>JAZDUA010000161.1:2857500-2932500 GCA_038098605.1 Gryllus longicercus
AATCTTGTCTTACCGAGGAATACAGGTGAAAAACTGATCCCCATAAGTTACACACGTTAATAGTGTAGCGTGGGCAGAAATGGCCTACACTCAAATAATAATAATAATAATAATAATAATAATAATAATAATAATAATAATAATAATAATAATAATAATAATAATAATAATAATAATAATAAAGGAGCAAAGAACGTTAAAGAAATTGGTGCTGGTTCCATTTTCAGCGACTGTATTTTTAAAACATTTGAACGTCAACAAAAAATGAACATTGCAAATGTCCAAAATCGATTATTGAGATTTTTTAATGAAATGTACTAAAAAATTAGTTCTTTAATGGTGGTCAGTACATTTCACAGCCACTCACATTAAGAGAAAATCAAATCAAGTCAAAATGTCTTGATGCCAAAAATCCTGATCAGGGTGGGATGATCCAGTTGGTCTCCCATCAGCATCGCTACAGAGGGAACGACAAGTTTCAAATAAAACTTGAGAATCGAAATGCCTTGAAACATTTTTAGTTCTAAGAACTTGTGTCCTCTGTGCTATCCTGATTGAATGCACCATTGTGTCGCTTCATCGTGACATGTGCTCGTTCGCTTCATCGTGACATTCCATACAAGCATGGTTTAATTAATTACATCTATTATTTAACATCTTTTTGCATCAGGTACATGCTCCACAATGAATGTTTTAAGATTAATGTTGGAAATTAAGAATATTACACTTCGTGAAACGGTTTTGTCATCCTAATTGATTGATTGATTGATTATTTCGTGTTTGTGTGCGCGTCAACTGGTATGGTCATTAGTTCCGTAAGTGAAGTGCATGCTTTTATGGAAGTTGGCGGTGTTCTTGCCCTGTTGAATGGTGTGATCCGGCCCCGACCTACAGGTCGGTTACGGTGTTTCCCCAACCAAGAAGTTCCTACCAGTGGGGCACTGCCCAGCCAGGACAAGCTCTAAGCTCCCTGGTCTCCATACAATGTGTGGAAGAGTAGAACATGTAAGTGCGACAAATGGTGAGGATAGGACGAGGAAGGAAAGATCGCGCGCGGTCCGTGGTCCGTTTGCTCCGGCACTCGACTACTGTTGGTAGGAGAAACCACGGAAAATGCCTGATCTGAGCAGCCGGTCGCTAGAATTCTTCTCAAGACAGCGGCTGAGTTCGACGAACCTAGCATCCAAAATCCTGACACCATCGGGGCTCGACACCTAGGCCCACCCGTTCAGAGGCACTACAGTGATTCCAGTTGATGCCCTGAGCCACCGCAACTGCTTTCCTAATGATCGAAATCCTGTGATAGCAACATTTCAACTCACGAATACGTGTATCATCAATTGTTGTGCAGGTTAACTTAGAATGTGACTCTATAATACTTCTAAACTTACATCACATTATCATCATATGCATCATTTCATTATATATCTTTGGACATATAACGGGCAGGTCCACATCTGTGCGTCCTCCGCATCATTTACGTTGAATGACAGTTCTTTCAGTTTTATAGTGTGTGCCTTTTATCAACAGCAAAAAATACCAGTGAGGTAATATGGATGCAAATTATTTCTCTGAGCTTCAATTATTAAGTGGTGTTTGTTTCCTGACGCGTGGACTATTTAGTCCCACAAGTGCAGTGACTGTTAAATCCGAAGAGGTGGTGATGGTTGTGGTTGTGGTGGTGGTGGTGGTGGTGGTGGGGGGTGATTCTTCCCCGCTGGACGGTCGGCTTGTCGAGTTTTCCGCTTCCAGATATTTTCCTCCAGTGGAGCGCCTGCCCTAATCGGACAAGTTCTAAGCTCCCATCTAGTCCCATCTAGTGCGTGTTAAGTTTGTGCGAATGCCGAACAGGGACGAGGAAGGAAAGGTTGCGTACCGTCCATGTCCCGTTTGTAGGACTACGTGTACAAATTGAAAGAAGAAAAAAGAAAAAAACTGGTCATAACTTGCCTCCTCCCCATTTCAAGTTTTAAGTATAGAATGTACTACAATTGTTAAATTTTGTGTAGTTGCTAACAGAATTTATATGTATTGTTCTATTATTATTATTATTATTATTATTATTATTATTATTATTATTATTATTATTATTATTATTCTCTTATTATAATAATAAGTAGTAGCATTAAAATAACATCTTGAAATGTTAAATTATCTGCTACTAAAAATAATTATCTACTGTAATATAATATCCTAATCTATCTGTAACAAGTATTGGAGTATAATTTCTAGGTCAATGACCCCGTCTCGATCAGGTTTTGTTCAGTTTCCCTGGTCCCTTGAGCAAATGCTGAGATGGCCCCTTGTTTGCTCGTGAACAGTAATGTAACTTCGCTCTTTCCACCCGAGACATCATATTGACTCGTCATTCACGATTGTAATTGTATATTTGACCCAATAAATATTATTATTATTGTTATTATTATTATTGTTGTTGTTGTTACGGTTCTGCTCCGGCATTCGCTTGGCGATGATCAGAAAATTACCATTCACAGCAGCCGAGCGCTATAATTTTCCTGCAGACGGTGGTTGAAATAGACCGTGCTATGGAGTTAGTGTGGAAAATCTTCAATGTTCCTGGTATCAGATAAATATTTTGAAGATTATTAAAATCAATTTTCCACTAAAATATGACTGTTTATTTGACTATAGATAAGAATGCGCAGCAGTTTTGACCTTCGAACTTATAAGTCAGAAAGTCCGGTAATTTCCATTGCACTGATGCACAAATAGATAAAATGAAGCATTATCAAGAAGTGCATTTTATGAAAAGTGGATGTTTATTCAATATCTCTGAGAACAATTTCACTTCTCCGTAGTACGAAAAAATCAATTAGTCACTCTTGAGTGATACGTTTGCAGTTACAGAATTGTTTATGAACGCAGGAAGTCACGTGAAAAAATAGTAGTTGAGAAACTTCCACTCATTCGAACGTATTTCTTGATAAACGATTTTTGTCACTCACATCTTTACAAGAGTTGAGCCTTCACTCACTGAATGTCTTATCTGACAGCTTAAATTGTAGTCTGACGGGTGATAGGGCTAATCCTCTTTAACTGATATATTCCAGGCAGTCCGGGTTTCTGCTGTACTATTTCAGTAACTGCGGAAATATATTTTGACACTTATCGCGACTGGAAAGATTTCTCAGGGCGCGACCTTTGATTTCAGGTCTTAGCAAATCGTCCGCGGCACGATGGAAATGTGTCAATGAAGAATGTTCTTAAAGAGCATTTCAATGATATGGCAACTCTGCCATAGATTGAAGTGACCTCTCGGTTAGCATTGCGTATCAGTCCGTTCTTCTTTCTTTAGCATGGATAGAAATCACACAGTCTTCTCCAGACGTCATCATGATGAAAATCGGTTTCCTCGGAGCCGGGAAAATGGCACAGGCCTTAGCAAAAGGCTTTATTGCTGCAGGTATTATTGACTTTATCTCATTTTATATCTTGTAATTAATTGATGTAATATTTACTCTCACTTCAAAAAATGTGTGGGTTTTTTATATTAGATAACAAGATGTTATCTTACAAAATAAGAAAATGGAAGGATAAATGTTCCTGTACATAATAACAATTAAGGTTTGCTTTGAAATGCAAGTTTATTATAACCTTTTAAATTAATTGTTTTACAATTCAATTGTTCTCATGTTTTTGATTTAAACTCATGATTCTCATAGTGAGCTCTACCGTCTACCTACTGGCTACTTATAGATTGGAATTAAATTAGTATCTACATTAATATTGCAGGTTTAACAAAAGGAGAAAATATCGTAGCAAGTTGTGCACCAAAAGATGTAGACTGTATTAAGGCCTTTGAGGTAATTATTATAATTTAATAAAATTGTTTTGTTTTGTAAATGTGTTTTGTTGGCATTGATTTGTTTGTGCTTTTTATTATAGGATAAAAATATCTTGAACATTGCACATGTGTTTTTGTTGTCATGTGTATGTTTGTCTTGGGGCCTGAACGCATTGGAATAAAAATTATAACTAACTTTTCATGAGGTAGAAATCCAATACTAGATCTCTTTTACAGCAATTTTAATATTATTGTTTTGATTTACATTTTGATATTGGTTTATATTAATTAAAAGTAATAATTTCCAATGAATTATTGTTTTTTATAAACTTGTTTTATTCATTTTATTTATATATTTTATTAATTTTTTTTTAAAATATTTATTTTTTTAATGAACTGTGAAAAACATTGTATTAAGAAGTCAGTACTTTCCCTTATAGTAACCTTTCTTATTTTAATGAAATAATGATTACATTGATTAAAAAACTTGTATATTTGTGGTCTAAAAATAGTTTGAAAGTGCATTTATTTATTTATTTATTTTACATCATAAACATTTGAAAACTGTGATCGATATGCTACAGAAAGAAGTGTATTTATTCTGTGCATGTTTTCTTAATTTTAGGATCCCTACACCAAGTCTTATACAAGTTCAATTCTGGATACAGAATACATTAAAATTTAGATCAACAGAAGACATTTTCTTTCATATATGCATTATGTTCTTCAAAAACATAAGCACCTACATTTATGTTCATTTTTGTCAGTAAAATATTCATTAAATGTAACTATTTCTTTCAAAATGTAATGAGAGAAAATTTCCAAATTCAATAAATTAATATGATGTGCAGCACCACCTTTAAATGACAAAGTCATAATAGCCCTATGAGGAATAAATTTCTTTAGAGAATTTTTACCAAACAAGAATATTAAAACAAACACTTTGAAGTTTAACTTTTTGCTTATGTTAACATAGTCTGTCATAATTTTAAACTGCAATAGTCATTATCTTTTTTGATTTATTATTAGGATTATGTTTCATTTAAATTTTATTGAAAGCATTGTTTCATTGTATGCGTAAAAACCTAGATTCTTATTTCTGAATCAATGTTTCTGTTTAGTTTATACCACAAGTGTTTCATTTAGTAGGTTGTTAATGTATTAGGATTCATTATTTGTTATGAAAAGTTTTTTTAATATTAATGCTTTTTAAAATATCTAGGAAATTGGAGCATCTGCAATACCGAATAATACAGTTCCTGTTCAAAAGTCTGATGTTATTTTCCTGGCTGTGAAACCTACTGTAGTTCCAGATGTATTGAAAGATATATCAGCATGTATAACAACACATCACTTACTTTTATCAATTGCCATGGGTGTAAATATTGAGGATATAGAAAAGGTACTTCCAGCACGTGTGTATTTACTCATTATCAAGAATATTTATTATTAATTAGTATTATATACTAGGGATGCAATATTTTCCTTGCAATGTCCCAGTATATGTTGCTGGGACGATGAGGAAACTCACTTCTCAGGTTCAGAAGACCAGAATATGGCATAGGGATGTCTTCGTGCTAACATTTGTTCATAGTGTAATTCTCTTCTTTGTTCTACTATTCTTTGCATGGATCCAGAACTGCACTGTTTTAGTGGGTAGTGATGGGTTATATTTTTTTTAACGACTTCAAGCACTCAAGGTGGATCTCGTTTTTATTCATGTTTTTGGCTCAATTTCAAATCTAATAAAAAAACTAAACTAAATAAATTATATTAGTGTTACTTAAACCTGAAACTATGATAATATGACCACATGTAGTTAATTTTTACATTCTGAAGCAGGAGATTGTTCAGTCAAATTTGAACTGTGTTGACATTAGGCAGTTTATTCACAAGGATATTAGCTTTGTAGTAGATATATGATGAATATTTAGTTGGAAAATAAAATAGAACACTTACACATATTTCTTCATATATATTGGAAGGTCACTTTGCTGAATTTTTAAAATAGATTATTTGAAGCCTTATGTCTTAAAAAGTTCTTAAGTTTGTATGTTTAAGAACAAATAATTTAATTCAAAAACAAAATAAATTTAGGTCCTCTTATGCCATTTTTTTTCCTCTGGCCAAATAATGCAATAAATATTAAGTCAGTTCATAAAAACCTGAACATGGACCTGGTTAGTTTCAAATATTCAGAAAAGATTTCAAATGCTGAGGCCTTCAATGTGTGAAAGGTATTCTTACATCTAAAAATCTTTAGAAAATGTTTTCATATGCATCTTGTATTAAGCTACATTCTACATAAAATTATTATTTTTATAACTGTAAAATAGATTTATTGTAATATCTACAGTATGACAAAAACTCCAAGAAGCTCAGAACCATCCACAGCTACAGTCATTCTTTCCTCTTAAACAAACCCTGTAATTACACTTTTAATGATTGATATTTTCTTGATTATTACAAGAAGAAAGAGCAATTTCTCAAAAGCATGTTAATTGAATAGGGAATTCCTGTTAATATGCTAGTATTTTGTATTATTATATTGAGTCTTATTATTTTATATCTTTTATGTTGATTTCTTGATAAAATGCCCAATATCTTTTATTCTTGAAAATACCACAGTACTCTGTTCTTTGCCTAATGATATTTCCAGGTTATTATAAAACGTGCCAATCAAGAACAATTTTTTGCAGAACTTACCACCATTATCAAGAGTGGTGAGAATAATGCCAAACACCCCAGCAATGGTAAGAAGTGCAGCTTCAGTATTTTCTTGTGGATCCAACACTCTACCAGAAGATACAGTAACAACACAGAAACTTCTTGAAGCTGTGGGATCTTGCCATGAAGTTTCCGAATCAATTTTAGATCCTATTACTGCTCTCAGTGGTTCTGGGCCAGCTTATGTAAGCATAAAATTACACTTAAAATATATCTGAACATCTGAAATGTAACTAATATATTTCAGGCGCTCTGCTTAATCAGCTATAGCTTTTCAATCTGTAGTACATGAAGAAAATGTGAACTTTTTAAAAATAAAACTGTATAAGAATAGACATATTTTTTCTTTCAAATTTCTATTAAATGTTGATGACTATTAATTTATTTTTCAGCTTTATGTTATAATTGAGGCAATAGCAGATGGTGGAGTGAAAATGGGTTTACCCAGAGATCTGGCCTATCAGTTAGCAGCTCAAACAGTATTAGGTGCTGGGAAAATGGTACTGGAAACCAAATTGCATCCAGGACAATTAAAGGATGATGTCACATCTCCTGCAGGTATTTTTTAGATGAATGCTCCTTCTTTCCTTGCTTAGATTTGACATTAAGTTCAATGCTCTTTGCATTGAAATTTTCTGTTTGTTTGTTTTTGTCATCTCTTACAAGCATTTGTAATTTCCTATCAGGTTCTACTGCAGCGGGTCTACACTACCTTGAGAAATGTAAGATACGTTCAGCACTCATTGGAGCGATAGAAGTTGCAACAAAACGATGTCAGGAAATGAACAATATGTCATAGCATTTAAGTTATTTATTTTGCCTTTTAGTATAAATGTAAGATATGTATAGTAGACAAAAATAGTTTGTATATTTTTTAATGTTCTTCGATTTTAAAAACATGCAATAACTAAAGATAATTAAATTGTATGAAATTTCAAATACGAAATGTTTTAATACTTTCTGAATATCCTTTATTTCAAATAATTAAGGCTTGAATAGTCCTATTACATGTTCTCTTCGAGGATACATCAATCCAGAACAGTGGTGAGGCATGGTACTTTTGTACGGTCAACGCTAGATTTTCCCTGTGTCTGAGACTATCATTTTGAAGCAAAATTGAAATTGCTCCAGAAATCTCTGGATTGATGGCAAAATTCATCCAATTCAGTGACTGTTGTAGAAATCCACTTCCTCTCCTATGGATTTCAGGAGTTCTTTTTCAGTTAATACCAGTGTCAAGCTGCACATTTACTTTTCTCCTGTTTATCTTTTATAATTATGTATTATTTCTAAAGCAAAAAGAAGCTTTTCAACGGATGCTGTTGGAGATGGTATAGTGCAAATTAATTTATCTAAATGGAAAATTTCCTTAAATATCTAGTTAAAATTTTCTGCTTTTAAAAGCTTTACCAGTTTTACTTGTTTGCTTTTCTTCATAAGAGGAAAAAGAATTGTAATCATGTGCCAAAAAATTATGGGGTTTTCGACAGAAAAATTCTTATTGTCCACTCCTCGTATCAAACTAGAGGTACTTTCTCAGCCTTTTTCTTTCTCACATTTTTCACATTCTAGACATACTTTCTTGCATTTTTCAAAATTTGCAATTTTTGAAAATTTGGTCATTAATTGTGCTAATGTTTTAAGTGTTACTTATGCTATCCTTGGCAAGAAAATGAAAAAAAAAAAAAAAAAAGAAAGAAAGAAAGAAAAGAAAAAAAAAGAAAAAAAATTGGAACATTTTTGCAGAAAATGTTTTTTTATATATATACTAAATTGCATTAATTTCAAGCATAAATTACGCAAAAAATACTCCTTTCTCAAAAAATTGTACGTGACCATTTTTTAAAGAACTGAGTTTTTAGAACAGATTTTGTTTAAAGCAAAAATCTCTACCTTCAATTTTGTAAATTCGAAATTATATTTCAATTTTCAAAAATACACTGTTTGCTGGATGTGAGACTAGAGCCATTTATACCGGCCTTTGACACATATGAGAAGGGAATTAAAAAGAAAAAACTTCGAGCTGTTTTTGAGGAAAAAATGTTTTAAAATATTTACAAATTCCTTATATTTCACACATTTACTAAAAAACTACTCATATTTTCAAAAATTGTGCATGATCTTATTTCTAGATCTGCCTTTAAGTAACAAATTTTATTAAGGAAGAAAATCTGTAATAAAGAATTTGAAGAAAGACACCAAAAGCAAATGAGCTTTTGCGATTGTCCAGAAATCAGAGATTTCAATGAAAATTAGACCTGCGCCATTCTTTTAAGCGTCAGTTGTTTTATCTGTGAAAAATAATTGAAGAAAATTTGCAGCGGTTTTTGAGTAAAAAGTTTTTATTATCATTTGTATTAACTTCAAGCAGAAATTACGCAAGCCACTCGTTTCTACTTTCCCGTATACGTACGTATATACGGAGTATAGGGAAAGTTATGTAATATTCCGGAAAATCGATTTCGATATTTCAACGGAAATACGTTTGGGGGTCACCTGATCCCGTAAAAGTGGTTCTTTTCGAAACGTCAGTCTGTCCGTCTGTGTATACCACTAGCGCAGAAAAACAATGCGCCATTTCACTCACCAATTCATACTACGTCCTATTGGCGCGTTTGAAGACGGATAACCACCCAGACGCACTACACTTACGTGACTAATGACCTTCATAGTTGATGAATCACTAATCAATCATTAGGTAGTAGTAGTCTGAATGTTTGAAATTACATTCTCGACTTTTTTTTAAATATTGTTTGAGCGTTTCCGAAAATGCCCATTTTTGAGCTCGTTTTCTTTTCAGAAAACTTGTGAATTTTCTATAAACTTCATAAAAAACGTTTCAAACATTTATTCTTACAAATACAATATTATAAAACATTTGTAATGTGCTTCACGACGTGAGAAATATTTTTAAAAATTTACATTTTGTGGAATTTCTCATAAACCAAAAAGTTGCATCAAAATTGCGTTGATGTCATGTTGAACAGTTCATTTAACATTATCCAGACAATAAGTTTTGCGGAAAGAATTTGGATCCGTTTTTGAGAAAATCATTTCAATTCATGAAGGTCTTCCTGATTTTCCGAGAGAGGTTTGGCTGAGTCTGTTTTCAAAAGTTCACTGAATTTGAATCAACACTTCACTTCGTTCACTTTCCAAATCATTTGGATATGCTTTGATCAGTTTTAACGAACCCTCTTTGATTTCTGCTGACGTAGATTCTTCAAGGTGACGAAAGATGTCAAACAAGTCCCTTAATTTGTTATATGCTATTTGTCTCTGGAATAAGGCAGCAATCAAACTGTCAGTATGTTCAAAAACCTTTCAACTTCGAATTTTTCTGATGATCCCATTGATTCTTCGTCGTCATGAGCTTTAAACCCGTGCATATCAACGAGCTAGAATATACTACATAGAGTGGCTGAAGCGCCTCCATCTTCGAAGCAAATTGAAGCCATGTTTTTTGCAGTAAAAACAGCGCCCTCTGGGAAACAAAGAATTCTAGCATTACGTTTGGCGCTGGTTACGGACGGGTAGGCAAGGGCCGCACGTAATATAAATCATCTTATTGTGCGTGCTCACGATCAAAAACCAATCATTTAAAAATGAAATGACATATGTTAAGAAGAACGAGTTGAGAAACTTTTAGTACATGTTGCTTCCTGCATCGATTATTGTCATAAGAATGGAAGATTTTGAAATGTTATTATAGTTAGCATAAAGCCTGAAAGTGAAGGTTATTGCAATACCGTTAAACAAAAAACAATAAAGAAAAAAGTTGTGATACGAACTACATCACAACATCGGTTTAGTGTAGCAGTTGATTACACCGCCACTCGTATGTTTAGACTTCAAAAACCATACGGCCACTAGTTCGGCGAGCCTCCACCAAGAGCGCTGAAACTATTGGGACAGCCACTCTATTAAGTACATTCTAGCTCGTTGGTGCATATTATCGATTCGTTTGTTTCTTCTTCGTCGTAAATGTTCAGGGCGTTTTTCTTCAACTTGAGATCTTGATGCGGTGATTGTAACGAAACGCTGGTTGACTGAAACCTTGACAAAATTTGATCCCACAGTATAATTCAGTCTCCAATTTCTTCATAGTTTGCAAGAGTCCTCTCACTTGTTGCTTGATCTCATACTTGCAGTCCGAATCATTGATAATGTGGTCTAGAACATCCACGATTACATTGTATCCTTTTTAAAGAGCTCAAGTACCGTCTGCCAGTGCACTCTATCTCGAATCGGATAATCTCTTCGACAGAGGAAGTTCATTACTTGATAGTGCATTCGCAAGAAGTGCACATTGGTGAGTGGAAGCAGAAGAGAACGCGTAAATATTCTCCACATACAAAGAAACGAGCGGCTTCTGAACAAGATTCCGCGGCACGTTCTCCCACTAAATTTAAAGAATGTGCGAAGCAGGGAACATATTCAGCAAACTGACATTTCTCTTTGACAAGGCGCTCGTAATCCTTCATATTTTTCACTCTTATTGTTAGCATAATCATAATTTTGATCCCTACAACCAGTAATATCGATCCCATGCTCTGTTTAAAAAGTAAATAAACGTTCTACAATCTGTGCAGAACTATGTCCTTCCGTCTCCAAAAACCTTTACAAATCTTTCAGCTGGTCCAGAAGGTAAAACATATCGAATAATTAGGGTCAGCAGATCAGTGTGATAAAAATCGGGCGTTGAATCTAATGAAATCTATTAATATTTATACTTCTTAATTTCAGTTATAATTTCATCTAGTAAATTGGTACCAATTAATTTGATGAATTCTTCACACCCTCTTTGGATAGGTACGAATTATTTCATTTCCCTTTATTTCCATAAATATTCAAGAGCTGGGATAAGAACGGATCAAATTCAGCAATTAATTCCAGTATTCCTAAATAATTACCATTTTGCGATGAACCAATTGTTTCATCACTGCCTCGAAAAGTAAGACCTCGTTCTGCCGAACATTTTATGACCACGACGACGCGTTGCAGAACATTTCGCCAGTATTGTTTCTCTTTCTCAATTCCATCAACAATTGCTGAGTCTCTGCGTTCACCTTTCTTCTTTGGGGCTAACAAGGCAATGAAGTTCTTCTTGTGTGAAACGCTTTCTACATGTCGGTTCAACATTAGATTACTGTTTTTCCAATCATCAAAGCCCTCTTTAATAAATGTAGTTGAAGAATTATCGGAAGCAGCAATTTTGCAAGAAAAGCAAAACAAACCACATTTACCCGGCGAGTAGGAGAGCCAATTTCTTTCCTATTTTCTTTCATCAATTTATAAACCTTTGAAAAGAAAGATTTTTTGCAAAATCTCGTTTTCTTTTCATTTTTACAGTATGTTTTTGACGAAGTAAAATCGCTATTAATATTTCGACATTCTTCCCTTCCTTTGGTGATCCAATTCTTGCTCGTTTTCTGTTAGCTTGGATGGCCATTGTCCTAAATCGGTAGAGAAACTGCTGTATTCAGTATTTTCGTGAAGCTCTGTTTGTTCTTCAACTTGAGAATTTTCGTTTTCAATGTGCAAATTTTTGTTGTCATCTGACGAAACAAAATTTGAAGTCAATGGTTCTGAAAATTCATTTAAAACAGAATATTTACTTGAATTTTTGCAAAAAAAACTTGTCAGTTTTGGAATTTTAGGTCTCTTGGTCTTTTATTAATTTCTCCTCCTTCACTTTTCTTTTAGTAGAACCAGAAGGATAGTGTCGTCCAATATTTCTGTCACGACTTGCCACCTTAATCTAAAGCATAAAAAAAATTCTATGCACATACTTAAAAATATACAACTTTCAATTATCGCAGGAGTATATAAAATTGAAATATTGTAATTTAATATAAAAGTGAAAAAGATGAAATTAGTGATTATGAACAACATACAATTTCAAGCTGTTCCGGCTATTCTAAACGAAGCACCGCAAAAGTGCCTATTTCGCTAGTAAAGGTGAAAACGATTTTATATTGCCTACCAGGTACTTTGGGGGAAATATCGACCTAAACTTTTAAAATATTCAAATACACATGTGAACAACTATTTATAAGAATATAAAACATTAACAGGCACATATATTCTTGTGGAAAAAATCATCGAAAACCGCTGAAAAACTCTCAAAATTGGTCTGAAAATCTAAGAATATTGCTCTGAAAAAAGTCTGAAAAGGATCCAAATGATAAGTAATACTTCATTAATTTCTCGATATTTGCGGCACTAATTTTACATCTATATAATATTTATTCATTTGAACATATAGATTAATTGTAGCCAATACCTACAATTATATTATATATTTAAATTATATAACATTATAATATGTAATCTATGTAAGAATATGTGTAATAAATTATATTACATATACAAAATAATTATTAAAATATCTTCATTTCTTTAATACGAAGGTCGTCTCAAAAGTAAGTTACATTACTGTTTTTAAATCCACGAGAATTTTGATTTTTGTTTTTAAATAGTGTAACTTACTTTTGAGACGGCCCTTGTAATTTAATAACGTTACAAAGCTTACTTATTTTAAAGCTTGAATTATGTTTCAACGATTTTAAAATTTGTGTGTGATTTAATTAAGAGTAAGAGTGATAAATTCGATAACGTAATTAAAATCGTGTGGATAAAGCTTGAGTACTCAAAGAAACATTTCCGCCATAAATACGAACATAAGAGAATCAACTGATTCTTTCCTGATTTTAATTTATGAACTAACCAATTATCCAAAATATTAATAAATCTCTAACGGTTGTATTTTAAAATTAAAGCTAAACTTTAACATTATTTATTTAAATACACTTTCCTTTCACTCTTTTTTTACAGTAAGTTCACAAATTTCATAACGGCAATTTTTTTTATTCCTCAGTGAGAATTTTTTTTCTCAGAAATAGCGGAACCTATAGCACATGCTGCAAGTGCAAATGCTAGTATGATAAACTAGGGCTGGGCCAGGGACTAAGTGCATTAAGTGAATTAGTATGGAAATGAATTAGTATGAATTAGTAGGACTAAGTGAATTAGTATCTGGGCTTCCCAGACGGTCACCCAACCAGGAAACCGCGGTGAATCAAACTACTTAACTCCCGTGACTTAACGGCGAGCTTGAAGTTCGGCTATCGGTGCCGGCATTGATATGCACAAGTTTGTTTTGTTTGATTGTTTTTTTACAACCGCACCCTGAACATACTTTGTTTCCGACAATATTTACTTAGCTCACCCAATCCATTGCCATTATACTCATTACTTACCTTGCTTACAATACTTACTTAGCTCACCCAATCCATACATTTTATGCTGCACCTTAATTGTCGCACCTCACAAAAACCACAATTGTTTCGTTGACAATAGATTTTATCAAATGAAGTACGAATGCCGCAGTTCCAGTAAGTAAACTATAGTCGTGCTTATTTCAGTCCAGATTTATTTTGGTAGATGACAATATTTTAAAACGGTAAGTTTGCTCAGAAGCTTCATCAGTTTGGCGGCCAATGAATGTTAAGAATCTAGAACGATTCAAATACAAATACATCTGATTGTTAGTTAAAATATCTACAAGGTTGCACGATGACTTGGAGAGCCTCTTTACCAAAAGCCTTATAACATCAATCCAAATTCTCAGGCCAAAAAGGAAACATTCAGAGAATCAACAAATTTACGGAAATAAAATGTTTTATTACGTACTAGTGGACGTGGCAATGGTTTGCTAAGTGCTACTGGTCACGTGATGGTTAATCACGTGTAACGCTACGTTCTGCAAACGTTTTAATACATAAAAGACTTTCTCGCAAGTATGGGTTTGTTCTAGGTCCTGGTTTGGGAATGGTTATCAAGTATCCTATTGTTAATACGTTCTTCCATCATTCACTGACATGTCTTGAAGAAATTTGATTCACTTGCCCGAGATGACGTTCAAGTAATACTTCCGGCCAATATTTCACACTCGCATGGGCAGAATATGCGGCGAAGATATGCTTAATACCTTAAGGGTGCGGCGGATTGCGTAGAGTGTGTGTTCAGGAACGCTTGAGTTAGAATAAACGCATAAAATCAACAACGTTCCTATTGTGCATCTGTGTGCGACAGACATACGCACTTTCCCATTGTACTATGCTCTCGTATTCTTCGCGCAAGTGCAAGCAATAAGTTGACCAAGTTTTATCGCAATCGAATGAACGATACGGCACAGCATAACATACGAACAAACATTGATTTTTATGTATTAGATAGACATTCGGCTAGGCCAGTGCTTGCCAACTCAATGTGACGTCACAAAAATCTACTCTCCTGCTCGGAGCCGAGCCGCGGAGCAAAGCGAGTGCCGGACGCGGCGCCGGGCGTGTAGTGTTCCAATGGTGGTACGGAAGTGGGAGAAAAAGGTTCGCTCGATAATTACGTTTTTAAATGATAATTATTATTTAAGTTTTACGATTCAATAAAAATATGAAAAATTAAAAAAAAAAACTAGAACGTAGATTATTTCATAACACAAAGCAATATCCGACTCTATTTATCGTAAAAAGTACTGTAATTCCACTTCCATTCTTCTAACACATAGCATTTTTAGAGAAGACAGTTTTAATATTCTAATTAAATATTTTATACAACGTTATATAATATAACAATTTTAGTTCGTCCTGATTCGATTACACAGACACACAAAATATATTAAAAAAAGGATAAATAAGTAAAAAAAAGTTCCAAAGACTTGACACATGTTTCTCTATGTATGTCAACGCGCTGATTTCTAATCTGAAGCTAGAATTACCCCACCACCCTCCAGTTTTTTTAATGTCGAAAAAACGATGAAATTTACAACTTCACGGTGTTTTTGACCTTTTTTTCGATTTTAAAAGCTGGAGGGTGGTAGCGCAATTCTGGCTTCAGAATCGGATTAAGCGCGTTGACATACATAGAGAAACATGTATAAAGTCTTTGAGTCTGACAACATTTTTATTATGTGGGCCTGCGTAGTTCATGTTAACAAATAGATAGAAATAGGTTCCCGGGAGGGTTCACGTGAGAGAATTTGGACTACTAATGACCTATGTGTATGTGTTTACATGACTCCATCCAAAAGAAGCCATGGCCCCCTTGTGCGCAAGTGTATTATGATGATAGTGATACAATAATAAAGTGTATAATTTAATTTTCTAGTTCAAAAATGCTTTGCCTTTAAATTCCGGCCGTTTCCTAATGAATATTTTGATTGATTAATTGATTTATAACGATACTAGTTTCGTCAACGGATAAGGTCGTTTGTCCCGTTAGTGTAGTGCATGTTGTAGTGTTAGGTGGCGGTGATCTTCTACCGTCGGATTGCGGTGTTACCTCCGGTCAGGTATCTCCCACCTGCGTGGCACCGCCCCTGCCGTGACAAGCTCTAAGTTGGGGGGACTGTCTCCTGACGTGATGTGTGAATAGTGTAGTGCAAGTGAGTGTAAGTGTGCGTAATAAGGGGTGAGGATATGAGTAGGAAGTGGAAGGAAAGATCTCACGATTGTTAAAAGTACTGCTCCTTTATTCGCTGGCCGTTAGAATTCTTCTCCAGATAGCAGCTGAATTCGACCTAGCAATGTATTACTGTAGTGAGTGTCGAAAATCCTTCCAGGCCCCCTAGGACCTCCTGGTCAGAAGCACTGCAATTACATCAATTGATACTCCGAGCCACCAATCGCAGCATAGCTATATACAAAGGTTGCAATAATATAAATGGCTGAAACCCATTAATAAGTGCGGCATACTAAGTGGGCGGACCTTTAACGGACGCACTTAAATGTCAATTAAAAAATAAATATTTTATACAATCTATCGTAAGGGATGTTATTCTTCTTTTTAATCGCCGAAAATCTTTAAAAACTGATTAATAAGGAGGTGAATTTTAGAAACGTTCGAGGTCATGATAAATTGAAAGTGCCGCGAGTAAATCATTGGTCGTGATTGGTATGTTTAGAGTAGACCAAAGAGTATATTATTGGAGTAGACGGTAAATATCATCATGGTCGCGCCGGCTGTGAGTGTGACAAGCACTCAATGATTGAAAGGCTAGGTTTCGAGAACGAAATGTTTTCCGCGTGGATTAGTAGTTGCGTCTATGATAAACGGTAGCATTTTATCGTTTATTGTTTTCTTTAGAAAAACGAAGCATTTAACTTTCCACTACTCTTCTGTATAAGAAGTGAATATATTTTCATATACACTACGTGTCATCATTGAATCTGATTTACTTTAGTTTGTGAACTGTTTTACAGCTTGGTTTTACAACACCAATGGAGTATTTTTGTGTGAATGACAATGAATTAATGAGTTTTTTCATGGTGTAGCATTTAGAATTACATTGTATGTACAACATTTTGCCACTCCTACAAATGTGATGGCTGTTACTTTTGTATTAAATAGGCTTAAAGCATTGTTTTTTATTGTGGTCGATATATTTAAACGGGCATTATGCTGTTTCCGTCGACGAAGGCGAAATTCAGGTGAACCAGTACCACTAACTGATGTTGGAATTATTCCTAATAAAGAAACCCATGGCCTTCAAGAAATTAGTGTAAGTATATTTTTGGCTGTTTTACCATTTAATTTTCCAAATTATAAATATGAACATTTTGAACCCCAAAAAAATGTATATAAAGAACTCCTATAATGCAATATTAATTGAACTGAGTTCACATTAGGAAGACAATTGCTTCTGATAAGGTATTATCATGCTCGAAGAGATAATATAAAAGAACATGTAATGCAATCAATAACTTTCTTTCCACACTCATATGTATATGACTAACATTTAGTTGTGGGTCATATAGAGAATGATTATTTGAGAACACATCTAAGTCAATCTTAATTGCTAAAATAAACTAAGTTCCAAGTCTCATATCAACTGTTGATGCTCGTAGTCTAGTATTTTCAAATTATGTTCTTTTAAACACCCTTATAGTCTGGCGACTTACAAAGTTGGAATTCTTGGGATACCACTCCATCATGTGTAGTTACTGAGCATTCTCCCAAGGATATAATTCAACAAAAAATTGAAATGTACCGCCAGAAAACTACACAAGTAACAACGGAAGAGGAAACTGAACCACAGCCCGATTTCTTTCAGGTAAAATATAATTTTTTTTTTTTTTTCAAATTATTACTAACTATATTTATTAACAGCATAGACACAGTACTGCTTTCAGCTCAGTAAAAACCATTCTTTCAAACTACATATGTATTTCTAGGATATGACTCCAAGAATAACAAAACAGCCAAAAATTATTCTGAAAAGTGATGCTGATGGTCCAAGTTGGAGTGATACAATATCAACTCGACTGAGTGCTGATGGTGTTCCTTTGCCTGTTAGTATTATCTCTCACTAATACATGGTAGTCCCAATAGATTTGAGTTAAGAAAAAACTATTGGAGTAGTTAGTTCCGTAGGATTTGAAATTTATTTTCATGTGTAAAGAAGTTACAGAATTCGCTCTAAAATAAAAGAGTTAATTTGTTCTTGAAATTTTGTCTTCAGGGCCCTGAATTAGAAACTTGGGAAGACACTCCAGGCTGGGAAGATCAAACCCAAGATGAATGGGATCCTGATACCATTCTAAAAGAGAAACGTCAGCTAGAAAGACAACGACGCCTAGCAGACCAACAACGAAAAAAAATGGAACGTGAGAAAACAAGAATGGGTAGACCAGTTACTCTTGGATCACGATTAAGTTGATAGAAAGTTCTATGATGTTCTGGTGTTATTTTGATTGGAGTGAAAACACTGCATTTTTTAGACTGGAGCCAGCAGTAATGCTACCAAATAACAATTTCAAGTTTGTTAAGTGATGCACTGTAAGAAAAACCTGAACAAAATTTTTTCTTTGTTCCTCTTGCACGTGAAATTGATGAATAATTAATGTGTGTGCACATGGGCTGCTGCACTGTATGTACTTACAAAATGTGCTAGTAAAATTCATCATTAGCTCAAGAAGCTAGAAGACTTTGGGTATGATTTGGAGGGATTTACTTGCATATAATTTTCAAGATTGTTGTCAACAAAGCACATTTCTGAGGAAAAGGAGATGGCAACAGATTTGTCATTTTTGACTGTAGAGAAAAAGGTCACTTCCGGGTGCAGTTTTATGCTTATTCGGACCATTAGACAATTATCAATATTTGAGTCATTTGAAGAATTTTAATTATTGTTATAGTAGTGGAGTAGCATATTTCTGAGAACAAATAAAACTTGCCAGTAAGTGCTTGTTGTCTTGCAAATATAATTCATATCTTCTAAAGTTTTACAAAAATGTTACAGCAGGTTAAATTGTAGCTTGTGAACATAGGGGAAATGGCATTAATCAGTTTTCTGTGACAACACCTAGTAAACAATAGAAAAGAGAGAAAACATTTAATAATTTGAAATAAGGAGAATTTTTGCTTAGTGTCTGCCCTCCCCTTCCTATTTTCCATTACAATCTTTTTCATGAAGAACTAGAAATGAGAGACATTGCTCTTGCCTGTACACTTCTTCACAATATCATCAGTTTTTGAAGTTATGAGAAATGAAATTGTTTTCATTATTAAAATTTTAAGTGGCATTTGAATGTATAGATAAATTGACATAGTTTTGAAACACAAAATAAATTTGTATGTGCTACACTCATTCATTATTTTAAGTGGGTTTCAATCTGAAAAAATGACATTTTCTGAATAAATTAGTCTCTGGTTCATATTCTTTCAATAAAAAATATCCTTTTGCAACATCCGTTACAACTGTATTTCACTCTTTACCATTATTTAAGTATTTCATGTTTCTCAGCGAAGTTTCTTTCTCTTCTGCTATAAGAACTGTTATTGGCATCAAGATGTCTGAAGTTTTTTTCTTTATATTCCACAAATTGATGTGTAGAACTTCCTTTGTATAAAATGTTTTGGAATATGCTACAATAATTCATGAATTGATGTAAAATTAGAATTATCAAGCATTCCACGAATTTAAAGCTGCATGAGCTAAATGTGAAGTAAAGGGCATAAAAATTTGTAAAAAAATGTTTTACAAAGGATTCAGTCAATAACTATTAGTTTTGTATCAGATTATAATGTATACATTATGTTTCACAAAATTATGGATTATGATTTTTGCATAAATATTTTCAAAACCGATTCTCCTGTATAGTAATTTTCAGTTATTCAAAACCCAGTATGTGCAGATAAATTTCATGAAGAATAGTGTGTAACAGGTTTTAGAAAATAGTGAAAAGTTATGAAAAATCAAACACAAGCAAAGAACTTGCTGTGCTGATAAAAGATAAGGCAATCTTATCAGTTGCCCACAAGAGTTTAGGATGTATGTGTATAAAAGGTGGCTGGATGAAAGTCTTGAAATACCAGTACTGATAGTGCTGATGACTTCTTTCTAAACATTCATTCAAATTAATGTCAGTATGACCCTTAAGTTTTGTTTTGATTTTTAAGTTGGTAGTAATAATATAAGCCAAGTGAGAAAATGAAACCAATACCAACCAATTACACTTAACAGTTTACACTGAATTCTCTAACGAAGGAGCACAAGAATAATAATAAAGAAAAATCCATTAGTAAATTATTTTTTCTTTTTATTTCACACTTTTCTTGAATTTAAATGTTACAAAGCACAAAACAATGCTTTTTGTCAAAAAACCATACCCACACAATTATTTCATACTCTCATAAACACTCCAAATAATGTTTACTTCGTGACTGGAGATTCCATCATTACTGCAATACAATGTTCAAGAAACCCACAAATTTATACAAAGATTAAAATTCTAAGGTTCAATCAAAGTAAATGTTTCAATACAATCTAGTAGCCATGTAACAGGTAATGACTTCACATGTGTCATATTATATTTCAACTGAGGTTCATGTCGTCCATGTTGGTATATAATATAATGAGAACATTTGGATAGACTTCCTTTTGCATGATAAGGAATTGTACGTTCATGAGCAGGAATGGCTTCAGGATTTGGTTCTCGAGTAAGCACTAATCCATCACCACTAAGAATGAGAGAGGAAAGATGGGCCTTTGTAAATTTTATTTCGCCAATGGTGATTTTATCAACACCAGAAAAATAGAAATGACAGCCATTGAAAATGCTTGGTTGCTGGAAAAAAAAAAAATTAAAATGAATTTATTTTTTTGAGATCTTACTATGAAAACAAAAAACCCTTGAAACAAATAGCAAACAAACCATTTTTTCCATGTTTTCTCTGCTTCGTTTAGGAGCAAAACTGTTTTGAAATCTAGCAGTACCTGTGAGTTCTTGTTCTGAAGGATCCACAAGAGCACTGCAGTGTAAACAGGAAAGAAGCCCTAGTTCAAGAAAGAAAAGAAAAAAAGTCAAACTAAGTATTGATAAATAATTAGATCAATTGTCAATAAGTATCAATACATCTTTCTTAAAATTTTGAAAACATAACAAATGTTTCCTTCAAGAAAAGAATCAATTTACAGATTTATACAAATGGTGTTCTCTATTTCCTTTCACGTAGCAAATATGCTAATGTACTTATCTAGTGGAATTACTTACACGTTGAATCTACTATCCATTTGCCTCTGAGTATCCCATGCAATATATCCACTGCAGGGGTGCAGGTTTTATTAGAAGGAACTACGATGTGAGTAACATCAGATCTGCCAATAGAATGTTACATAGTGTATTAAAATTGAACAATATCAATAACTTATTTTATAGAACTTTAATATAATTTATATTTTAAATGCTATACCCAGTAAAATGTTACATTCATGGGTAATAAATTCACTTTACCAAAAGCATATGCGAAAGTTGCTGGCTGTCTTCATTCATTTTCTAAGAAACAAAATAATAAATAAAACTTCAAAAATGAAGGCTTTACAAACTTACTTGTAAGAAGAGACTTGTTTAATATGAAATTGTTCTGAAACATTTTTCAAATTTTTCATCTCTTTTTCAGGAAGGTTAAATCCATACAAGATAATCTCTTGCCACTGATGGAGATTTTTTATGCTTCTTTGAACCATTTTGGTGGGATTGTACTCTTTCAAAATATGTTCCATGTCTTTTGTTTGTGCCATTGCTCTTTTCATGTGGAAATTGAAAACAATCAATAAATATAATATGCATATGTCTCACCTAAGTCTAAGAATTCATATTCCTTCAATGAGAAATGAAAGGTTTGAATGGAAAGGGGGAGGGGAGCTCAACAATAAGACTGGTTACTTACTGAGGGGTGTAACCTTCTATATTTTGCAAGAGAGGATTTGCTCCATATTCAATCAATAAACGTGCAGCTTCCAAGTGATTATTAAGGGCAGCATCATGAAGAGGAGTGTTATTGTAATAGCCAGGGACATTAACCAAAGCTCCTGCTCCTAGCAGTAGTTTCACAATTTCTGTGAAACCTTTGGATACTGCTTCATGCTGTAAAAATATCACATTGTAATAGCGGAAACCTATAATTTCCATGTCAAGCAGCCTAGTGTGATGAAAAAATATGGAAATTAAGAACTACATCACAAAAACAACAGTTCATCACTAATCAAATACTTTATCAGTTTGAAAACAGTTGTGTTGTTTATATTGGCCATGCTCTGAATATTTATCATAATGTTCAACAGTTCCATCTATTCTCATTCAAATTGGGCACTTTCAAGTTCGATATCACATGGGTACCCAACTATTATTTTTGATTCCCATGTTTGCTTCTAGGGACTCACCAACCAACCATCTCGAACATTTTATCCAGTACTTATGGCATTCTCCAGCAACAATTAAGAGATCTGATTGGAATAGGAATTGAAGATTTCCTTTTGTCAGACATTTAGCTATGTTCCTTGTACATGTCACACTGCACGCTTTCCACCATCCCCAGCAGTGTTGACCCTGCTTGCGTGACACAGCTGACACCCCTGACCCCTGACACAGCTTGCGTTTAAGTAGCCACTGAGTAACGATTATTTATGAGTAAAATTAGCACCATTCTTACCCACAATTGAATGAGTACGCACAATATGGGGTGTTCATATAATCTGGTAACATATTTGTTAATTTATTGCACAAAAACTGTAAATGACACAGCTTTCATATGTATGTAGTATAAAAGAGGAACTCAAATGTTTTTTTTTCAGAAGTTACACCAAATGTTTGTAGTTTCCGGATTCGCCGTAGTTGGACTTGTTTAAAGATGACTACTGGTGAAGAGCATGTATTCTGTGTGCAGGAATTTTTCAAAAATAAGAATGCTACAGATATGCAATGAAAGTTGAGAACTTAGTATGGCAAAGAAGCACCAAGATTGAGGGGAGAGAACGATCCTATTCCAGCATATCTGAGCCCCACTTCATTACCATATGATATTTGTGAATTTATGAAAAGCAAGCTACCTTAGCGGTGGATCAGACGACTTCATAAGGGAATACCTCAAAGATTGTGGGTAAGTGCCACCTTTACTACATAATCTACAGAAACTCAACAAGCTTAGGATTGAAAAAGCTGCCACTACTGTAACTGATGCCTATGCTTCAAAGAGTATGGCAAGGGTTGTCTTTGCCATGCACAGTTCTGAACTTCCATTGCACATCTGTAACACTAATTTTTAAAATTTCAACATCCAGGAAGAATACTCTTCACCATTTTAACAAAATGCTGATTATGGTAACAAAATAAAAAAAAGTTTCACATAGCATTGAATAAATCAAGTTCGTAAAAATCACACAATTTTCAGGTTCAAACAATTTACAAATTTGAAAAGGAAATGCTTACACAGGTAATCCATATTAGACACAGTTCTTACCAGAGGAGTCCAGCCAGCATTATCCTTAGTACATGGATCTGCTCCAGCACTGAGAAATTCTTCTACTTTCTTTGTGTCACCCTATCATTGAACAAAATTAGAAAGTTGGAGACAAGTCAAACATTTTCAATAAAAGAGAAGGTACACAAATACACTTTAAGTAAATGAAATATTTACTTTCACACATGCTGTGTGAAGTTTTGTTTCTCCTTTTGAATTGCGTTTCATTATTGCTTTTATGTTTGCTGGAATTTGTGTCAGTTCTACACATTTCCTTATACACTTCGAATCATTAGAAACGACTTCTTTGATTAGATTTGTTTTCGATTGTTTTCCAGCACTTTTGGCTCCTTTTCTGCTACCACTTGGGAAACCAACTGTTACTTCTTTATTTTTATTTTGTATTGCCTTGTTTTCTGGCTTTTTGAAATCGTCAGATGACACTCTGTAATCCTTAATTCCTTGTGCTTCAACACTTGCTTCAGTGCACCTTTTGTCAAAAGTTACCATTTTATTTTCCGTTTCCCCATCAGAAACTTTGTTTTCAGTTGCCTCAACCCTGAAAAAATCAAGAAGGAAACAGGAATTTTCATCACATATTTTTTTTTAATATCTCTAAAAAGCTCATACTTGTCTTAAATTCTAGGATATACCCTGTGAAAATGCTTATTATTTTTGTGATACTTCGGAAAAATTTCAAAGGACATGATTGTATTTAGCTTCACAATTTAATACAATTTTGGGTTAAAATTTAGTATGCAGTACACCATTAGAGAAGCGTGGCGGCGGGGCGTAAGCCCTTAATACTGTACATGCTCTAATAGAAATGAATAAAACTTATGGATAGGCGATTTTCATGGTTCGCCCTTCATATGCTTTGTCCCCGCCGCATTGTAACGCCAATGTACTTTCAAAGGCAAGTTTTCTTGCTTCACTCGCCCGGATCCAAGTCATGGCGAAGCTTGGGCCTTCGGCCCTCGTGTTCACTATAAACATCTTCGAGTCTATCCAATGCATAATTACCAATTCACTTGTTATAAGACATCACTTTTCAAGAAAGCCTCCAGAATTCCAAATGCCTAGTTAACACTGGAACGGTGCAAAGTGCCGGTTTAAACGACTTCCTTAGGTTGTACCGTAGACTACATTTCAACCCAATTTTGTTGCAAAATCAAATTAATATGATATGGAATAGTATCTATTGACACTTTTTATATGGTTACTTCAAATTTTTGTAAATCCAAATTTTGAGCCTGGGTTAAGTGATGTCTGTTAAACTTAAATCTATGAAGAGTTTCACTAAAATGCAATATGAACAGTAGCAAAGTGAACTATCATCCACATACATTATTAAACAAACAATACGTTAAGAAGACCACCATTTATTATGTTGTGCTTGTGCATGTTATTGGGCTGTCAGATCAACAATCTGAATTTAGTGGTTCACAAAGATTCAGGAAACAAAGAAATGAATTACTGTATCACTACCTTAGAAACATGTGGAAAATTTGGTCATATAGACCACGTTATGCTGGACTAGAATTTGGTGATAATTTATGCAGTTTATAAAATAAATGGAGCTATTAAATTTCATATTGTCCTTTTACATCGTAAGATTTTTTCATAAAATTCAATTAATGAAAGAATGAATACTTACGTTTTTTGACAGATAAGATGTTTAATTGTTTTTGCAGCCTCAATAATTGTATTCACCTGGTAAGCTGGGGTGGTATTAGACTGGGAATATCGTTGGCCACAATCTGGGCAAGAGTCAGTTTTAGCTGAGTAACAGGAACACAAAAGATAACCACAATCTGAATGTCTTCGAGGATTTTTACAGAATTCATTGCTAAAAATAATGTTTAAGTATTAAATATTTTCTACACTTTTAATAAATATATTTAATTACACCATAGAGTAATAAAATCACAAGGATTATAATCACACTACAAGAAAATATTAAAGGCGTATTTTATAGCATTCTTACCACTTTTTACAAGTCAACAATTTTTCCAAATTAGAAAGAGCTTCATTAGATTTCTCGAATTTGAACACAGACGCAATATCCATTCTAAATATCTCCACAAAAACAATTCAAATAACTTGTGAATCTGTTCAAGTCTTACGCGTTTATGCCTCACGCAGTTATCTAAATGACAAGTCACTCCAAAAGACCTTATATCTTATTTCCCCATTCACATGAAGGGCAAACTCTCCCTACAAGGCCCTTCCGAATATATACAATAAATATTAGTTAGCCAAGTAATCAATGTACAATAACAGCTATTAATATTAGAACCACTGACAGTAGTGTTAAAAACTGGCGGGATCTAGGACAGAAGTCGAACAGGCGTTGCATCGCCAAATACAATTACACCAACATACGAACTGAAAATAATTAAATTTATTTGGTTAAAGATTTTCTTTCGTGCAGTAACTTAATATACATGTATGTGTGACTGGTACAGAATAATCATAGTTATTTTATATATTAGTCCTCAAATTAAATAAATCGTAATTTTAATAACAATTGCAATTGAACGTTGGCAAAGAAATCTGTCGCGGATAACACTTGCGCGATCTGTGGCGCGCGCAGTTCTGCACGGTTCTCCACAGGTATTAAAAATATACCTCCACGTTAGCGTGGTTGATCTTTGTCTTTGCAGTTTCTTCGTTAGTTGTTACTAAATATTATTGTATATTTTTTGTGTGTTTTCATGTTCAGAACACTAGTGTAAATAAATGATCTAATAAACTGAAAATTAAGGCTTTTCTACTAAACTTGAATCGCATTTATTTATTACTCTTTTTAATGTGTTGTGTTTGCAAACAAGCATAAGAAAGATTTGCATAGATCGCTGCGGAAGATGAATGTGTTAATGTCAACGTGCATTATAAACAACTTCGAACGGAGCAAGTGAGGAATAGAATGCATTCAATTGTAAAACGATAATAGATTTATTACAATGCTGGTCAAGAAGAAGTCTTGAATGCTTGTATTCTTGAAGTTGTGTTAACCTGAAAGTGTCGACGCTGGAATTGTGTTATAACTCTTAGATGGTCAACTGAAATGAATGACCTGAGAGTATTTGCATAGAGAACTTCGAGAACTATACCAGCGTACGATGCTACTTTCGAGTGTTGTCGTTTAATAGCATTGCGAAGTGTGATTCTGACGAGTATTATCAGTAATAGGGTTACTACGCTCAACTGTTACGGAACATCCTATCCAAATTGTTTTACTATTGCTGATTTGGAACTATGTGCGTAGGTGATTTCATGCCACTGTACTTGATAAGCCAGTGGGAAGGATAGTGCAATTTAATTGTTTTGAAATCTGTTGTAATCGATCAGAAATGTTCTTAATGTGATAGAAAGTATTTGTCTTAAGTGGCGATAAGTGGATAGAAATACTTTTGAAGATGCCGGACATAAAAGTTACACCCCTGGGTGCTGGACAGGATGTTGGCCGCAGTTGCATTCTGCTTTCCCTTGGTGGTAAAAACATTATGTTGGATTGTGGAATGCATATGGGATTTAATGACGAACGTAGATTTCCAGATTTTACATATATTGCACCAGAAGGACCCCTTACAAGTTATGTAGATTGTGTTATAATTTCCCATTTTCATTTGGATCATTGTGGAGCATTGCCATACTTCACAGAGGTAGTAGGATATTCAGGCCCTATTTATATGACACACCCCACCAAAGCTATTGCACCTATTTTGCTTGAAGATATGCGCAAGGTGGCTGTTGAGAAAAAGGGAGAGAGTAACTTTTTCACTTCACAGAATGTTAAAGACTGTATGAAAAAAGTAACTGCTGTGACACTGCATCAATCTGTAATGGTGGATAGTGAGCTGGAAATAAAAGCATACTATGCCGGCCATGTTCTTGGAGCAGCGATGTTTTGGATTCGAGTAGGTTCTCAGTCTGTTGTGTATACAGGAGATTACAACATGACACCAGATCGACATTTAGGTGCAGCTTGGATTGATAAATGCAGACCAGATTTATTAATATCTGAATCTACGTATGCAACAACCATTCGTGATTCAAAGAGATGTAGGGAGAGAGATTTTTTGAAGAAAGTGCACGAGTGTATCGATCGTGGTGGTAAAGTTTTAATTCCAGTTTTTGCCTTAGGTAGGGCACAAGAATTATGTATTCTTTTAGAGACATATTGGGAAAGGATGAATCTTAAAGTTCCTGTGTATTTTGCTGTTGGCCTTACTGAAAAGGCAAATAACTATTATAAAATGTTCATTACATGGACTAATCAAAAAATCAGAAAAACTTTTGTGCAAAGAAATATGTTTGATTTTAAACACATAAAACCTTTTGACAAAGCATATATTGATAATCCTGGAGCAATGGTTGTATTTGCTACTCCAGGAATGCTTCATGCAGGCCTCTCCCTTCAAATATTCAAGAAATGGGCCCCGAATGAAAACAACATGGTTATAATGCCAGGATTTTGTGTAGTTGGGACAGTGGGACATAAAGTATTAAATGGTGCCAAGAAAATAGAATTTGAAAACAGGCAAGTTGTAGAAGTGAAAATGTCTGTGCAATATATGTCTTTTTCAGCTCATGCAGATGCAAAAGGAATAATGCAGTTAATTCAGTATTGTGAACCAAAAAATGTTATGTTAGTACATGGAGAAGCAGCAAAAATGGAATTCCTCAAGGAAAAAATAAAGAAGGAATTTAGTTTAGATTGCTATACACCTGCCAACGGAGAGACATCCATAATTAATACATCATTATGTATCCCAATAGATGTGTCACTTCGCCTTTTGAAAGCAGAATCAATGAAACATAATGCATTACCTCCTGATCCAAAACGATCAAGAGTTATGCATGGTGTTCTTGTTATGAAAGATAGCTCAACCTGCCTAATGGATGTTGATGAAGCGTGCCGTGAAGCAGGTATTAACAGACATTTTGTTCGGTTTACTTCTACTCTGCGAATGGAAGATCCAGGACCTTCAAGTAAAACTGCAGAAAAACTATTGCAACTGATTAAAGCACGCTTGAAAGATTGGCATGTGCAACTTACAGATGGTTCCATCTCTGTAGAATCTGTTCTTGTGAAAGTAGAAGGTAATGAAGATGAGCAGAAAAGTGTGTATGTATCTTGGGATAATCAAGATGAAGAATTGGGAAGTTATATCCTTGGACTTCTCCAAACAATGGGTCAGTGATTGAGACTTGTATTATGCTGTGTAATGTTTGCCTATGTAATAAATTATGTGAATCCTTTTTTGTCCTAACCTTTTTATTTGTTATTTTCTGCCTATTGTAGTCTGTTGAATGAGAGATCGAGTGGCATTTGCACATTAAATTTTTGGGTTGTAATCAACACGCGTACTTTTTTTTTTTTTTTTAATGCGGGATCAGGCCCGACCATTTTTTTTCTAGCGCTATTTGCCTCGTGCAGATCAGGTGTGACCAAAGATAATGGATCAGGATAATTGCTTAATTATAAAGATGTATTTGTTGAAGGTCCATCTAGGAAGAATAGACGTCGAGTAAAAAAAAATGTCAAATTTTTAAATATCACGTTAGTTTTCATAGAGGGGCTAACATTTTTCCAGTATTGCGACAAACTAAAAGATAATCACGTTCCAGAAAGTGTGATAATTCTTTGTCAATTAATATTGCCAACCTTCAACTACATTGCAAAGTTGAAACCGGACGTTCTGCACGGAAATGTTGGCGATGTTAGCTCTGGCTACCAAAACATGAATCCAAAGTAATTTTGGAACGTGTTTATGCTTGTCATGTGTTGTAAAAGTATGCATTTCGAAATGAGTTCCCGTCTGGACAATAAACACTAAATTTAATTAGAACTGCATAAATGTGGCGTTTTCAATTGCGTCAAGCGTTACAAGCACGAAGTCGAACAGACGGTGCGGCGAGATCAGATAGTAATTGCGAGTGGGTGCCAGAATGTTGCGTTGATGGAGGAAAAATATACTTTTGATTTCTTGTATTAAATAATTGTTCAGTGAAATGACTACAAAGTGGAAGAGACCCGAAGGGGGGAGATTGCAAATCTCTCAGGATCTGGAAGAGTCAATGAGCCAGGAATTAGCAGGTTAGTAAAAGTTCGATAATTTTGACAGTCTTCTTGATGTAGTTATTGAATGTTTCTTCTTACTTGAGCAACGAACAGATTCCCCATTATTATTAATTCTTGTAGATTTGGGGATGCTGGAGCAAGGAATGACTTTCGAAGACAAGAGAGATCTTCTGAATGTGGTTAGGTTGTCACAAAAATCAGCCCGGGCGGAAGAAGAAGAACGTAAAACAAAGGTTTAGTGTATTTCCAAGAAGAAATATTACGATAAAACGATGTCTTACTTTAATTTAAGCGAAAGTGAAACATTTTCATGAATTAGTTTGAATTATCTTATATCTGTTCTGAATTCTGAAATAATGTTTGTTTTTAGACATGGTCTCCAGGCTCACATCTTAATGATGTGCTTTCTTCAAATCCTACAACTTCCAATGAGGTAGTTGAAGGCAACATGTGTAAAATGAAGGACATAGATGTTGATGGGGAAGAGGGTGATATAAATCAAGATATCTTGTCTAATTTGTCAATGGCAGTCTCTAATTGTGATAGAGGAGATCAAACCCATTTAAAAAAAGAAAATTATTGTGCTCCAGCAATAGAGTATTTTGGAGGCATTAGTACATCATCACATGATTCTGCTGCTGATTTGAAAACCAAATTATCCCATGTCAATTCCCCAAATTCACCTGTTACGTTGAGTAGTAAAGATAGTGAAGTTGGAAGTGTGTCTGGTGATACAAGTGTTTTACGAAATGGTTGTGAAAATGAAGAAAATGATGGTCCAGCTAGAGAATGTGCAGGTTCTGATAATGAAAATGAACATGAAATTATGTCTACCTCAGCAAAGGTGAAACAGAGAGATTTAAATATTTTGAAAAAGAAGAAGGATGATAGAGAAAGAAATATAGATGTATTCTCACATTCCAGTGAAACTGACAGTCATAACTTTCTTAGGAACACTGTAAATAAAAACCAAGATAGAATTCCCTTTTATTTTGTTCCAGAGGGTATGAGTTTGAGGAAGTACATTGCATATTTTAAGTGTTGTGTTAATCAGTATTATAAAAATTTAGCAGTTATTCAAAGAAATAATATAGAACACATAGAATGGGGGGCTCCTATTACAATGGATTCAGGATTCACAAGTTTTCATTCTGGTACTCCAGATGGTCATGGTGATAGTGCATCAAAAAGATATAATTTTCGTGATAGATACCCTAAACCAAAAATGATAGATTTTACCTCTGAGAATTCTGAAGATGCTGAAGAAGATGAATCAAACGATGAAGATATATTTACACCTCATCATAAGAAGCTTCCTGGTATTAAACTCAGCACAAAAAGGAAAAACCCAGCAGCAAATGACACCATGTCAACTAAAAAAGAAAAAAAAGAATCTCCTCCAAAAAAGGTTCCTGAAGATGGAGAGTCTTTAGAAGAAGATGAACAAGAAGATAATCAAGGTGGTGATATCTCTGTTAAAACTATTTTCAAAGATAGATATTCATTATCTTCACGTAAAAGAGCAAGGAAGTCAAGGGCCAAATTATTGCATAATCAGGCTGAAACCCAGGAAGATATAAACGAAATAGTCCCCAGTGTAGCTATTACCTCTATTATTGAGCCAGATATAGTTATTGCAGAAGGGCCTACATTGGTGCCTGCTCAACCTCAGTTAGATGACATAACTAATCAACCTTCACCATTGAGTGTCAAACAGCGACGTTTACAGTTGAAAACCAAAAACAATGGCAGAAATAGAAGAAAATCAGAACCAGTGAGTATTGTTTTTATTTTTCTTCGCAGCATTTTTGCCAGAATAAATTAGTGTTTAACGTTGGGAATTTCAAGAAAAGTGGCTACCGTATTTATTTGATTTCTTCATTTTGTGATCATCCATTTTTGTGTAATGAGAAATAGTTAAAACACAAACACTATGATTACTTCACCTGTCTCTTGTATGTGTACAGGATTCAAACAGAAAGTTTTCAGTTTTAAATCTTGAAGTTTAAGACACAATTTTCACCTTCCAGAAAATTTTAACATTTTTTATGTTCTGTTTTTTTTTACATTTAAATCTATATTCCCTTATCACTTTGAATATGGTCATATAAAAAAGGAAAGGAAAATGCACACACACACACATGTATTCAAAGTGCTAAAAGAATACTATATTAATTTATCAACACAGCACATTGGCGCAATGTAAGTAAGATGATTTCTTCTTTACAGAACATTGGTTACCTCATAATAAACTAAGCACCCTATATTTCTAATTTTCATCTTGCATGATCCTATTGTAGAGCAAAGGAATCAAATTAGGGCTCTGTTATGAAAGTTCATATATTTACGCCAGAAATGATATTAATTTTACCTTCGTGTTGGAATTCAATTTATATTCATTTGAAAATGTTTTAGATATAACAGTCACACATCTTACTATGCTAAAAATTGTGTTTGCATCTACATTCTTTCAATAAACCAAGCTAGATACTTCACTTTCTTAGAAAATCTTAAGATAACTATGAACAAAATTAGTAATTGCTCTTTTAAATCCATTGTTGTAAATCAAGATTTTAGCATTGATTTTCAGTCCAGTCCCAAAAGATAAAGCAGTGTCTCACTTAAACACATTCTTTTAATTTATATATTATAGTTCCTGTACCTATGCTAAATACAATTAAAAAAAAACAACCAGGAAGCCAAATCACGTTTAACAAAATCACAACTAGGTGTGAAATAAGAACGAAAGGCCTAGGTTACAATGCGATCACAGTGCATAAATTCTTACAATTACCTGTAACTTGAACACTGACACATTAAATAAACAAACTTGAGTAGATTATTTACCCAACCTAAAATAGAATTATGTACAGACAACTTGCTGTAATAATCTTGGGGCTTCATTTGTAAATACAAAAGTGTTTTAAAGAAAGTAGTAACATGGGCAAGAATAATAAAAAAATGAATCAGACTTTTTGAACACTAATAATAAAACAAAAGTAATGTTCAATATTATAAAAAAATATAACCGTATCTCAAAAGTTTGTAGAGAATGTTGTTAAAAGGATAATGATAGAGAGGTAAGCAATCTGGTAAAAATTGAAATTTCTTCAACCAACTTTTTCAAAATTTCAGTTGATCTCACGAAGGGACTAAAACCATCAAATTCAGATTCATACATTTTCCCAAAAATTTTCGTAACAATGTTTGTTTCCAAAACTTTTTCTACTTAAATCTTCAGAAAACAAAACTCAAAGATTTCAAAATTCAAATGTTTAAGATGGATTTCCAGATTGTTCACTAAGAACTTGTGCAACTGTCATTAAACATTATATAAATCACATATTTAATGATTTTTTTATGCACTGAAATATTTCCGCATATCTTCAAAACAGCAAAAATCAAGCCACTTTTAAAAAAAGGCAACTAGAAAAGAAATTCAAAGTTATCAGCTTCTTTTGTCAGTTTTCTCAAAAATATTAAAGAGACTTTTCTGTGTATGATTGGAAACTTTTCTTGGGAAAAACTGCGTTTTTAGACACAACATGCTTTTAGAAAATGAAAAACAGTGGAAATTTACATTTTTTTTCTTAAACATGTTGCTATACCAATGAAAATAAAGTACCTATTAGAATAATTTTAGATTGTTTGAAAGCTTTTGACCATACTGACTGTAATATTTTGTTCTTAATGTGGAATTCATGATATTGCCCTAGATTGAATATCCTCAAACCTTAAACATGTTTCCAAAAAAATGGCATGCAAAAAACATAATTTTCTCATCTTTCCAATTCTTTGACAATTGAGCCAATGGGACCCTGCAGGGTTCAATCTTACACAGACCTTACCCTCTTTCTTTTAAACATAAAAGATATGTCCTTGTCCATCAAAAGCAAACAGTTCTTATTTTCTGATTACACAAATGTTCTTTACAACAAAGAAATACTAAGTAGTATGGTTTCAGATGTTCCAAATGTTGGTTATATAAAAACAAATTCATAGTAAAAAAAGGAAAAATAATTTCATTGCAGTTTTGCATTTCAACAATCACATGTGCCATTGGAAAAGAATATGCAGTTGGCTAATGTTAAAGTAACAAAATTTTTGGTGATTGTTCAATGCAGTGAAACCTCAAGTGGAGGATCCAAATTAATGAATTGAACATTAAATTTAGATCATTGTGTTATGCATTTAGAATTCTTTCAAATTCAGCTGTGTATTTTGCAAATGTCTTTCAGGGATATGGCGTAATATTCTGGGAAACCACTTCCTATAGTACCGAGACTTTTAGATTATAGAAAAAAAATGTTCAAATAGTAAGCAAATTCCATGCACAAGCCTCTCTTCGTTGAACGTGGAACCTTGCCTATTTATTTACGAATTGTAGTTTTGTCAAAACTGTGTGACTTACGACCAGGAACATCTGTTCGTGCAGTACAGATATTTATAACTATAACTCACGTCATAGGAATTGCATTGATCAGGTGTGAGAATCAACAGCTCACAACTAGAAATTCACGTATGATATTTGTGTGTTACAGTATAACTCATTGCCAGATGACTTTAAACAATTAAATAGGTGAAAACCAGAACAGTATAAGTGACATTTTATAAAATCTGAGAAATCTGTTTATTTAAGTCAATACTACTGTACAATCAGGGTACTTTGTTTCATTATTAAAACCACAGCATTTCAATTGTTCATTTAAACTACCAAAATACATTGCCACTGAAATATAGCCTGAAATACACACAAACACATACACACATGCTTATATTAATGAGTCAGTATTTCAGATTACTAGAAAAATTATGATTTATCACATTGAAAGCAGTCTTCTGCATTTTGTAAGATTTCACCTGATAAATGTGTTGGATTTCATTGACACTGATTGGACCAACGAAGAAAGGTGGCTACTTTCCATTGATATCCTATTTTTTTATTTTTGAACTATTTTTTATTATTATATTAAGATTTGTTTGTTATTTATGATAATCTCTGAATTGTTTAATTTTTTTAACATATGAACTGGTTGTCTCTTAACCAATCACACAGCTCTTAAAATGAAGCAAATAAAATGAAAATTCTTATTATTTTAGTCCTCAATATTAACATTAATTTGGATAAGCTCTGTTGAATGGTATTGTTACGTCTCATCATAGTACATGAGGTGTAAATAATTTTTGTAAAATAAACATGTTTTTATTGCAGATATACTGTATGTCCTTCATTGGGGTGAAATATTGATGAGGTCCTGGTGGGGTAGTCCAATGCCCTGTGACCCTTTTCACCAATTGCCAGGAAATGTTTCCTTATGAAGGAGTATCCTGCAAGAAGATTGTGGAGAAGAGCAGGATGTAGACTCCCTTATATTCCTCTCTCCCTTCTCTAGTAATATTCTTTGGGATGGGAGTAACAATTGAGGTTCGTGTTACAAAACAGATCATTTGTGTTAGAGGAAAAAAATGTAGAAAATCAAGGAGAAGGATGACATTAGTCATGTGGAACCAGTGACTACATTGTTTACAAAGCTGACCTAAAATGAGGAAAAGCAGTTCATGACATATACATTGATTGTGCTACAAAGCTGATTGAGGAAAAATTAGTGTTAGTTCAGAACTAACACGTTAAAATATATACTGGAGTCAGGACCAGAACTTGAAGCATTGAATTTAAAGTTGACTTATAGAATAAAAATTATGTACTCATTACAACTGTTTAAAGGACTTCAGGAGAATACACAGGAAGATGATAATATAAGGTGAACTGGGAGACAATAAAATAGATAATTGATAGTGTACCAAAACTCACCTCTGCACTGAATTCTCAGAAATGGTACATCTGAAAAAAGGAAGAAATAATAGAGAATTGGACAAATTCAGTAATTAGTCAAATTTAAGAAAAGATGAGTGGCTGTGTATATACTTGAGGAATACTATTGCTGAACATTACGTATGAAACGTCAAATGTCCTGACATGAATCAGTACGCTAAAGAAATCTGTGATGATAAGTACCTACATATTTTCTTAAATGATAACTTAATGAGCAAGATTGTCAGGCTTGCAAGAATTACTAAATTGTGTTTTTAGAATCTTATGTTAGTTTCTGATACACATTTTAGTGATTTTCATTTAAAGTGATCGTTTTCCTTTCAACTTAATTATTAAGATACACAAACAATAGTTTTTCCCATAAACAATTTGAAAAATGTGCAATGCAATTTGCAACCATTGTTGAAAACAAATATTAATTCTTATTTCCTGATGAAGTAGGATGGTGGTGTTGAGGGTTATGTGGTAATCTCATCATAATGTAATAAAGAAATGTAAAAATGGTGAGGGAGAAAAATGAAACTATTATTGATTAACAGAAGATCAAGAACTTCTTTTGAATGATTCTTGTTTTAATTATTATTTATGAACATTTTTAATATCCTCTTCTCTCTCCATTGGATATATAACAGGTCATTATCAGTTTGGGAAAATTTCATAAAAGGCCTGCTATGAATTTTCAGTGAGATAAAACAATGCTAAGCCATCGAAAGCTGCTCTTGTAATAAATACTATTGTTGGCAATGACAACACATATAATTATTTCATTAGAAATGCCAACGATAACGCACCACAACACCTATAGAGATAAAACAAGTTCTTGTGGTTGAATAATAGCTTCTAGAACTGTACTACAGAGGAGGCTGTAGAAGTTTGAAAAATGTTTTTCCAGATCATTCATAAAGAGCAGACAGGATATGAATATAAAACTAATTTTGGTCAATGAACTCTGTAAGAGAAGGCCTTGTTTATCCAAGGTGAAAAGTTTGAAGAGAGTGGGTGAATTGTGGCAAATATAAGAAAAGAAGAAGAGATTAGATGGTAAATGAGAACGCTTTGTAGATTAGTAATGTGAAAAGAGAATATCGTTAAGAAAGAAGAATAAATTTATTCTTATTCTTGGAAAATCCTATTTATCTACAATTTGCTTGAAAATTGCATGCAATCCATGCTTTACCTAAGCAAGTTCGTGAAATTTTTGTAACAAAGAAGTTGTGGAAATTGAATTTCTTTAGTAGAATTGTATTTTGTTTATTATATTTTGTAGAAAGAATTAACTCTGGTCCAAATAAGCCAGGTTGCTGTTGGAGGTTAATAAAATTTGCGCATTTGAGAGAGCATATCCCTTTGGGTAATATCAGGTTTTAGTATTTTTTAAAACAAATCTAATAGTTTTTTTAAGGGCTGTTTGTCTGGTTAGGGACAAAAAATATGAGTGTACTATGTAGCTATGAATGTACAGTGTGTAGTTAACTTTTTCAGCAGAGAAAAAATCCAGACATTGTGATTGTTGATGAAGACATTAAACCACCATTGGAAGAATCCATTGATAGAGTTCCATGTCCAATATGTTGGCAACTCTTCCCAGCAAGTGATATAGAGGTAAATAATGAATTTGTTGATTACAACACATTCCCATTCTTTGCATAGTTTTATTTTCTTCTGTTATCTGATAAATATTTTAAATGAATTTACTTTTCAAAAAAAGAAAACTGGTGGTTGGTGGGGCTATAGATTCATTCAAAAATTATTAGATTTTATACAAGTGTCTACTTTATTTCAATATGTTAAATGTGTTTAATTGCTGGCTTAAGAAAGCTTTCTTATTTCAATTGTTTTTTCTAAAATTGTTTTTACCATTGATTACAAGTGAATGTAAATTTATATTTTCAGGAGCATGCATCAGAATGCAATCAGTACAGCCCAGACAACAGTTCTTCATCTGTGAAAACTTAACAGGAATTTCTGATAAATGGTATAAAAATTAACACTCTTTATTTTCATTTGTATCTGTCATTTACTGTACTTCATTAGCATTGGTTACTTTTTGATTGCAGATATTTGTTATTCCATGAAGCACAAGTATGTGGAGATCTATGCACCCACTCTTTAATATTTTTCACAATATTCTACTGGTTATTTTTTAAAACATTTTTCTACTGAAAGGCAGCTTCACCGAAAAATGAATGTCTATTGTACAAGTAAACACTACTTCAGGGAATGCTTAAACATGAACCATTTTTGCATGGCAGAAAGATAAAAATAATCAAAGAAATTGTAAATCTTGTGTTGTTTTACAGATGTTGCATTGCATTTTTGTGGTTGATGCATTTAATGTACATATTTTTTGTAGATGTAATTAGTTGAACATTCCTGAAAACAAATTCTTGATAATTTCTTTATGAATCATAAGTTGAATGTAAAACACACTAGTTTTAGTTTTAAGTACGAGATCAAAAAGTAATAGAGGTAGTGAAGTTAATGGAATTTTCTATTAATTAAAATTTAGCTGTAGTCAATGTATTATTATGTGCCTTAATATCAAACAGTTATTTTCAGGTCATTCAATAAAGAAAACAAAATTTTATATGAAGTAGAAAACATAATTTGTTCAATCACTACAGGCCTTTATTTTCATGTTCTGTTCATAAAGAAAATATTCCCATCTATGCAGAGTAAATTAAAAGTAGAAGTAAACAAAAGCAATTGACTGCCAAAAGATGATAGATATTCTGCAACTCTCAATAACTGGTTGCATTGTAATGTAATTTTGTTCAAAAACATATACATACAATTGGAATGAGTGCATGCACATGTTGTAACTTTTCATGTGAGACCTCTTGAGGCAGTCAGCATATGATGAGTAATTTCTTGTTCCAGAACAATTATAGCCTGTGTATAATTAAAAGAAATAGAACTTTGAGTGGTCTACATCATTTATATTGTGTAAGGATTCAAAGGTATTTCTATAATTTTCACCAGTACACAATTTTATTATATTATAGTACTTGTAAAAAATATATAAATATTCAATTTTTAATTTACAGAAAACAGAATGATTGTGCCATTTTGACAAGAATTGAAAATATTCAGTCCTTGCCTAATCTCATTATATGTGTATTGAAAAAGAGGACGAATTTTGTTATCTATTACGTTTGTAATATTTTCATCTTTAATGTGTTTCATATTTATTAAAACATTGATAAATTTCAATTAATTCAGAAAAATTGTGTTTTCAATTAATTTTATATAATGGTTAATGCAAAAATTGTTGAATTCCCAGAAATTTTGTTATTCTAAAACACTGGTTACATTAGAGAAATAGATATACTAATTGATTAACATAAAAAAGACTGTTTTATCTAAAACCCCTGCCTTTGGAAAAATTTGAGTTATTTGCCATTATTCTATGCGAACAATTTTACAAAATTAATATATTAGGGATGAATAATATTTAAAGAAAGAAAATTTAAATTCTAGTCTTTTCTGTCTTATTACAAAGGAAGGCAAAGGTACTACGAAAACATAATGACTAGGCTTTAAATCCGAGGAGATTTTATCTTTGGAACTTGCATTTGTCCCTAGGATACAACTTTCAACACTATGCTGTAATGTATGTTGTATAAATATTAATTAAATTTGAGTGTTTAACAATTTAATATCTACAGAAAAACATGTTTAATTAAAATTGATCTGCATAAGTTACATGTCAGAATATGACAGCTAATAATGCTATTTTCAATGTTATTTTTTATAGTAGAGATTATGTTTCTTAATATACAGAAAATTGGTGCAAAATCTGCTACTTGATGATTTATTAATAAAATAAAAGTGAAATTGCCAAGGCCAAGTGCCAATTGCCAAATTGCATAGTGCATGTTTGGATAATTAATATTTAATGGGTTATGGTCACAAAGCCATGTAGCTCCTCCATTACAAGCAATCTCAAAATGAAGCAGTTCTGTACATAATTAAGTGTGAAGCAACAATGGGTCATTGTTACACCTCCTGCCTTATAAATTTAATATTTTTAACAGTGGTAAGCACATTTCTGAGACCATTAGCACCATTGAGAAGGACTTTTGCGAATTAATTTAAAATATTCATTGTATATGGCAGGTGGTGTAACAATGACCTAATGTTATCAAAGGTGACCAAATCTTAAAAACATAAAACCAAACATTGTGTCTTTCCTTGACTAAAAAAAAAGGGGGGGGGTGTCACACGGACATACCAAAAAGCAACACACAAAATTACAATACAAACATTAATGGAAATGAATATCACGAATGAAAAGAAAATAAGTCCTCAATTTTAAGTTCATTTAAAGTATTTAGTTCTAGAAATTTCTTTTTATAAAAGTGGTACATTATTTACAAATAGTAAACCATATTTTTCAAGCCTAAAAGCGGGGCCTTTTAGAAGCAAAAGATCCAGATTATTGAATTTTTTTTCAATAATGGCAATATACAAGCTCAAATGATACCAGAGTTCATTTTACCTTTTTAGAACCACCACTGATTGTCTCCCGTCTTAATTTCAATAGTATGTGAAACACTTGTTAAGTGTGATAAGAGCATATGATCTACTCGCGCTTACTTTTTTATAAACTAATGCACACCCAATGGAATACATTATGATAAATCTAAAATTGTGGACAGTACATAATGCTGATTAGTCATTTGTCACAATGAGACATTTTGGCGTCCCGTGTTCCTAACAAAAATATACAGCACAGGGGTCACGAAAAGGTCTGGCACGTCTAAAATGGGACGTCTGGTCACCTTGTATCGGCCAATGTAGAAAAATTGAAGTATAATAACCACTAGTGAATGCTCAGAAGAAAACAAACAATTATGAAGACACATAAATAAAAAGTAATGTAAGTTTATATCTTTTTATGTCGTAATTTAATGTAATTACAATAACTAGTGATGCTAAAATAGCATTATAGAGTTGATAAATTCAGTTGCTTAATTTAGAAACAAAAACCCTCCAACACATAGTGTAGCCATATTCCATGTTTTATGGGTCCTTGATACCAAAAAGATGATTGCAAAATGTCTGTCTGTGAGCAACGCTAGTGGTTAAACAGTTCTGCCGATTTTCTTCAAAATTACTATTTGGATCTGGCTTATGTTACAGCCCCTTGAATTAGAAATTGATATTTTAAATTAGGGGGTTCTTTACATTAAGCTCCTGGGCGATTTTCCAAAAAATGACACTTTCCATTTTGATGAAATTTTGTTGTTGGATCGTCTAAAGGACATTTAAGAAAATAGTGCAGGTCACATATTTGTTGAAAACCCAGATTTTTCGAATATTGAAACAAAATCAATTTTTTTTCAGGGACTTCCTTCAACTAAAGTATTAAAGATAGAGATTTTTTCCCTTAATAAAATCAGTTCCTCAATGATCGATTTTGAAGTAAGGTCATGTACAATTTTTCAAAGATTTGTACAATATTGAGTAAGTATCAAGAAAATTTTTTGTGAAATTTAGGCAATTTTTAATTTTGTTTAAACCATATTGTTCTCAAAAAGAGCTCCATCGATTTTCATTCAATTTTGTTGTTGCATAGTCTGAAGGACATTGAAGAAAATGGAGGTCTCATGTTGGTGGATAACTAATTTTTCGAAAATTGAACAAATTCAAAATTTGTTTGTTTTCTTACAACTACAATTATTAAGGTAATTTTTTTTCTTAATGAAATGTGTTCATCAAAATCAGATCTTCAAATAAAGTCATCGATTTTTTATTTTTTTAATGTGTACTTCTGACAAATTTTGTGTCAAACAGGTTAGGCAATTTTTGTTTTCTTTAAACTACTTTCTTTTAAACTGCAAACATTTTTTGTTTAATTGGGACCTTAGACAGCATAAAGGATTCTCAAGAGAAAATGTAGGTCTCATAATTGTTAAAATACCAGTTTTTGCTAAAATAAAAAAATTCGGCATCTTCCTACAACCACAATTGTGAAGATACAATTGTTTTTTTAATGAAATGAATTCATAAAACACGTCTTCGAGTAGGGTCATGTTGAATTTTAAAAAAATAGTATTTTTGTGTAATGTGACTTCAGAGTGGTCTGCGCTTTGTGAAAAGAAGTTGGGAAGTGTTTGAAAGCTATTGCTATTCTGATAAAAAAAAAAAGTAGATTGCTGAAAGGTAATAAATTTAACTTAGAACTAACAAATTACTACTTTACTTCAAGGAATTTTGATTGCTGATTATGATATGTTTCATTTCGGAATGTTGGAAATGCCTACTGTTTCTAGCTATCGAAATAAATGCAGATATACACCAGAAGTGCTTCCTTTGAATTGGTTGGCTTTGGATTATATGATCATTATTTCTAATACTTTACATGAGAGAAAAATTGAAAAAAAATATTACCATTAATTTTTATATTTTAATTTTATATTATAACATACACTGCCTTGGGAAATAATGCAGTGATGTATATTTCAAAGTTGTACATCGAATTCATTGCCAGAAGGATATTTTCATTTAAAGGTTTGAAAACCTGTTGCTTGAAACTATTTAATTTCCGCACTAAATGTTCTACGATTTCAAATAAGTTTTACAAAAAATGATGACTGAAATATGTTAATTTGGAGAGAAATTGTGGTGTCAATAGTATGATATAACCATTACTAAAGGCGAGAAAGTATGTGCTATTTGAGAACCACTAGTTTGTAAAACTTATTTGAAATCCTAGAACATTTGGTGCGAAAATTAAATAGTTTCAAGCATAGGTTGTTTATTCAAAACTTTAAAGGAAAACATATTTCTGGCATTGAATTCATTGTATAAGGTATGCAGTCTATGCACGAACATATTGGATGAGTTTTTTAGCCTTAAAGTATTCTTTGTAAGCAGTCTGCGAGGAAGTAAAATAATTAATAGTTAATAAACAATATGATGCTGATAGCGTTGGCAAACAAATGCAAATAGTTCCAAAAATATATAAATGTAATTATTAATCACAATCATATGGTAATATTCTACAAATATATAAAATGTACTAATAGTTGAAATTAGTGCGAACGGAAGCCAGCCGTCATTATCGCCTTATTTTATCAGTGCGTCGTTACAATAACCACCAATGGCCGCTCATCAATTTGTTTTCATATTACAAATAAAGGACGCAGTTAAAAACAGATAACATAAATGCAATAAATAAAATGAAATTGAAATTATATACAAATTCTAACTTGCGTAGCATCCAACTGCATAAATTGGGAACGGGCGACAGAGCTAGCAATCTTTATTTCATATTTATTTCAAATAAGTTTTAAATAAATTCTAAAATATTAATTTGTAAACATAACAAAAGCTCCAAAGTAAGATATTTTAATCGTGAAGCGCAAAATTTTCGGAGGGTGCAACTAACTTTGACGCCGAATTACTCAAAAAATACTCATATTTTCGAAAAATTCAACATGACCTTATTTGAAGTTCTGTTTTTAATTAACATATTTCATTAAGCAAAATAAATGTGTCTACATGATTGTAGGAAGACTCCGAATATTTTTTCAGTTTTTAAAAAATTGGTATAACATTCTCTTTTCAAGCACGAGAAAGTAAAAATGACAAAACTTCAGGTCTTACGCCTTTTTGACGTCGCGAGATACATGAACAAATGTGAACCAGTGCCGGGAAGGACGGTATTTCGTTTATTTCGATTGCCAATTAGGAATTATGCTTTAATAGGCGCGAAGATGTTATATTCACGGTACGATCAAAAAGTACGACTAATTTAATTGAAAACAAGATTGCATATATCTACAAATCCTTTATAATCTACAGAATAGGATCCTTGGGCTTTGAAACCTACTATAACGCGACTGTCAATCCGCGAACGCCTTCTGGCATTCACTGGCCGCAATGTTTTCAGGGGCCTTGTTACAGCCTCTTGGACGCGTCTTCGATGGTGTCAAAATGTTGTCAATTCATGGCCCCTTTCAGGCGAGGGATGAGAAAGAAGTCAGGTGGAGCCACATCTGGCCAATACGAAGAGTGTGGCAACGTGACAGTGCCGTTCTGAGCCAGCCGCTCGTGCACCAACAGCGCGGTGAGGCAAGGGAAGCTTCTGCGAACGGGCGATGTCTGATCGCAAGCGGGTGACTCCTTTTCGCAACCGACCACTTCTGCGTAAACCTGTTCATTCACGGTTAGCCCAGGGAGTAACAGACGATCAAAGTTAGGGCTAAATGCACCGAAAAATACTTGTAGGAAAATTCAATAGATCTCAGCACTATCACAGGAAAATTTACTGATAACGTCTGAACCAATGGTCCGATTTTCGATTTGTAAACGGCATTTGACGCCTTTTTAAAATAGAATGTACGCTACGATGACCTTTTTCCAAAATTCTAGCAAAAACGCATATTTGAAATTAGTTCTTAAACTTCCGAGAACAAATGTTAAAATGTGGCCTTATAGCGCGATGGCGACATGCTTCCTGAATCCAACACCGTGACAATCATGCAAATCGGACGAATAGGAGCGTCGTAAAGTGAAATTTATGAAAACACCTCGCCCCCCCTCCCCCACTTCCTCTTCTGCGCCGTTGCGTCACCCACCCGCCCGTTGTGGGCCCTCTGTCAGCGCGGATGGCCAGGCCCGGCGCCGTCCGGCCAGCCCCGACGGAGGAGGCGGTACTTGTGGGACACGCAAGCCACACTCGGTTTATGCGTTCCTCACTTAGCATCTCAATCTATTTTTCCACGGATATCTAACTAGAGATTCTATACTACCATTACAGACCGAGGTAAACGGTCTGTAATAGTAGTACATAACTATCTTTTTCACATATTTCCGTCTTCCTTGGAATACCATTTTAAAATTTTTTGATGCATTACTCAAAATATTGATTCCAATTTTTAACTATTTTTTAAAAAAGGAACTAACTGTAAATATCAGCCTTATTCCATCTCCTCACATCTTATTTTAGATATATTTTACTTCTAAGGTCTTCTGTTATCACTCCACCATGGTCTAAGATCTTCCGTTCTCAAATACCGTAAAAAATGAGCGGAGTATACGCACGAGCTCTTTTATCCTACAACTCGATTTTTGATCTCAAAACGACGTTTATCTGCTCTAAAGAGTTCATCTGATGAATCTCTTTTCCCAAGTAAAATAGCCGAAGCTAATTTTAAAAATGTTTTCGTACTTTCGGACAAATTTAAAAAAATGCATTATCTTGGCTGTCTGGGTGACGTCGCGTCGAAGGCTGTTTTGCCGACGTTTCGACCATTTTGCCGTGGTCTTCCTCAGGGCTGGTATGCCCATACATAAGATGGTATGTGCATGGTAAGAACACGACAAGATGGTCGAAACGTCGGCAATAATCTTCGACGCGACGTCACCCGGACAGCCAAGATCATGCACATGACTCTGGCCGAGAAAGCCTACGACTTCAAATTTTTAAAAAGGTGGTAAAATAGCGGTCTGGCGAGCTGTATCCTGTCTCCAAAGCCACAAGCATCGAAATAAGATAGTATATATATATATATATATATATATATATATATATATATATATATATATATATATATGAATAGTATATAGACTTATCCCAGCTTACTTGGTAAGTTATATTGATATAAAATAAATTTGTTATATTTATATAATTTTGAAGGGAATAAATAATTCCTGGTGAGTCATTTCATACAGACTACGTAAATGAATAAAGAGTTATGATGCAATTGGATAACTCCTAGATGTTTGCTTGCATTTGGAACGTGTTTTCTCTTCCATTTTATTTGTTTTATAAAAAGTAGATTTTCAAGAAAAAATAAACGTGACTCTTTCATGACATATCGGACACAATGATATAAATAATATGGAACATTCAACGAGTTTAAAAACGAAGGAAATATAATCTTAGGATATGCTTTACTCTAACGCTTACGCGACGTAATGCAATCTACACAACATTCCAGAGTAGATAGAAAATGGAGTTTCTTTTTATGCGAATTGTTTTTGAAAATCTTAAAGTAAATGCTTACAGTAACAACATTTTTAAAATCCTTCTTTTCTTTTCTTTTTCTGAAGGCTGACTTTTGCCGATTGACTGAATCACACGGTATTCATGCAACTGGGTTTTTATTTGCACAATCTCGGCTGTCTTCTTTCTTTGGTAATAGAATAATTATAGTGCGTTGCAAAACTGTTGTTCACTGTGTTATTTTCCAGATCACATTGCATAATTGTGTTAGTTTCGCCTAGATTTCTTCCCCTATATCTTTCAATAGTTCGATTGGAATATTATCTACAGCCGGGGACTTACCATTTTCCAGTTGTTTTGTCGCTCAATTAATTTCTTCGATCAAGGGGGGATCGACAGAAAAAGTCGATCAAGTGGGGGATCGACCCAGCAAGTCGATCAAGTGGGGGATCGACCTAGCTAGACGATCAAGTGAGGGATCGACCCAGCAAGTCGATCAAGTGAGGGATCGACTGAGCAAGTCGATCAAATGAGGGATCGACTGAGCAAGTCGATCAAATGAGGGATCGACCCAGCAAGTCGATCAAGTAGGGGATCGACCCAGCAAATCGATCAAGTGAATAATCGACCTAGCGAGTCGATCAAGTGGAAGAATAGACCAGCAAGTCGATCAAGTGGGGATCGACTCAGCAAGTAGATCAAGTGGAGGATCGACCTAGCAAGTCGATCAAGTGGAAGAATAGCTTAGCAAGTCGATTAAGTGGGGGATCGATCCAGCAAGTCGATCAATTGAGAGATCGACCCAGCAAGTCGATCAAGTGTGGGATCGACACAGCAAGTCGATTAAGTGGGGCATCGACCCAGCCAGCAAGTCGATCAAGTGGAAAATCGACCCAGCAAGTCGATTAAGTGAGAGATCGACCCAGCAAGTTGATCATGTGGGGGATCGGCCCAGCAAGTCGATCATGTGGGGGATCGACCCAGCAAGTCGTTCATGTGGGAATCGACCCAGCAAGTCGATCATGTGGGGGATCGACCTTGCAAGTCAATTAAGTAGAAGATAGACCCAACAAGAGTATCAAGTGAAGGATGGACCTAGCAAGTCATCAAGTGAAGGATCGACCGAGCAAGTCGATCAAGTGGGGAATCGGCCCAGCAAGTCGATCAAGTGAGGGATCGACCCAGCAATTCGATCAAGTAAGGGATCGACCCAGCAAGTCGATCAAGTAAGGGATCGACCTAGCAAGTCGATCAAATAAGGGATCGACTCAGCAAGTCGATCAAGTGAGGGATCGACCTAGCAAATCGATTTAGTAGGGGATCGACCCAGCAAGTAGATTAAGTGAGGGATCGACCCAGCAAGTCGATCAAGTGGGGGATAGTCCCAGCAAGTCGATCAACCGACGGATCCGTCCAACAAGTCGATCTGACTCTCCTCTCCTCTATTACAACTATTTTGACTATTGTGACTAATTTGTCAGTCAGTCCTTTCGTCAGTCATTCCGTCAGTGCGTCCGTCCGTCAGCCCGTCCGTCCGTCAGTCCGTCACTGTCCGTCAGTCCGTCCGTTAGTCTGTCAGTCAGTCCGTCTGTCAGTCCGATTGTCAGTCCGTCCGTTAAGCCGTTCTTCCGTCGCGCAGGCCGTTCGTCCGTCAAGCCAACCGTCCGTCCGTCAGGCCGACTGTCCGTCCCTCAGGCCGACTGTCCGTCCGTCAGGCCGACTGTCCGTCCGTCAGGCCGACTGTCCGTCCCTCAGGCCGACTGTCCGTCCGTCAGGCCGACTGTCCGTCCGTCAGGCCGACTGTCCGTCCGTCAGGCCGACTGTCCGTCAGGCCGTCCGTCCGTCAGGCCGACTGTCTGTCCGTCAGGCTGACCGTTCGTCCTTCAGGTCGACCGTCCGTTCTTTAAGCCGACCGTCCGTCCGTGAGGCTGGCCGTCAGGCCGACCGTCCATCAGGCCGGCTGTCTGTCCGTCATGCGACCGTCAGTCCATCCGTCCGTCAGCCCGTCCGTCAGTGCGTCCGTCAGTCAGTCCGTCCGTCATTCAGTTCGTCAGTCCGTCAGACGGTCCGTCCGTCAGTCTGTCAGTCCGTCCATCCGTCAGTCCGTCCACCCGTCAGTGTGTCCATCCGTCAGTCCGTCTGTCCATTAGTGAGCCCGTCCGTCAGTCAGGCACTCCCTGTGTGTGCACTAATTCTTTTTCATCTTAGATGGAATTATAAACTTTATTTTATTTCGTTTCTCATTCACTTTACATGGTAACTATATCATGTAGTCACTATATTATTTATAGCAAAACAACAGTTCTCACTGTTGTTCGTTTTTTTGCATATGATGATAACATTCTGGATAAATGTGGCGGCACATTCCTAAATAACCGAAACGTGATTGCGTGATATTTATGAACTTTCATACAAATATAATTTTGATTCTAAAAGATAAGATAATTTACAAAGTCTGTTTATTAATTTTATCAAAATCACAAAGGATATTATTTAAACATTTAAAATACAAAGACCAAAGTGATGTCATTTACGGAAAAACATTATACGCACTTCTTGAAAAGTATAACATGTGGCCAGTTGGTTATTTTAACTATTTTTAAAATAATATAACCGGTTTAACAGAGGTAGATCTAGATGAAAAAGTCCAAAAGTTCCAAAAAATATACTGCTTGCTCGAGCGCAAGGGAGAAGGGATAATCACGCTGGCATCAGGATTGCTGCGTCATCGGTATATTGTAGAGTTCTATGGTTTATCTTTCTACAATCTTGATATTTCTCTTTGTACGATTTGATCTCGTAAAGTAATGGATTAAATTATATTTCGAAAATAATTATTACAGTTTTCATTTTCGATATATTACAGGCAAATAACACACACACACTCTCTCTGACACAAACACACATTGAGATTTTCGTAGAGAAACAAAATATTCCTATATTTTAGTTCAGTTATAATTGAATAGTTATATAATGACACGGTCTGTACACGGAGCAAACGGTTGGGAAGTGCAGGTGTTGTGGTTCAAGTGCCCGAGAGCGGGCGTTAGTCTGGGTGCAGCTCTCGGAATGCACCTAGCCAGCGGAATTCGTTGTACACGGCCAAAACAAAGTAACGAATGGTTTGCCGACCGGCCATTCTCCAGCGCAGGAGGCACTGTCACGTCAACTAGCGGTATATAAGTTAGCGGCGAAAATCGCTTGACGGGAATCGATAACGAATGAAATCTTCGTTCTGATGCTCATTTGTCCACCCATGCGGTTGTGCTCGCAAGCCTCGGCTATGCGAGTTGTCTCTCTCGCCATAGGACTACAGGCCAGAAGTGCGACGCGAAATAAGATGAAAATTAATTGTTCAAGCAATCAATGGCAAAATACTATCTTTCTGACTTCAGGGAGTGAAGGGAGGAATGACTTCGATACATGGGACAGACACGCATTCCAAAGCAAGCGTTTATGTGTAGAACGCGAGGTAGAAGACACAGAGGCAGATCGTTATAGAAATGAAATTGGTAGAAGTCAGAACAGGTCATGAACCCATCCTTTTAGTAGAGGAGCAGAAGATGAACATAAGGGTGTCAACTCTGTTATTTGTTAATACGAGCATAACTGCGTCATCGCAGGTCAGTACCCATAAAGCTTAAAAAGGATACTGTTATTTTTTAATTGCTAAATTATTTGCAGAGCTTAAAATTAATCTTAGACGTAGCACCGCTTTAACCGCCGGGCCTGGCCGTGCCACCGCGCTGACAGAGGGCCCACAACGGGCGGGTGGGTGACGCAACGGCCCAGAATAGGAAGTGGGGAGGGGGGGCGAGGTGTTTTCGTAAATTTCACTTTACGACGCTCCTATTCGTCCGATTTGCATGATTGTCACGGTGTTGGATTCAAGAAGTATGTCGTCATCGCGCTATAAGGCCACATTTTTAAATTTGTTCTCGTATATTTGAGAACTAATTTCAAATTCGCGTTTTTGCTAGATTTTTGGAAAAAGGCCATCGTAGCGTAAATTCTATTTTAAAAAGGCTTCAAATGCCGTTTACAAATCGAAAATCGGACCATTGGTTGAAACGTTATCGGTAAAGTAAATTTTACTTACTTTGGTGCTGGCACGTGGTGGCTACAAATTGTACTAGTGTCGTGACATTTAGCCTTAAGAAGTTGTTTCACTTTTGTCACATTTTCGTCGATCCTTGATGCTGACGTTGGTCACTCTGGACCTTCCCTCCCAGAACAACTTGTACCTCTCAAAAACACTTGGGCGGCTCAAGGCAGCACACCCTTAGGCCTGCTTGATCATGTCGACAGTTTCCATGGCGGTTTTTCCAAGTTTTAAGCAAAACTTCACTGCTGTAGCGCAGCTCGAGATTCTGTTCCATGCCGAGCGTGACGACACTCCTTTACAGTGGTTCACGGGAAACAATGTGCTCTTTCTCTAATGGTACGCAGGCAACTGCAGAATGCGTTCTCTTCCTGAGGGTCCCCTCATCATGACCAGCCAGTCGGTCTCCTGTCCGCCGGTTTGTCTGTCCTACAGAAAATCATTCCTACTTTTTGATCTACCTTATATTTATCTCGAATCCCGAATAATATGGAGCACGAAGTCTAAAAGTCCTGTAGACTTTATGAGATTGAGTTATTGCATGGCGAAACCATGGTGGAAAGAGTTGGTGGGCTAGTTCCGGGCACCAATTTTTCTCGTTCTACGCAGCACATGTTTGTCTCACAAATCCGATGATCACAACACGGGCACATCGTTTGAAATATACTCTAATTTTCATCGATGACCAACAAAAAATATGACTGAAGGAGTAATTGAAATAAAAGATGCAATGTTTTTGTAGAAAATGCTTTAGATATCTGTTTCGATGACTTGGAATAAGATGATAATTTTGTATCTGCTGCATTTAACATTCCAAAATTGTCATGCACTTGGGCCTGAAGCTCACTGGCTGGGGTCGAATACGATGCGCAATAGCTAACCCTTATTTTTCGACAGTGGCGGCTCGTGCATACGCTTCGACATAGGGCCTTTGGTGGGGCAACGAAAGGATAGGAAGTTTGGTCGCCGAGCGCTGTGTGGTCCGAGGGGAATCCCAATTTTCTGTCTTTGTCTGCCAAGCTGTAACTTAATTTAATGAATTTCCCGTGTTATTGAAAGTAAAGTAGTGTAAGTGTACGCACATAGGCGGCCTAATTAATTCAAATTTGGCGCCATATTGGGAATTAAATCATTTATAATAATTCTTTAGCGCTAATTAACACCAGTAACATGTATTTCAAACATATCGCACCGGAGAAAATTATCCACCGGCTAAATTCCAGAGGAAAGGAATCCTATTTTTTCCAATGAAACACTCTGAACAGCTTTGAAAGATGACCGAAAGATCGCGCCACCAGCCGGCCAAGCAGCTTTGCGCGTTGTCGTAATTTCTCGGAATCCGATTTTTTCTGCATAAGACGCAAGATCGCATTGTTTGAGAATCAGGAGCCGAGGAATTTCGTGGCGACACGCCTCGCTCATGTGTAGAAGCTACGTAGTATGCGAGTGTCGACTGCACTGCGTTATTACGTGAAGTTGGTATTATGTTTCCGAAGCATGTTTACGTGCGCGTCCCGTGCAAATTTCACTGTGCACGAAAATTACAAACTGTGTGGAGAACGCTTTCGGTTTGCCAGAACCAGTTAACGCTAGCACTTTTCTTCATTTAACACCTGATGATTCTTACGCTGAGAAGGCTAATTGACGGTGCTTTGAACGTTTTCGAAGTGACAAAGCGCACACAGGCGTTTTAGCAGATACCGGGCAGAATTTCTTTAGAAAAGCTCTCCCAATAGTTCGATACTTCAACAATAGGTTCATTCAGTTATTGACAGTATTGAATGCATAGCATGGTTTTTCTTACAGAGTACATTTGATTATGAGAATGTTCGTTAAGTTGGCCATTCCGCAAGGAAGTCAATTTCTCTCACGGTGAGTGCGTATTTTCGGAGTTACGTTACAGTCTGCGAGCGATGTTGTGTGTGGAATATCTTTATTACAAGATATAATAGGTTAGTAAAATTTTCGAAATAAAATAATTTTGAAAAACGTGTCCCAGCAATAGTGCTTGTTGCCAAGAGCTGGAGTGCGATCACCGTATTTTCAAACCAACTTCTTTTTTATGAATTCTATTACCGCCAATTGTCTCGATGCAGAACTAATAAAAAAAACTTAAGTACCCAGTGGAAATCAAAGCTAGAACTCCGTGCGTCGGTGTATACTATATTACCCGCGCGTTTTCTTGAGCCTTCGCTTCGCTAGTTGCGAGAGGAGTGTGGGTTATTTTGACGAAAGGAATTTTGCATCAAATTTGTTCTTCCTTTTTCGATGCAAAATAGTTGATACTACACGGTAGCCAATATTCTGGTTATCAGATTTTTGTCTAAAACGTTCGTTGCTATAATTTATTCTTAATTCAACTACTGTTGGCAAAGGAGTGGGGGGATAGGTATTCCGGAGCTCAAGAAAACGTGCGCATATATTACCTAACACGGACACTAATTAAAAAATTATGGAATTAAATAGGCATAACATTATGAAGTTAATGTTACAGTATAGAATTTTACTTAACTTCGTTTTTATTAATTTACATTAATTGCTTATATTTTATTATATAACAGTGTTCTGAATTTTGGAAATTACATTTCCGTCATTTGACGGAGGTGCAACTTCCAATCTGTTAGGGCCCCAGCCGCCACTGTCCTTAACTCCCTAATAATCGACAGTTGACTATTGATCCAGTTCCATGATACGCAGAAGATCGAAATTGCTGTACCCTATGCTACGCAAAAAAATGTCTTCATCTTTTGCTTATGCAGTCTTGATCTTTTGCTTATGCAGTCTTGATCTTTTGCTTATGCAGTCTTGATCTTTTGCGTATGCAGTCTCGATCTTTTGCTTATTCGCAAATGCACAATACGAAACGTGAACAGCGCATGCGCAGATCAAGGAACTTCTCAAAAGGGTCAGTCCTCAGTTTGCCGAAGAACGGTACGGTAAAAAGTAGGGAGGCTCTGCGCCCACAGCGCATGCTTTGACCACCATACTACGTGCGAAATACCAAGATGTGGTCATTCCTCCGGGAAGCGACAGACTGCTCAATGAAGGTCGTACAAACGGTGTTCGCTTGGTTCGATCACACGACAGTGGTACAGTAGAACTCCCGCGATAATCCGAACAAATTGTGAGTGTGGTATGTTCGGATTACCCGAAAAATGTACCGTACATATACAAATTCATGTGTAAAATTAGCAGACAATGTAACGTTACGTGCGATATGAGAAAATGGCAATGTAGCGTAGGGATCGCATCGTCAAGCAGATTCAGTTCCTTGTGGTAAAAGGAGATTACCGATTTTTTCAAGTTCGTCTAAGTGCAAATTACTGCTACATAAACTTGCCATATACGCCGTAGTTACCAGTGCAAACAACGTTTCATTTTGATAACTTGTGGGACAATAATAAGTTGTTATGTTCTGAAGTAAAAGTATAAAACTTTCTTTATACTACACATAAGCATTTTTTTCTCCATCCCGAATTTTGTTCGGATTATCCGGAATTTCAGATCTGCGGGGTTCAGATTAGCAAGGTTCTACTGTACCATAAGTTATCTCATATTTTAACTTTTACAAAATTGAGATTATAAAAGGGTTTTTATGTCTTGGCGCGTGAGGGCGTGTCTTCACGATGGAATATCTCACGATATTTCGCGTCTTCCTCGGTCGTCCCGCTAGATGTCACATGACCGTCAGCACTGCTCGATACGGCCGCGAACATGCGACCTCTAGCGGCTCAGCCGAAAAATACGCGAAATGCCGAGAGATATTCCACCGTGAAGACACGCCCTCACGCGCCAAGACATAAAAACCCAAGTGTATAGGATTTTTTCATCATCAAACTAAACATCGAAAACGTAAAAACATCGAGCACAAAAGATCGACGTTTAAAGACATCGACTTTAATATAAAGACGTTTCTGTAAAAACACCGTCATCAGTGCTCCACCTCTAAGGCCGAAGCGTTGTCACCCAACTCCGAAAAGTGTAGCTAAGCGACAAAAAAATCTTTCTGGGCAAAAAAGTACTTTGTCATATAATGCGTTGAACAGACTCAATGATATTTTATGTTAATCGGGAAGGACTGAGCGTAGCCCTGTCGTTGGACAATCGTAGCGAAGCTTTATTGTCATCTTTAATTGCCAGAAGTGCAGCATTCCTGGCTTCGCGGTTCTTATATTCTGGTAAAACATTCCACAAATTTTCTAATTCTCTATAAAACCGGTCAAACTTGTCAGTTTGTTCTTCCGTCATTCAATAAGGCTTCCGCTTCTCATTTTATAAATAATTATAATAAGCTTACGTTGATCACTGTGCAGGTATAAAGCAGTATAAATTATAATTATAAAGCAGCATAACACGTGTTGGGAGTCGGGGGTCGCCAGCGCTAGATTTTAGAGTTTGTAAGTGTGATAAAGTGACCGAGAATCATCCCGGATAGCCAAGAATGCATTGACTCCGGCCGCGGAAGCCTACGAACGCATGCATTTGTTTGATTAAAAGAAAAATGTATCGCCGATGCAGACTTCATTCCAACAAAACTATTCTGACAGCCGTTGGGACACCATGGTGACGGATCTTTTGATCTACAGAAAGAACGATAAAACCTTCAACCCTTGCTGCACATTGAAGGTCACCTGTCAGTGGATGAAGCAGATTCGTGGAAACCCTAACATTTAAGCGAAATGAGACGCAGAGGAAAGAACACTACTTTTGACCAGCGTCAGGTGGTTATTTACAATCATGCATAAAGCAAATAATACCGAAAAATTTGCAAAAATGCTATTAGTGAAAAGAGTACAGCGAGTCTCATAATCTCATCAATGAAGACGACTGCACTGCAACCCGGAGGATCTCGCCCGAAAGCATTTTCTGATCGAGAAGAGAATCTCAGAGTGAGAATAATAAAGACGGATTCTAGTATTAGTGCACTAAAAATTACACCACAATTGGAAATTGTCTTAGCAAAAAAGTAACTCCTGATGCCCTCGAAGGGTACTAAGGAGGTCCAATTTCCATAGCCGCGTTGTCAGAAGAAAGTAATTTATAAGTAAAGCGAACCGTCGGTACAAGAAAGGGTTTGCTAAATACTCGCAGAAAAGGATGAAGATTAGTGGAATAGAGTACTCATCGTTGACAATGAACATGCCTGGATCCGATGGATGAATTTGAGTTTGGAGGAGACTCAATTAAGAGCTAAAATGAGGAAACATAAGCAACCGTGAAGCAAGGAGGAGAAATGTAATGGTGAGGGGGTTCGTGTCTGTCAATGGTGGCGGTGAACTTGTGTTCGTAGAGCAAACGATGAACTGGTTCAATTATCTTGTTCTTAAAAAAAATAAAACAAAGTGCTGAAAATCTTGGTATTTTTCTTAGATTTTATTTGTATCAATACAATGATCCCTATCACAAGTCGCAGATTGTTCAACTTTGGATACTATACAATTGCCCAAAGGTTCTTCATCTGTCCTCTCAGTCACCAGACCTTACTGTTAGGGAACATCTTTTGGAAAAATTAGAAAAGATGATAAGAAAATATCCAATTCATTCCAAACAAGAATTAAAGAATCGAATTCAACAAAAATGGAGAAACAATTATCATTCTTATATCCCAAAACTACAAAGTATATTGAATATTATATGAAGGAAGTGCTGCAGCGAAATAGGATGATTTCAAGACATTGAACTCTCTTACTGTGTTATTTTTTACGTGTTTTTCTGTTTGAACGTTATTTACTGTGCATATTTGTTTATATTTCTAATAAAGTGTCCGAATAGTTTTGTGAGTTAAGTTTTCAGCATAAAAATTCAAATGTAAAAATATTAGTTGATTATTGTGATTTTTATAAAACTTTCCTACATACCTTATAACTGCTTATGAGAGTAATATTATAATATACTTTATTACATTTATTTTCTTCTTTTAATATTCCTAATCCATATTTATTCTGCTAAAGTTCGTGTGACCGAATAGTTTTGAGTTATTGTACCTACAATCAATGTCTCGCAAATATTGCTAGGTCTATAACAAGTATAATTATATGCATATGAAGATAATTTGGTAATTACTGCAAAGAACATTCACTCTCTACAAGACTGTGTCAATGGCTTGATCACATAGGCTGCTAAAAATGAATTGGTGATAAACGGTAAGAAGACGGTCACAATGTTCTTTAGAAAGAGAGGTAAAGTTGCACGAGACGAAAATATAAAAAAGAACATGATATAATAAAATGTGTACGGTCGTTCAGATATCTTGGGGTCACTTTCCAAACTTAAGGAACCACTTTCAGTGCGCATGTTAAAGAAAGAACTGCTGCGGCATTAAGAGCCATGAATGAAATAAAAACCCTTATATACTCTCTGCCCTTAACCAGTTAACCCTAAAAACAGATATGCAAATTTTTAATTTCAAAGATCATCCCTACACTGGTGTACGGAATTGAAGTCTTCTGGGAACATCTCAAGAAAATTGATGCAGCATTTTTTTAATATTGAAACTTTTATTTCAATTACACGGTCATCGGGTTACTTTTCATTAAAAATTGTCACTTTATGCCACTTTCAAAATGATTCTCAACATTTTCCTCTTCATGGAACAATGCGGTCTGCGACTATAAAATATATATATATATATATATATATATATATATATATATATATATATATATATATATATATATATATATATATATATATATATATATATATATATATATATATATATATATTTATAGTCGAGTTTTCAAACGAAGTGCCCGTATTGTGGTCACGTGGTTCGTGACGTAAACTGGTGCTGCGCAGAACGAGTAAAAATCGGTGCGTCGGAGTAGCCCACCTTCCATCTCGCTTCATCTTTCCATCATAGTTCCTACCAGATGTATACTCTCTGGTTCCTACTATTGACATTCAAAACAGTTGATCACGAGGTCACACGTGGTGAGGTCACAACAGGTGCTGAGTGACTAAGTGTCATGACTGAGCTGTCATGAGTTCGTTTTTGTGAGTGAAGTTCTTGTTTAGTCAAAATAAAATCTTGAACGAAAAATGTTTTTTCACATTCTTCACTTTCGGGAATGTTGAAGAGCACAACAATGTAGAACACCACTGACAATAGAATCTGATTGTATATAATACGAAAATGTTTTCTTAGGGCTATTGTGGATTGCAAACAAATATAACCTGGACCAAAGATTACAATGTGTGATTCCGAGTATTTGACTATTTTGGACGATATTACGCTGTTTTGCCCAGGTTTTGTACCGGAGGCAACAAGTGACATTCATTGTATTTTAGATCAGTTGCTTAAAGTGAGTGAAACCATTACAATTAATAACATCATATGATCTTTTATAAAGTTATTGTTTAAATCTTTTTGTCTAGTCACTTGTGGAAGATGAATCTTCAGCACCAAAAAAATTGAATCTAATTTACTTTTTGGAACTGAAATCAAATATACTGTGTGAAGAAATTGGTGATGTTGAACTTGTACTGGCAACATTGAAGGTAATGACTGAGATTTTTGGCACTGGTAATGTCTAAGACTTAGACACAATGAATGATCAAATAAGTATGGCATGTGTCTCTAGTTCTATAGTTTTTGACATTAAATTGCTAAATATGACGTGTTTTATATTTCATTTGTATTTTTTCAGAATGTATGTAATAGCTCATCTGGAAATCAGGCACTGCTTGGTCAATGCCTTATATCCAGCACAACAATTTTGTTAGAATCTTCTGAGAAGGTATATTATTTCATGAATGAACATAAATTTGATTCTGAAAATTGAACAATATTTTTACAGTTTTTTTTAAATAAATTTTTTGTTTTAAAGTTTCTTGGTGCAGAATTTGACAGACTTTTCAGTCAACATGTAAATCTGTTGCTTGATTATGTAAATCAAAGTAATTGCTCGGAGAATGTGTATGTGAGATCTGTTTCTGCAGATAGTCTCATTGAAGTAGAGTTGTGTTATCCAGTAAGTATACTTCTTAAAAATTTGTACTAGTTGTACAAAATTTTGGCTAGTGTTAATGAAAGAAAACTGCAGAGCAACGAATGCTAGTTTAAAGTTAGAGCTCCACTCTTTTAAAAGCTGTTAGTAGAAATTGTAATTAATACTTGAATACATGTTGGGAATTGCAGCAGAATAACCAACTATTCAATGTGTCACTATGTTAAGTAAAAAGTATTATTTATAATTCTGTAGTTATGTTGAAAAAGCTGACTTGTCTATTTTTTACATTTTTTAGGAGAGCAATTTAATTGTTTGGAAGTACACTACAAATCAGGAATAGTTGTTAACTCTAATTCTATTAAATAATGCTAATTCCATCAGATCACCAATTCTAATGATTTCAGATACATTTCAGTAATCAATTTCTAATTATTACCTTCAATATTATAAGTTTGTGTAGGCAAATTTTGATGACATAAAAACATCACCAAAAATGATCAATAAAATAATGTTAAAAGGTTTTTAAAATGCCCTGAAAGCGAAGGAAAATGATGTGATCAATTCAAATGAACAACTCAAGCTGGAGCTTGTATTAGTTTATTACTGATGTAATTGAGGCTTCTTCCTTTCGTTCACGTGATCTCAGCTTGCAAACTTTTGCTTCTGTACCAGAAAATCTGTGTCTTTAGTTATTGCAAAATTGGCAATCAATTGCACTGATGGGCATAATAATAATAATATTAATATTATTTTATTGTTTATAGACTTACAGAAAGTATCAACCAAAGTCTGCCTACAATTGTCTGTCTAGCATCACTACAATAGTTGTCGAGCATCACAGGAATCTTAGATTGCATACCCACAACGACTGACATTACAATTTCTTAGTGAAAAAATCAAATAGGCTACTCAGGAGTTCTGTAGATAACATTTGCTGCATCTCGTAAATATTATTTGAAGCAGGTACCATTAAAATGATAGTAAAATCAATGAAATCAATGAAAAATGCTTTAAAAATGATGGAAGAAAGTAAATAAATGTCTTATTAGTTGAAATCAATGAAATATGCAAAAAAATGTGATATAAAAATGACAAATTTTCATTTGTCATAACAGAAAATTAGTGTGTATACTAAAATGAATTGTTCTAAAGAGAAAAGAAGAAATTACATTTCCTTAAAATTGCCCCTTAGTTATAATCTTCTGAACTATATTGAAATCCTAGACTTTTCGGTTCTGATACACACTGACCATCTTTACCACCTGGAACATAATTGATATCCTCTTCAGAAAATGAAATGAGCAATAATTTAATATTAACAAAATGTTATGATTAAAGATTATTAACTTGTCTTCATTTACTTGAGATATCTGATTCAATAAAGCCAACTCAATAATTTCTGTGTTCTGCTTTTAAACATTTTAATGTATTAATGAAAAACTTAACCCTCCTACTTAAAATCCAGGACAAATAATATATGGAAATCATTAATGCATGCATTTAGATTATTATTATCATCAGTAGTACTAAAATAAAAATATGTGATATAATATGAGATCACACCAGCTTTTCTCACATTAAAATGATTAAACATTCATGTCATTATATAACATGAATGATTAAACATTCATGTAATTATATGACATGTTCTTATTTAGTCAGCTTTATTATGTCAGCTTTTGCTGTATAACAAAATTAAACATTTGGACATGACGTTAGTGGACACAGACAATATCCAAATAACTACTAAAGATTATGCACATCATGTTTTGCCAGATGAAAGAAAGCCAGATTCAAAGTATATGTCAATCAAAAACTCAATTTTACAATTTTGGACACGTCAGCTTTTGCCTATTACTACAGAATTTTCCTGTAACGTGCATTTTAATATTTTCCATGAAAATGCTAACAATTGCTTCTTGTTCATAAATTGTCTTATTTGAAATATTATCATTATTTTTAATAAAAGTGTAATTTGTATATTGCCTTGCTTTTCAGCTTGTTTTGAAACCATGTCTTGAAAATATTTATGCATTAACAGTTAAAGAACTGTCTGCAGCTCATCAGCAGTACACTTCACTGCTTTCACTTATGATGAAACATAGTTCAGCAAGCTCTCAATTTGGATCACCTTTGTAAGTGATCTGAAATACAAAACTTCTTCCTTGGGTTTAATAGATCTTATTGTTTTATTCCTCTTTCTGTTGTTTCAGATGGAATACATATCCTCAACTTGTTTTTAAAAGTAAATTTCTTGGTGAAAATAATTCTGCAGTTGTGTCATCTGTGTATAGTAACACTCAGGTTTGTATTATAAAAGTTTTCAAATTCAAATAATAAATATGTTGACAAAACTTAATTTTTTCCAGTAATTGTAGTAGTTGACTCTTAATTTTGTTTCCTTAGTAAAACTGAGCTACTATTGAAAAAGAGTACTTAAAGTACTCTTGAAGATTTGCTAGTCGTAAACAGGTCTCTGAATTTTTTGTAATTGAATGAATTGAATTTATTAATTGTTTGATTTAATATAATTTTTCTGTTTTAAAAATATTTTGTAGTTACTTTTGTACTAGCTTTGTAATAAATTTCCAAGGGATATGTTTTTTTTTTGTTTCATCATAACATTCATGAAGTATAATCTTAAAGAGATCTTAATTTGACTTTATCTTCACATTTTGCTAATTTAAAGAACGAATTAAATGCAATTTTTAACTGCAACTTTGATGTATTCAGCCAACGATTTGATGATCTGCAGATCAGAATTGATGAACAACTAATGAGAATTGATACCCAACAAATTAAATTTGATGACCAGAAGGCTAAAATTGTCGGTTTGTTGGGGTGTATCTCTAGACTTGAAGAAAACGAACCACCAAATGCTTCACCATTTGTGGAACAGAAGGTCCTAGAACAGTAGGAGGAGCGTCACCACTGAGAAAGGAATGTAATTTTCTTCAACATCAAACAAGACTCCAAACATCCTGATGATCTTGAGAATTTAAATTTTGCATAGTTTACCTATTTTTCTAGCTGCCAAGACAAGAAATTTGGTAGGCCACGGAACGGTGGACCTTTACCTCTGAAAGCCAGTTTCTCTAACCATGAGGGTGCTTGTTATGTTTTGCACCACAAAGGTGATGGTAAACGTGGCGTTGAAATGAGCAATGACCGCGTACCTTACCAACAAAACTATTTGAAACATTTGAGGGATGAGCTGGCCAGATACTCGGAGGAGGCCTGAGAATAAAATAAATCAATGGTAACCCCCAAGATATTTCGAATTGCGAACGATTTGGATGATAGACATTAAAAAAAACCTGTTATCTCAGGGATGTTCTTCTATTTTTTCATGCTAAAATTTGAAGATTTCCTACCAGAATGTGCAAGGCTTGAGCAACATGCTATCAGACCTGTGCGATGCTGTGATGCCTTCCACTGTATGCATTGATGTCATCATCTTGGTGGAAACTTGGTTCAATAAATCTCATCTTAACTGTGAACAGGGCATGGATGATTACATGATATATCAAAGAGACTGAGACTCTTCGTCTAGCCAGTGTAAGAGGTGGTGGAGTTCTTATTGCTGTTATGGACTCCATTCATTGTATCGAAATTAACGTGAGTTATCCTGTCATTGAACAACTCTTTTTTTAAACTCTCTTTGGGTGGCGGTGGACTGGGAGGTGCTGTTGGGGATGGTTTACCCTCCTCCGGCATGTGGTACTGAGAAATATGTCAGCTATGTAGAGTGTCTTGTGGGAATTCTTGAGACACAACGACCTCAATTGCTGATTACTGGGGTCTGTTGGAATGATCTGGGTGGATCCAGAGTAATGTCTTTATCCTCACAAATTGCTGAAGCTATCTGGTCATTGCTAGGTGCTGTTGTCGATGTTCATCAGCACAATAATGTGAAATCACATGGTGCACTGTCCGACTCAATTTTATCCAACTAAGATTCTATTGTTGTCACCAAAGGTATTGATGCCCTGTTAAGGTGCAATGTACACCATCCTGCTCTGGTTTTTGAGCTCCCATTGGTGATCAATTCATCTTCATCGATGTGGCCTTCGGTGCTTTACAACTCTCACAGGGGAGATTATTATTCTATGTGTTATTGTTTAAATTATAGCGATTGGGACTTGTGCTTTAAAAATTATGCCACCAACAATATCATCAGAAACAACAGAATCTGTAAACTGCGAATGAATTTGGATATGTTTTAGACTTCTTTAAGTTTAATTTGATACTCTTTAAAGCTTGCTTGGAAAAGTCTTGTCTGTATTGTAGCGATACAGATTTCGTCATACGTTTTGAAACGAAATTCAGCGGACTAAAAATTTAAACAAACAGACTCGTCCACCCTGAGTTCGACTGGGAAAGTAAACAGATGGCCACACGCGCGCAACCCCGCTTATCGGACAGCCGTTTGCGCCTCCGGCACATTAAAATAGTCGTTAAGAGGGTCGGCGTTAACACATTGGCGAGGATAGGCGCACGTGAACGCCAGAACATCTGGTAAATCTCTAGATCGCCCGCTCGTAGTCCGGGGAAGTCCCTAGAACGACAATTCTGTCATCGGACACCACCCCTTATTCAGGCAGGGCCGATGTTCTAGAAGAAATAAGAATAACATTGTGCACGTGCAGCTGGCACGGAGAGTGGAAAGTTCCATGCTTCTCTCGTCGCAATTGGTTGAAATTAATGCGCTGCGCCAGTACCTTTGGCCAATAGCAACGTGACTTTTCTAAGGAGCTGAAGCATACAAGAGAAACGGGAAGGGGTAAAAGTTGACCTAATACAATTTCAACTTACAAAAATCAGAAGAGCTGGGGCATCAGACGGGGCCAGACGGGAATTAGACGCAGGGCAGTCGGGAGAGAATTTCTCTGGGGGGATATTCTTCGGTCAGAGGCAAGTGCGCCTATGCCAGACTTAGAAAATTTCAGAACGAGCTTGAAGAACATTATTAAGCTGAGGGCAGTCGGGAGAGAAACTTCTCCTGGGGAGTAATTGTTCATCGGGGAGAGACCAGTGTGTCTCTGCAAGACTTAGAAAACTTCAGTGCGAGCCTGAGCTTTGGGGCTGATAACAATTGGGAGAGAATTTCTCTGGGGGGGTATTATTCGTCGGTTAGAGGCAAGTGTTCCTCCAAAAGACTTATTAAAAGGGGCAAGACGCAGCGAGTAGACTGCAGCAGGGAGAGAAAATTCTCTGGGGGGTGTTATTCGTTGAAGAGAGGCGAACGTATCTGAAGGATTTCAATACTTTCCAAAATTGTATTTGAGAAGGACACATAGTTATTTACTCCGTGCCTGAGGTCGAGAGAAAATCCCGACGATCTTCAAGTTCTACCAGAATCTACCTGAATCTACCAGAATCTACCAGACAGCGCGGTCAGACTCCGTTGAGCGCCGCAGACGCCGTCGCACCACTGGTGACGTCACGAGAGGGCCGCTCAGCTGTTGGAGAGGGGTGGCACCGCCACCGCTCCGTTCCTGCCAAGGCCGCAACCGCCCCCCCTGGTCTCCGCCGGGTCCGTCCCGGCTGCATAAAAGAACCGTTCCCAAGGCAGTATAAACCCAGGGCATTCACCCCTGTCAGACTTATGTAACGCAGTGCCGCGCTATGGCACACTGATTTGTAATTTTTTTATTATTACCATTGTAATGTTAAGGATAATTCTTTCTAGTTTTTTTAAGCTTTACTGTGATGTCTAACATCTAATTTTCTTTTCTTTCTAATTAATCTCTTCATTTCTTTTCTTTTTTTAATTTTTTCAATTTGCAAATGTAACTTCCCTGGGGCATTTTAAATTATTTTGCCCAGGAATAAAAGTGATTTTTACCAGTGATCAAAGTGTTTCTTTCATGTTACCAGTATCTGTTTAACGATTCCTTCCATCACCGACTGAGCTAACAACCGGCGCCGCTTACCGGGCGTTCTCTCACCAGACGACCGGGGGGTGTTACAGTATTGAATCCATGATGTTTTATTTTGTTTGATGTATTATGACAATTTTTATTTTATTGCTTTTATTGTTTAGTTATTTTTGTATCATTATACTATGTATCAGTTTTTGTGAAGGGTTCATCCTGTTGAATAAATTAATAAATAAATGAATAAATCAATAAATAAACAAACAAAGAAAGAAAGAAATAAACAAATAAACAAACAAATAAATAAAAATAAATAAAAAATAAATAAAATTTTTTTTTTTAAAATATGTTTCTAGAAAAAATTATATTGAAATAATGATGAATATTTTACAAATTGTCACATTAAATTGTCCATACCAGAGAAACCCTTGTGTATGACCATCACTCACCCTTCCTACTTTTATTTGTTGTTTAACAGAGGTATACTGTGATTTTTCTGACTGCCCTGGCAGGAATCAGCTGTTGACAGTTTCAACCAATCACGAGCTTGAACGTCCATAGTGATGTCACTATGGTGATGTTCGAGGTCGTGGTGGGATGAAACCATTAACAGCTTATCCCTGTCAGGGGCAGAGTTGGGAAAATCGCTTTATAATTTTCTATTCAAACTGTTCTATATTTTAACCTGCAATGTACCTCTTTTTCTGTTTCAGTTAGTTTCCTTTCTTGTTGATCAACTTCCTTTCTGCAATCCAGAAGGAGTAGTATGGATTGCAAACCACATAATAGGAATGCTTCTCCATAATACTGAACTTCGTGCTTCATGTCGAGTACTAAAACCATTCTTTTTCAGTTGTGTTTATACATTCAACTGTGCAATTTTTTATTTACTACTTTATCTTGAGGTATGTACACTTTACAGGAAAAATTGGTTGTTTGTTCCATTCTCATATTAATTATGTACACAAAATTGTCATCTATTCGTAGGTCATTTGACTTCAATTGACTATTTTGTTTTAAATGTAGATAATGCTAGTTGAACCCTTATGATTTCATTGCCCAAAAAAAGAACTATAGAAAAAATTCAATAGAAAAGTACAACATATGAACTATAAGAAAAATCAAAAGCCCCAAAATATTGTTTAATGTTGTTCGTTTCTCATTCTCCAATATTAATGAAATGAGGGAGTTTTACCAATTCTGAATGAGCTATTCACAGTGAACACAAAGCTGAACACGTTTCTGAAAATGTAATTGAAATGTTTTATTTTTAAGACCTGTACATGTATTTGCAAGACAGGGATTTCTGCTATAATCTAGTAAAGGCCCTTTGAAAGAATGGATTTTTTGATTTAATGAAAAAATCTGAAAATTTAATGAAAACCCTTGCTGTTTAAAGTATATAGATTGTGTCTATGATTTCATTAAGGGCCTGTTCATGAGTTAAGTGATGCAAATTTGGAGTATTTTGAAAAGCTCTTCTTCTCGTTATAAAGTACCTGTAATGCATGCCTGACCTGACCACCCTCAATAATTACATAACGCTTATGACAATTCACATTTTAGTAAGTAAAAATATATTATTCAACACTAGAAACTATTTTTATTAATTTTCTTTTTGTTATATATTAACATTTATAATAATTACGTAATTTATGGACTACTCCTAAGGTCGTTTTTTGAAATTAAATACAAAGATTATCATTAAATGCAAATGTGGTTTAAATACCAGTGTTATTGTTAAAAAGTTCAGGAAACAGTGAGGTATAATGTCAAAAATAATATTCCATACATTTTTAAAATTCCCACAGAAAGTATTTGGAAGAGAATTGTTTGAGGAAGAGGAACACAATTTATTATTGAGGCAGTTATTGTTGAATTGCAATCATCCATCTTTATCTAATAGCTTTCAACTTGTTTATTTGGAGCTACTGAGTGATTATTTGGGTCGAATGTGTCACCAGCTGAAGTGCATTGAAGATATCAGAATGGTATTGACAAATAATTTTGATGGACCAGACATTCAGCTTAAAAAATTTATCTTATTCAGCCACATTCTAAAACATAAAAATGGTAAGTCATTAAAATCAGTATAGAAATGGCATGGATCATAGAAATTAATTGTGATTAATAATTAAAAAGATTTGGTGTTAATGTTTGTTTTGTAGGATCATCAAAATTTTTGTTGCAAATTACAAATAAGATAAGAAGAGAAATTAAACATAATAAAGGATTTAAATGTAAATCTGTGTTTATAAAAGCATTATATAAACTTCTTTCTGATTACGAAGATGTGTCCCATGAAGAAGTATCTAGGTAATTTATTTAAGAATAATAAAGTTACTGTGACACTGAAAGTGAGAAGTTTTAAGAAGTATTAAGAAATTATATATTAACTTCTTAATTCACTTTTAAAAGATAATTCGTTGTATCATTGTCTCTTTTGAGGGCTTGTGGGGTCTCAACGTCCCCCTCCCCCCCTCACTTATAATTCTAATTAATTTTCAATAAAAATGTTCAATACTATACACATACATAAATTGTAAATAAGTATATATTTTAAATAACTATAAACAAATAAAAATTACTTTTAAATGCAAAATTCTACATAAGGACACTCTTAAGTCAGCTATACACACCTTCAGCTTCCTCTACCCTGAAGATTCTGGTTGCATTATTGATTGGCACTGTTTTCAGTGATTCTAAAATGTATATGCCATTGGTAAGGTAAGGAAGGAAGGGGAAAAATGGGGGAAAAGGGAGAAAATAAAATAAACTCAATACAAGCAAATGACCATGAACAAATTGAAATTGAAATTTAGTAATATATTAATGTCTCACTATGATTCAGAGACCCTGAATGGATTGGTAATCGGTACTATTCAAATATAAATAATTATTTCAAATTTTCTTCGTGTGTGGAAAAATTAAGGAATATGTATATTAGTTATTAGTTCACACATTTTATTTTAATTGTTTGTTACAGGCTCGTGGTTTTAGCTTCAACAGAAGATATTTCAACAACTCCCTTTATAGTACATTTTGTACGTCAAGTGCAAACTTCATTTCCAGCTTCTCCACTGCCAGCGTTGATTCTGACATCTCTTGTAAATACGTACACACAACCTAACGAACACCTCTCTTTAGAAGCACTGTCATTTGTTATTGATATTTTTCAAGAAGCTGTCTCTAATAGGTGTAGTATTGAAGGTCTCAAGGTATATTGTTTCTCTTGATGTATATTATTTTGACTATAAAATATCTTTAAGTTGTAGGAAATATTGAATATCTGTTTGTAAAAATTTTAAAGATCAATGTTTTCATCTTTTTGTTTTCAGTCAATTCTTATTTATTTATACAGACATATATTGTGTGGTGTTATATGCAAATCGCTCAGTTGGTCTCTTGGACATAAAATGTTAAAACTCTGTTACTTTATGATGAAGGAATATAATACAACTAACTTTTTTTATGGTGAGTGTTTACCGATTCTCTGAAATCAAGAGTGTGGAGATGATCAGTTGTATCCTTCATTGTTTATTTGCAGAACTTAGTAATGTTTTGCAAGGCTTCATCTCTAAGTGTGAAAATGATGATGTTCAAGATAGAGCACAACTGTATTTCTGTCTTCTTCAGTCACTTTCTGACAAGAAGGTTTGTGGAATTTGGCATGATTTAGAATATGGAGTTCAAAATGTTTCTTTGTATAAATCATTGATTTCTTTCAGCTTAAGGCTGTTCTTCAGGGTCCCAGACAGACCCTTCCTCTCACAGATGACAGTACTTTTCATTCTCAATTCTACTTTCAAAAATTGGATAAACCAATTTTATATTTGTGTAAAGAGAACCAATCTACCTCAAGTGATGAGACTTTCAAATATATTGTAGAAAGTGAAGAAGGTAAGTTAAGAAATATCGTAAATTTATTAATTAATAATAAAAATACTAATACTAATGATACTAATGATAATGATAACAACACTAATAATAACCATAAAAACAACAATCATGGTTGTAGTTGACATTGTCATCAACAATAAAATGACTACAGTACTGGCAGCTTATAAATCACTCTGACTGTTCTCTCGCCACATACTGTGGTACGTCATGTGACCTGCTCTGAAGTAGTCAGCTTGTGAGTCCAGATAGCTCTGTCCTCAAAAGGGATGCAAACAAGCAAACAAGCATCAATGAAAATATCAAAAATTCATTGGTATCATCTTTGTTGCCCTGTTAACACAACCGAAACCTGAAACCTTTGCATCCACAAAAAGAATACAAGATGTATCTTCATGTTGTCCAGGCTTGCAGGTGTATTTTCATCTCAATAGAGATTGGTGCCAGGAGGGAAAAATAATGAAAAAGGCAGAAAACTGCAGTAATAAGGCAAAATGCCAAAAATAGGCATCAGAAGATAAAAATGGCAAAAAGCAATAGCAAGATGAAAATCTACTAAAACAACTCCAGAAGTACAATGAAGTGTGTTGTGTTGTTAAAAGTCTTAAAAATGCATCAATAATAAAAAAGCATTTTGGCATACTTCCAGGCTCTAATTACGAACATGATATCAAGAGATGTCATAACCTGTCAGTAAGTCTTAACGTTTTGAGATTTAATTTATCTTTGTAAGTGGTGCTATGTGCATAATAAGGTGTGACAACAGCACATTGAACTGTCAGAGTTGCTTATATGCTGCCCGCACTGTAGAATTTTTGTATTTAAATACTGAGAAGAAAAATAATTGAATTTTTTTGGAGAAAAAATGAGCTGTTTTTAATACATTAATGTGAATGATCAATCAATATAAATTGTATTTGATTTGTTTATGCATATTTTTACAGATATCATTACAGCGTATAAAAATTTTATAGAAGCTAGTTCATCATGTAAAAAGCTTGTTTTAAAAATATCAATAAAATTATCACAAGAGTATGAAAACCTGGATTGCTTAGAAGGTAAGATTAGAAGTTTCCTTCAGTTAAACATGAATGGAGATGGCATAAATTCTTCTACATACATACATACATACATACATACATATATATTATACTTACACATTCACACAGTCCAAAGTTAGTAGCCGTAGCACCGAAGTATCTGTCCGAGAGAAAGAGAGTCCGTACACTTTGCTGTTCCGTCAACACTGTTCACAATGCACTGATGCGCTCGATACTGCTGGTAGGCGCTCAACTGCCCTTTCCCCGCCAGGGTGCTGCTTTATAGCCCGCTGAGGCTGATAGCCCGCTTCGGCTAAGGGTCTGCTGGCCAGCCCCCGGATAGGGGTAATGCCTCCTTTTTCGGTGCTTGGTTGCGCATGACGCATGACTGCTGTCGACCGCATCGCGCATGACTGCTGTCATTGCCTTTTTTTGAGAGGCGCCGGTACTAGGTTCCGGCGGTTCTTTCAATGGTGCTCAATCAACTACTACAGTATCATATTAATGTATTTGCCAAATTAACTTGTGTCTTCAAAACTGTAATGATGGGACTGATTGGTTTTCCATTCCTGAAATTTCTTTTGATGCTGTATTGTCAGTGTATATCATGCCAAACATTTATTTCATGTGTGAAAATTTGTTTTGTATGTGATATTTTAATTTTATTCTATTTGTTAAAAGTTACGTTTTAAACCAATATTTTTAAATTTATTTATTCTTTTCAGCTTTGGCTATATTTATGGAATCGTCTGAGAATTGGGGTAAAGTAGAACCTGTGTTGGTTGGTCATTACAAGGAAGATAATCTTTCAGTACATCAGAGTAATGATTTTGTGTACACTATGATTTGTTATCCACACTATCCACTGCCAACACAATTAAAAGTAAGGTGAGTAATTATTAATTTCTTAGTTATTCTTAACTCTGGAAGTAAGATTCTAACAATTTAAGTTAATGCCAAGATGTTTAACGTGATTAAATGCAGTAAATATTGCTTCATGTACTAGAGGTCATAAAAACCTTTGAAACATTCTTTAAATATACTATCACAGGTAATGCCAGTGCTCGGGAAACTATCAATAAGTAACTCATAAATTTATCTGAGAATTTTCAAAGCATGAGTGATATTGATGAAAACTATTTCATGAATGAAAACAACTAATTAATTAAAATGTACATTGTATATTTAATTTATCATAACATCTCAATGAATGATGCAAACATGCTATAATATTGAAATAATGCTGATGGATTTGGAATAATGGGAGATCTCAACATATGTAATAAATTAGTTGTTTTTAAATTCGTTTACACGAAATTACATTTATGAACACAATTTTGAAACCTGTAACTTGAAGGAACTTCATTGTAGTTAAGGGTTGAAATTGTAGCTATTTAGGTTGATGTCAGCTGAGGACAATGTCCATGTGTATTTAGTATTTCCAAATGATATTTTTGTTTACAAGGTTCCTTGCAAATATGGCATCAGATAAGAACCATTAGCAGGCTCAGTAGTTTTACGTCCTCATTTATGTATGTGTATATATATATATATATATATATATATATATATATATATATATATATATATATATATACACACATACATATATACATATATATATATATATATATATATACACATACACGCACACACACACACACACACACACACACACTCACTCATACGTACATACATACAGAGTAATATATGTAGTATAGAGAAAATTATGCAATACTGCTGACAATCGATTTCGAGATTTCAACTGAAGTACACATTTCGGGAGCCCCTGATAGCGAAATAATGTTGTTTTTTTTAAACTCCCCCCTGCGATTTCCACTATACCATATGTAGGTCCAAAATTGATATTTCCGGTCGTTCTGGCCTGACTCAAAGCACTGCGATTTTGAAAAACATTTTTTTAAAATTCGGAGGTAATTTACGTCAAGCCCTCTGAACATTCAAAAGTCTCATAAAATGGCTCCAAATTTTTTCTTTAAATTCCTTGTAAGAATAGGGTAAAATGCACTTATAAAGGTGGGATAGATCTAATTTTCACTGTAACCTCTGAATTTTTGAAAATCGCAAAAGTCTTCCTACAACTACAAAATTGAAGACAGATTTTTCCTTCATATAAAATTTCTTCTCCATATTTAGTGCTGTCATAAAGCTTATGTACATTTTGTTTGGAAAATTTGGTAGTTTTCACACAATATTGCATGAAACAATATTGCAACAAGTACTGCATGAACAATTGCATGAACAAATATTGCAAAAAGTACCACCAACAACAAAACGAGCAATGCAAAGGGGCCCATGGACGCTCAGTATTATTGCGCAATATTTGGGTTTGTGCAATATAGTTGATCGTGTATATTTAGTAGACGATATTGAAAGGTTGTGCAATATATTGTGTGAAATTCAAATTCTTGAAAATATATTGTGCAAACTGGAAAATGTTCTGCCGTCTGTTGGTAATATTGCGCAATATCCCCTCAGTCAGTATTAACACGTGTTCGAGCACGCATCGCCATGGCTGCCAACCAAGCTGATAAGCAATTTATTTTAGTCTTTATTGAGGTTTATCGTGGCCTTCCGGTTCTGGGGGATGTGAAGTGCGGCGATTATACTAATCGTGCAAAAAAGGGGGAGCAGTACGAAGTGCTGGTAGAAAAATATCCAGATGCTGAGAAACAAGAAGTGGTGAAAAAAATTAATTCTTTGCGAACAAACTTCCGGATAGAACTAAAACGGATTTTCATGCAGAGATAAGTGGTGCCGGTGCGGAGAATGTGGAACCTGTGCTATGGTATTTTGAAGAAATGAGATTTCTCCAAACCCAAGAAACCCTGCTTCTGCTACTGCGAAACTACTGCTTCAATCAGCACGATGAACATATTATGTGTTATAGCATGTTATTGATGCTGATGTGGTTCACAACGACGAGGATTATGATGATGCAAGTGAAACCAGCTCCCGCACAGTAAGGTGTCCATTTTATTAATTTTCTTAACAAGTTAATTATACGTAATATCTACGTATTAGTTATTAACATTATTTGCTGAACCAAAACAATTTCAGTACACTTTTTTCCAAATATTTCATCATACCTGTTTTATTATTGCTATTATTATTTTTAGATACAACATTTTTAATTAGTGGTCGAGGAAATTGAGCCTACACTTTTCCATTGCCATGAAACTTGGCCTTCATTGTTAAAGAAATTACTATATGTATCTCGGACTACTTTAGCACTAGTTGCGTTTCTGAAGGTACTGTTTGGCTGCAGCGCTGTCATCTCCTCCCTCCAGGATACCTTCGTGACCACACCTGCCTGTCAATCCTCACTATCCACGTACTTACTTTACTTTACTTTTTCGTGTCCGGTCTTTCAAATTTTTCCAGCCCAGAAGTGGGCCAGGTCTTCTGAAGGTGCATTCCCCCTCCAGAGGTCATCATCTGTGCAGTGAACAGGGCACAGTGGGCACTGTGTGAGGTGGTCGGTGTCCTGTGCCTCTCCGCAGTCACAGTAGATGTCGTCCTCCGCTAAGTAGCCCCACCTTGCAAGGTTGGTCTTCACAGAGGCCACTCCAGTTCTTATCCTATTCAGTGGACCACCGGACTTCCAAATGTACTATCCACGTGATTCCTAGTGACATAATAAATAATAACAACATGCCAAGGCAACTGTTCGAGCCTTTTCTGGAGACAGTCAGACATGATGAGTTCTGTAGTACACCAAATCGGCTGACCAAACCCCCAAAGGCATTTTCGATCACACGACGAGCGCGGCTGAATCGATAATTGAAAATTCTTCTCCACATTTAATCCTGCTCGAGGGTAGGGTTTCATAAAATGTCCTGTCATCCCGAAAGCTTCATCTCCTAAGAAAAAGAATGTCTATATTTGCCGACTGTTCGGCAGTTGTTCTTGTTCAGGAATTCTCAGTGTATTATCTGCAAGCGCTTGCCCAAACTGCGTGTAACTTATTACACCCGTCTGATATTCGCCCATTTATTCCTACATCAACCATGAGGAACTCATAATTCGCATTTGCCACTGCCAGCATCACAATGCTGAAGAATTTTTTATAGTTGAAGTAAAGTGATCCGTAATTGTGGGGTTTCCTTATTGCGACATGTCTGCTCCCAGACAATTAGGGAAATTCCACTGATCGACGAAATCTTGTGCAATTTGTTTCCATTCTTGTTCTTAGTTGGTAACTGCAACAAAAAACAACATTGTACACAGCAACAAACAATTTCCAGGTTCTAGCGAATTTGCGATGAACAAGAAGCTATTGTTCTCATTTCAAACAATTTAAAAAGCCCATTTCTGAAACATTTTTTTCAAATCCGTTTCAGAGTACCTCAATAAAACCCTAAATGTTACACTTTTTCATAATTATGTATGTATGTTAGATACTTATAAATATACATGTATTATGTACTTTGAAAATTCACTCATTTTTTCCAGACAAATGATGGACCTTCCAAAAACAAGAAAGCTGGCGATTCCACTGCACTCATTTTTTCCAGACAAATGATGGACCTTCCAAAAACAAGAAAGCTGGCGATTCCACTGGGGAATTGGTGAAATTGGCTACCAAGCGCCTTCAACAATAACATGACGACTGTGACATAGTGGCTGCAGGTTGGGCAGTCGAGCTCAAAAAAATGAATCCACGACAACAGCGGTTTGCGAAAAAGGCCATCAACGATATCCTCTTTGAGGGACAAATGGGGACCTTACACAGTAATTCGGTGAAAATTAAAATGAAATGAAAATGAAAAAAATTCGGTGGTCACGTGTGTCCACCCCGTACAGTGTTGAGTTCCTTCTTTCATTCGATCATCACAATGATTCAGCAGAATGCCACCCCAAGATATAAGAACCCTTTTCTCTTCTTTTCAATAAGGCTGATAGTTTCCAAAGTCATGTTTATCTTCAGTAGATACCTACGAGTATGTCAATTTGTTTTCTAGCCAATGTATACCAAAATTTTGAATGCCAAATAAATATTGATAAAGTTTACTAAAGTTCTTTCTTTAATCTACTCCTTGAGGCAGTAGATCAGAGCAGCGCACGATACCATAACTATTCGACCTGTTGACTGGGGTGAAACAGCAGTTAAAAACTTCATATCTTCAAACGTATTCCCGGTTGCGAGATATCGTAGGGTTATGGACGACCGTTGACTTATAGGAATAGCATCGCGCATAACAGTGCCCTTTTTCCCGATTTGAGGAGTAACCAAAGCAATGAGTTCATCAAATAATTCTCCATTCATCCCTAAAAAGTCATCTGGTTCAATTAGTCTCAGTTCATTCAGTAATTTTTCGTGGGTGTACTTCTCCCTCTCAATAAACCACTGTTTGGCCCATTTTCTACTTTTTCGCGAGTTCGAGCACTGGCGGCCACAGCAATCACCACACAACACAATTCAGTATCACTCCACATGGCTTCACTTTCACGAAATTTCTGGTTGGGACAGATTCTACAATATATTGCCATGAGGTTGTACGTCTGTGTTCGCGATTGAGCAATATATTGCACAACCACCAATATCGCCTCTATACGATACAATTATTTGCATAAACCAAAATATTGTACAATAATATTGCCCGTCTAGGGCCAACGTGCAAAATATTGTGCCACCCACATTGCGCAGTAATACTGAGCGTTTATGGGCCCCTTTATGGGCGAACGCCATTGTGTTCCGTACGCTCTGCCTCGAGCGCGGGCGCGCAGGGTCAGTTCGCCGTGGCGCACGATAAGCGGCTCAGCGGCTGAGTCGAGGGTGCGTCATGACAACGCGACGCCAGGTGGCGTCGGAAGTCAGGTGGCGGCGTCGCCGTGTCCTCGCCGATGTAGGCGGTGGCGGGGCAGGCACAAACGGCGCCGGGGCGGCCGGGTCCAGAGCGCGTCGCTGGGTGGCAGGGCGCGGCAGCGTAGCGTCGCCTCATGGCGGCGCGCGGCGCCGGGACGCCCCGAAGGCCGGATCGGCGGCGCGCTGCGATAACGCAGCACCCAAGACGCTAGGCCGGCTCGCAACCTCAGGACCGGGCGGGCGCACGGCGGTCCTCGGGCGTCTTGGCAATACGGCTCACCAACCGCACATTCACTTACTGGACGGAAATTCAGTCATCAACTCAACTACCGTCGTCCCTCAACTTCTAATCCTGTCAGCCTTCAACTGACTGACTCCACTCGCTGACTTGTCTATCTGACAATCTGCCGACACTGACCGTCCGTTTGCGTGCTGGTGTCCATCTATCTCTCCGGCTGCCCGTCTGATGTCTCTCTTTCTCCGGCTGCCGGACTGATGTCCCCTGCTCTGCGACCAGTCGACCGACCCAGCCGCTCCCACTACCCCCACTCCGCGCCGCTCCTGCTGCCCCCTCACCACATTTCCCCACTGCCTCGCGCCCACTGGTTCATCGCCACCGTTGCCCGAGTTTTGTGGACCGTGACGTCACTATATATATATATATATATATATACGTGTTTGTGAAAATATAGGGTGGCTATATATATATATATATATATATATATATATATATATATATATATATATATATATATATAGCCACCCTATATTTTCACAAACTCCAAACGCCCCGGTGTGGCGTATCAGTCAACTACACTCCCCTGATATGAGTACGGATGATCATATAAAAATAAGAAAAAGTAAGGCGGACAACCAGTAGTGTCTGTGCCAAATCTGTCACTGCATTCTATTCCTTGTCCAATGAGAGAACGAAGTGGACGTAAACAAATGCACGTGGGTATGCAATCGCTGATTGGCTGCAAGTCCACGACACATACTCGTCCGCGCACTTTTTTAAGCATACGCGTCAGAAAATAGTGGTGACAATGTACTGAACATGTAATACGGGAAGAACAGAGAATATGT
>JAZDUA010000161.1:2935000-3217482 GCA_038098605.1 Gryllus longicercus
GTGTTCACTGGTCCCGATATTCGGAAACTAACGGTAGCTGCAGATTTCCTTCAATGAATTCAGTGGCACTGGAGGCATGGATAGCCTTTAAGTATGTGGTTCAAAACTTCGTGGGAAACAGTCGTACTAACCCACAGTATATCTACATAGTTGACGAAATCGAACATCTGGGATACTCATTGAGTTAAAGTTACACTTTTTAAATTCGCACCTTCACATTTTCCCTCCAAATCTGGTTGCTGTATGTGAGGAACACGGCGAAAGATTGCATCAGGATATCAAGGGCATGGAACGACAATACCGGGGAACTTGGAATGTTCGAAAAACTACTGCTGGTTGCGTCATCGTGAATATTCAGAAAGGCAGCGGCGGGATTTTGAATCTTGTAGGGGGAGGGGAGGGCAAATTTGGGCGCTATTATAAACACGAAAATATTCTTATATATTAATGCTTTCAGTTATTTGGGCTGCCATTATACAGTTTTGTATTTTGTTAATTATTTAATTGATTATTATTGAATGTTATTTATTAGACTGGACACAGGATATTCTCATTCCTATTTGAACGGTCCGAACCGTAAATTCAACGTGTGCATAATTGTATGATGCATGTGTTAAAAATTACATCAATAAATTATTTTAATTAAAATGCAATATTCATTTTTGGCAAGTTCGAAAGTATTTATAGTTTTATTTATAGAAGAGAAGGTGAACCCCCACTTTTATTTCGAATAAAAAATTAATTAAATGCTTTTAAAAAAGAACATGCAATCTTCAACATTTGTGTAAACTTTATAAAAAATATATTAACTTTATTAACTGATTAGAAAGTGAGTAAAAATCTATAACTCAAAAGTCATGTAAGAAAAACTAGTTGGCGTACAGAATGGCACAGACTTTCTCGTATTAGTTTTATATTTTCTTTTGCCTGGGCTAGCTATTCGGACTTGCCACATACTCTTGCCAGCTGCCATCTATCGCCGCCCAAAGTAAATTTTTTGAACTTTTCTCAAGTTTCTTAATGGTAGAACCGAAATATTACTTTAATGATATTAAAGAATATTACAATCTAGTCATAAATGGTAATTTTTATTGAAAAGTTTGGAGCCGTTTTTAAGAAAATGGCGTTCAAGCGTTACTGTAAACGCGAAATTTGAAGATCTTTTTCAAAGAAAGTTTTTGAGTTTTCGAAAAACATCATTGGAAGTCATTTAAATCACCTTAACTCAGAAATGCAATAATGTTTACCAATTGCCAGAAATGTGCTTATTAACGTCGTGAGAAATTTCAAAACCTTTCGTTTGTGTAATTTTTTGAAAAAACAAAAGAATATCTCAAAATCTACCTTATGTCATATTAAACAGCATTTAACGCAATCCGTATAAAAAATTTGGAGCTTTTCAAAAACTCAAAAGATTTCTGTGAAATGGAACTTTAAATTTCGGATTTTCAGTAACGCTTAACCGCCATTTCTTTAAAAATGGATCCATTTTTTTTTACAAAAATTTCATTATACGGTTCTTCCTGTAGGAAACCGAAAAATTGAGAAACGTCAAAAAAAGTACTTTGGTTGGTAATAGGTGAAAGCTGACAAGAGAGTAGGACAAGAATGTTAGTATGCCCAAACCAACGATATTAGAAAACTAACTAGTTCGAGGTGCCATTCTGTAGCACCTCTAGTTATTTTCTCATATACGTACGTATATACGGATTATTGAGAATGTTATGTAATGCTGCGTATAATCGATTTTGAGATTTAAACAGTAATACACGTTTTGGGGTTCCTTGACACCGAACTTTTTTTTCAAAACATTCATTCATCCACCCATCCGTCTGTCTGTGTCTGTCTCTGTCTGTCTGTCTCTGTCTCTGCCTGTGTCCGTCCAGTGTGTGTAAAAAACACTAGCGTCTAAACTTCGCGTACGTTTTTTTCAAACTGAATAAACCTCCTGTCGACCTTGCCCGAGTCAAAACTCTTTTTCAAAATTTCAATTTCAATCCGATTTTCACTGATAACCGCGTTTTTGAAAATTTGGAAGAGATGAATTTTTTCCTGCGTCTTCCTACAACTAAAAAATTGAAAATATACAAGATAAACATTCTCAATAATTAGTTTTTTCGTCGAGGGCCAGGTTTAAAAAAAAACAAACAAACAACTTTTTAGCGTATCTTATAAGACGACATAAATGCTATTTTGTTTTTCAAATTACTAATGTATTTGTTTGACTTGTCTCTCACGTCGTTAGTATTTACATTAGAGGCGATTTGTTCATATTATTGCATTTACGTGCACATGTGCTTTAAATGACGTGACAAAGTTCCGCGAAAACTCAACAATTTTCTGTGAAAGTGAACTCAAATTTCCGCATGTTCAGAAACTCTCAAACACCATTTTCTCAAAAACGGCTGAAAATTGTTTCTTCTAACTTTTTCTACGGATAATGCTAATTACACTGTTTAATATGATATAAAATTTATTTAGATGTATTCGTATTTTTCTTAAAAAATTACACAATGTAATTTTTTTGAAATATTTCTCACACCGTTAATATTCACATTCCTGGCGATTTGGATACATTATAGCATTTATGAGTAGTAGTGCTTCAAACGACTTCCAATAGTGTTTTGTGAAATCTCAATAGTTTTTTGTGAAAAGAGCTTCCAGTTTCATATTTACATTAACTCTTAAACGCCATTTTCGTAAAACTGACACCAAGTTTTTCAACGATAATTTCCATACAGGACGAGATTTTACTGTTCAATAATATTCTTAAAGTAATTTTTCGGTTATGCCATTAGGGAACCGAAAAAATGGAGCAAATGTGAAAAAATGTAGTTTGGGCGGCGATAGATGGCAACTGGCAAGACCGGAAAGCTAGCCTCGATCATAGAAATTAGGAAACTAACTAGCGGGAGAACGTCTGTGTGATTCTGTAGTACTACTAGTTAATTTTTGATTTTGGGCCTAGACCTTTTCGTGGTATCTAAAACATAGTATGAACGCAAGTTGTAGTATGTAATTCGAGCCTGTTAATGTTTGGGACTCATTTTACAACCATCGCCACATTAAAATTCTGGAAACTGAAATCAGTCTTTGATACGTTACACATATGTGATACAGATTGCAGGCATTAAAACAATGTTTAAGACATCATATAACATTGTATATCATTCGTTAATAATTTAAATCGGCCTAAGCAAACTCAAACCAGTGGCATCCAGTGCCGTCGTGACCCTGGTTCGAGAGGTGCATTGAACCAGGGTAGCAAAAATTTGAATACTTATTGTAACATGTTAAGAGAATGGCCAGCATTGACTACCATGGATGGCTTTAATTTATAGCACACCAAGTTAGAATTGAGTAAAGTGACCACGTTTATCTTTTGAGAGCTTGTCTTTTTTGGGGTAATAAAGAATGTAATCAGGCACGGATCCATGTGGAGGGAGAGTTTCAGTGACTATTAATTTTAACGTGACACATTTTCAAGCAAAAATATTTTCATATAAAAATTAAAACGAATAAAATTGTATCACAACATGAGTTGAGTTTAGCCTCCATCATTCCATAATATAACATCATTCTATAATATTATAATCTATAATATAACACTTTCGACCAAATATTTTGAATAAAGATAATTACCAAAATTTGTCTCTGGATCCGCCCCTGATATAATCATTCATTTTTAATTCAATATTTGTGTTCATCACATAAGTTCCCAAGAATACAGTGTTGAATGTTTTTAATGTATAAAATCATTGCAAAACATTCTTAGAATGGTTGATAATACCTTATGTTAATTTCAATAGTTGAATTTCTTTTCTTTTCTTTTCAGGGCTGAATTTAGCTTGGATAATATATGTCATATTTGCCCTCTCAGTCCATTTGCCATAGAATTTTTTGATTTTTTTTGTGTTCTCCCAATTTGTGGTAAGATGATAATGACATTACTGCTGTTTATGTTGAATTCATTGGTTGTTTTATTTATGCAGATTATTTTTTTAAAAACGTTTCAGGTGATGATGTTAAAATGGAATTTTTTTTTGAAGATCTATGGAAAACCATTGAAGATGAATTTCAGTCTGTTGTTTTGTTAGAATGCTCAGAAGTTCAAGCCAGAGCCTTTGTGAAACAAAAATTTAATACATTTATTGTTGGTGAAAGTAAGTCAGTTAAATTTTGAATCCTAATAATCAATCTACCTGTAGGTTGTAAATAAAGATATGTTATATGTTGAATCTGCAATTTCTGTATTTTGAGGACAAGTTTTGAATTTGTAACACAATCTCGTAATTGCTTCCAATTTTATTTGTTTACAGATGACAAAGGATATCATGTGGGCATTTACTTGCCTCCAGGGAATCATCTATTGATGAGATATTACTTTCAGTCATCAAAAACCATTGTAAAATTTGTAACTGATTATATCTATGTATTGAGTTGGACAAATGCTTTGTTTAAGGAATTTGCTTAAATATCTTTGTAAAAATAAATGTAGCAATTTAATCATGGTATTTTGAATAAATTTTAACTGTTGTCAGAATCTTTGATTTATTCTTCTTTTCCAAAACCTGTATTCCTGATATTAATAGTTACCATAGTTATGCTAAATTTTGCCTTCCAAAAATTTTGAATGTTGCTTTGGTATCCAAGAATGGAAACAAACATGTAAATAAATTTTAACATTCTTTTATTTTACTTTACCATCGGTGTGGCAATGAGATCGGGCAATTTTACCCGTCAGAAGCGTAGAAAATCGAAATGAGTGAATTTCGTGATAGGTTATTCGACGGATTGAAGATTCACATTGCTGTTGTATCTAAGCCATGTCCAAATTCCCCGCGCATTCTCGATTGGCTATCAAGAGAAAGGGTATCGCTGCCATTGCTGACTTGGGTTTGCTCATTTGAGAATTGAGCGTGTAGTTTTGGCATCACTGAAGTGAAATGGTAGCAAGGTGGTGGTGTCGGAAACACGGAGCGTTTTGAAGATAGAGAAACGTGAATAGTAGTGAAGAGTGGTGGAGAGTGAAGACGTCGGGAAGTTCGGGGGCAAACGTTATCAGACAGACAACTTCACGCTGTTGGAGAGCGCGATTTGTTAGAAAGTAGAGAAGTAGCTTGTGAAAATTACGTTCGCAGCAAGTTTCTCGATTTATTTTGCAGTACCTGTTACAAATTGGAAGACAATGATCTGTATGTGACGCTCTGAAAACGGTGAGTTTCTAGGCGATGGATGGTGCTTACTATAAATTGATAAGCTGAAATGTGTGAGAGAAGCAAAATTTGAAGGGTAAAATGATCTACTATTTGAGTAACATCGGTTTGTTGGATTCATGTTTCAATTATTTATTTGCAGAATATGTCGAACTCCATTAGGCGGAGGCCTGGGCATTCACGCAGATGTGAACGTTTTCCTACGGAAAATGATCCCGAAAGTAGTGACAGCGAATCCAATGAGTCGCCAGAAGTTCCTAACGACCAGAATGTCAATGATGATTACTATGAAATAAGTAAATGGGAATCAGAGGAAGGTGAGTTGAGAGTACCTCTCACTTAAGATAGAGACTTTATTCCAATAAACCATAACTGATCATATACTAAATTAGTAAATTTATTTTCAGTTGCTGCGGGTCAGGCTGAAGCGTCAGTATCAGATCATCCTCCCATTAGAAAGATATTTGTTGGGAATTTAAATGAGAGGGTATGTGTATGATTTGTTGTTTTCTCAAGAACATGTATTCCCTTTGTTGTATAATTCATTTACATTTGAGTGAATGTCTCTTTGGATTACAAAGATTAGTTCCCTATGCTTTGCTTTAATTGGAAATTTTATAATCTGTATCAATATGACATGTGGTTTCATCAGTTCTCTAATTTTTATGTCAATGCTGTGAAAATATTATTTCAGACAAATCAACATGATTTGAGAAATTTATTTCGGCGCTTTGGAGAAATAATGGAATGCCATAGATCACGTGACAAACTAACGGGAATTAGAAGAAATTATGGTTTTGTTACTTTTAAAAATCCAGAAGATGCAGCCAAGTATGTATTAAAATATAGTAGTCTCACATTCAGTTTTCTGACTCCATCCAATAATACAACACTGCATGTGAAATTTTCATGTTACAACATAACAATTTGAGCACTCGTGCAAGATACTAGTTGCTCGTTTTGTCTTGATACTCTTCTGCAGGCCAGCTTAGCTTGGCACAATGAGAAACTTTTTCACTGTAAGTCTGAATATGGAGTGAAGAGATGATTGTGATCCTCTGTAACTGGATACATGAACTACTGTACTCTTACTAGCTCTACCCCTTTCATGTCTTCCTTCTTTTCTAATTTTTGATATTTATCAAACTACATTATGTGATGATTTGACTTGTGAGAAAATTTGTTTCTTCTACATAATTGTATTCTGATATTCTTTAATCCAGTATCTGTTATCTGGTTTATGTCTGATTACTGGGAATATTTTGTAATATTTTATTCCAGAAAGTTTATTTTTCTCAATTTTGTAATTAATTCTTGCTTCCAGAACAGAGATACTGAAGTTATGTTGTAAGAAATCTTTATTGCAGAAAGTTTATTTAATTTCAACAGCTAAAAACTGTGTGTAATATACTATGAGGAAAAGTTTTGTTGCGTGTCAAATGCTTCTGTGTGCAAGTACTAAAGGCATTTATAGAAAATCTAATTCTTCTCTATTTAATGTACACTCGCTCTCAATTGGGGATTCTATAACATTGTACATAATATAAGTAACTTTACATAAACATTAAACTGTAACATTTATAAACAAATACATAATTATTGTTATGACTTAAGAGAGATTAAAATTCAAAGTACAATTACTTAAATTGAAGGTGTTTGTCATTTGGTGCCACTGTGAAGAATCTATTTACTTCCTTTCTACCAAAGTGTGATTTTTTTGGCATAACTCCTTAATGTTTTGTTTATACAAAATCCATGTGAAATATCAATGTTGTCCTTGACAAACATCATCTTCAGCATGGATTAGAACACCCAAAAGCACTAGCTGACTATGGAACAACATAAAATACACAAATAAATTAAATAAATAAAAATAAATGTAAAGCATTTGGTGTAAGCATATTGCAAATAAGAAAAAGATATAAACTTCAGTTCCATTTACCTGTTCTTAAAAGCATATGAAAACCCTGTCTGATTCAGAAGTGACTTGCTTTTTTCTAGGATTTATAATATTATATTATCTTTCATTGTAATGAGAAGTAATGTTTGCATTGGTCTCTGGATTCTTGTAATATTTGATCTGGAATATGATTAATATCATACATTTTAATGCTGTTTAATGCCTCTCCTTCTAAGTGACTAGGTGACAATAAATACAGAATGCAAGGCTCACTAAAGTGAGTTAATGAATATGATGTTGCAATTATGACTCAAATGGTAATTGTTTGCTAGTATTTCTCAAAATTAAAATTATTTTTAGATGGAAATAAAAAAAATATTGAATGTAACATGCAATTAAATAATTTATAATTGCTCTTGTGGTAAATAAGAACACTCACTTCTATCATCATTGATTTTCTTGAACGTAACTACTAAAACTAGTGCAAATATACCCTCTTTATCTACTAATTTCATTAATTAGTATTTTATTATATTGTCTATATTACAGATTCCCAATGCACACAGAAATTGAAAGGAAAATACACAGCCTTTGGCTTTTTGAGAGGTGTATGTTGTTTGTTAGATACTCAAGGACTTGGGGAAAGTCCAAAAACAATAAAAGTTTCAATTTTGACTGGAAACTGCAAATATTTGTTTGTGTTCTGCTTATTCTCATATTGCCTGCTCTGACTGAATTCACATTCTCACTGTTTCACTGCTTACATCAGCTAGCATCACACAACAGCTAAGTTCCAAGGATGAAGCTGTCTGCCATTAAATATTTGCTACTTTCTGAGGGTTTTCGTGCAGGAAGTTTTTTTATATTTTTAGTATGTAAAGAACTGTTGTACTTTGTAATGGTATATCCTATTCTATGTTCCTGCGCATATGTGAAGAAGATGAGAAGGCTATCCAATCATAAGTTCTTCCAGTAAGGTTGTGAACCGTTTTGGCGCATGTACATGTAGATAAATACCCTTAAAATAGACATCTCATTATAAAGTTCGTCCTAAAAGCATAATTTGGTGAATATGAAAAAAGTATATTTGCTAATATTAAAATATTGTTGCGTCATGTATAAATGTGTCCCAAATTTTCTAAACCCCACTGTTTAGTTTCCCCACATTATGTTTCTTTGTAAAAGTGATGATTTACTGATTCAACAGAAAAAATGTGTATTTTTCTCATATAATAATTTCAGTCTTTACTGGTTTAATCAATTTTCAATTTGCTTTGACTACTGATACCAGTTCTCTGTTCTATCAAGGGAGGTGGTAATTACACATTAAATATGTTATAAGGCTTCTAAATGTTCTGATAATTTTGAATTATCTTGCTCTTAACTTCCAAAAAATCTGTGATCGATTCTGTATGTTCTGAGTAATCTATACTTACAAGTTTCTTTGTGCTAACCATACTGCTGTGCCTGTGACTTTTTGGGAGAAAGATATGTTTTAAATAGATTGATCTAGCAATAATTCTTAACAACCCACTTGATGTATGTTTGCTAATGTAAGCAATCCTTCAACTAATGGGATAATTTATGAAGGTCATGTAAACTTTTCAATTAAAAATTACCAATAAGTAAATAGAAATGAAACTTTGTTTAATTTAGAAACTGCTTTTCTAAAAAGGTGTATAGTGTGTTGTGGGCAATGAGAATGTGAAATAGTTAATTTAATAGTTTGAAAGAAATTACTAATTTTTGCTTTCTTGTATCTGCTTCATAGAAAGAAGTTTATGTAATGCTGCAGGGAAAAGTGATTTTTCAACAAAAAATCTATTTTGTGAGACCTCAATTCTGAAAATGGATTTTTCATGCTCCTGATTTCAGTAAATTAGTACTTACGTTTCAGTAAACTTTTCCGAATACATTGTGTAGTCAGGAAGCACATTTTGTGGATCTGTGGTGCCGGAAAAAAGGTTTTGTCCTCGGATCAGTTTTATCATTTTGTATGTGTATGATCAACACCAGTGCCTAAATGAGATGTTCACCAAAATTGATATACCCCTTTCATTATGGCTGATGTGGTGATAAATAGGGTTCCTCGAATATGAAACAGGTATTTTAATCTTTGGGGTACTTTACACGAAAACAGTGCAACATTTTTTGAATGTTCTTAAAAGTAAGTGCTCATTTTTCAGTTAATTTTTATTTTGAGTATAGCAAAGTACAATTATAAAAATGGCGGAGGTGTGATTGACATTGAAATTTATAAATTTTTTAAAGTTGCAAGAGATTCAAATTCTTTCAACATACATCTACATTATTCGAGATAGAGATTCCTTCTTAATTTAATCTTATTCTTCAGAATTAGATCTTTTAAGTACATGGTCATTGTGTTGAGAGTGAATATTTTCATGTAATTTTGAGTAAAATTCTGATTAAATAAAAAAACAAAATGTAAACATGATTTTCTCAAAAAGGCTCCAAAGTTTTTTTTCAAATTATTGTTCTCAGTGTTAATTTAATAATGTGGCATACATCTGATTATTATTAAAATCTGTAGAATTTAAAAATTGTGAAAGTTCATATTTTTCGAAACCTGTTTTATGCCTTTAATATTGTAGCTAGAGATTCTTTTTAAGTGCAAAGTATTCCTTAATATTAGGCAGTAGAGATTGTGTAATGGTAGCATATTGAACTGTTATACTCAAGTTTGTGGTTTCAAACCTGATCAAAGCCATGGACTTTTAAGGTTGAAAAAATGGTGTGTATGGGTGGGGGGTGGGGTGCCAGAGAGGACTTTTGATTTAAACTTTGGAATCTCAATAAAATTATTATTTTAGTGGTGGGTTGGGATTTTCAATATTAAAATATACATTATCAATAATAGAGGAAAGTATTTGTTGTAGCACTTCTTGTTAAGAATTGTCATTAATTAAAAATTCCATATCATTTTTGCCACCAACATTTTATGCCAGCCAACTTATGTTGTTACTCTTTCCAATTTTCAGATGTATTTTATGATGTATTTATTTTCTACTCAGGGTCCTCTGTGCACCACAAGATGAACTCTTCTTGCATTGGAGAGAGCTGAGAGTGGCTGCTGCTGATGCTTGGCATCAGCCTCAAGAATTGCCTGATGGAAGGATTCTGTGGCAAAAGAAAAACGCAAAGTCTCTGCGACGAACTTCCAAAGATGGAGAAAAACTTATAATTAGTCCAGAGTTGATGGAAGCTCGTGCTCGATCAAGTCGAGAAGTTGATGAGAGTCAGTGTCGAATCAACATTTTGAATGATGACTGTCTCATGCATATCTTTTCTTTCTTGCCCAAGATGGATCTTGTAAAAATTGAGAGAGGTATTTATATTTTTGATATTTTTTCCCTTTTTTTTTAAATTGCTTAAATTCTCTATGTGATACTAATTAACTTAAGTCTTCTAAAGCCCTTTGTCTTGAGGGTGGTTATGGACGAAGTGGACTGAATTTTTTTTATCAAGAATGCATCTAACAAACACACAATAAGTTATATAAGAATAAATTAAAATTGTTATTTTGAAGAATGTATCTGAGGCATACCTTGTAGTGGTTGATGGTATAGGTTTATTGTAGTATATAAAACATAAAATGGTGAAACTTAAATTACTAATAACTTAATGGGTGAAAGGAAATGTTTGGTATAAAACATGTTGACAATGTAGAAGATTCCAAGATAAATAATGTTCATATTAGAGATTTTAAAATGCCTTCATCAATGCCTTTATGCCATATGTTTCTACTTACAAATTAAAATGACCACAATTCATTTCATTAAAAAATTTAGATTAATTTCTCTAGCAAAATTCATGCAGTGAGAAAGTGTGGATAATGTTATGAAGAGCTAGCTTATACTAAAGATATTGCCAGTTTTTATGGTTTTTCAAGTTTACTTAATGTGCTTTGATATCATCCACTCAAAAATGGCTTTTGATAGACTTGAAGTGGAAGAGTAACATGCTACATCAGACGTATTTAAGAATTTGACTATTTTCTCTTGAGAATATAGACGTCCAAAGATTAATAAATTGCCTTGCGTCTTAAAGAAATTGGTAACTGGATTTTATATTTCTTTTTGTCAAAAATTGTGTTCACCTTTTTCTAATATTTTTGTGTTTTGCTTTGAAGTCTGCAAACGGTGGCAAGCAGTTAGTCGGAGCATGTGGTTGTATCTGCAGCATTTGGATTTCAACTTTATGTTCTACAATCCTCGTGCTTTTCCCACTGCTAACATTCTTCGTGGCCTACTTGTTAGATGTGGACCTAATTTGGCCAGCTTAGATTTGTCATTTAGGCCTAATGAATTCAACAACCGTATATTTTCTATTGTGGGTAAGTTTGTTTCAGCGGTTTTTAATAGTATTTAAAAACTAAGAATGGTGTATTTGAAAGGAAATTGTGAATTACTGACTCTAAGGGGGCAAAATGTGCAATATTTTCCATTGGTCTACAATTATCCACCTCAAAATACTGTGTTGAAGTAAGTACGTGTGAAATATGTACTAATATATTTTGCTTTAAGTGTCAAGTAAATCTTCTCTCACCCTTTTCAACTGTTTACGTTTTTCTCCCTTTTCCCTGTTTTCTACTATGTTCATTTGGAACAGAACAACTTTTGTTTTGCATGTTTTTATTGTTGATTTAGTTTTGCTCTTTTTAATGAAACTTGTGTTATCTAGTTAAAATTTTTTCTTTTGTTTACAGCAAAGCTCACTCCAAACCTTCGTAGCCTTAATGCATCAGGCCTGCCATTGGCAAGTCATTCTATGCGACGCTTATCTGAAGTTGCTCATCAACTGCAGCGTGTTAACTTTGATGGATGTTCTGGTCTTTTGGACCGTGATTTAAGATCATTGTTTCAGAAGTGTCCAAATCTTGAATCTGTAGTGTTGTCTCATAATAACCAACTTACTGGCAAGTGTCTTGCAGGTTTCAGAAGTGAAAAGTTGTGTGAGCTTGTTTTAGATCATTGTAATAACTTACGCTCACGTTTTCTTGCTGATGGCTTACGTCGATTGAAGAAACTTACTCATCTCAGTGTGAACTCTTGCATTAATTTGACAAGTAGTGATATTGTGGAAATACTTGAGTCACTTCCTCAATTACAGTATTTGTCTATTGGAAAATATTTCCCTTTACTTAATAGCACAGCATTGCGCTCCTTGCAGTATTTGAAGGATTTGGTTTCCTTGAATCTTCAGCATAATCCAGCTGTTACTGACAGTGTTGTTGAAGTGATTTCTTTGAATTGTCTGAAATTGGAAAAACTCAACATAACTGGTAGGTTCTTCTTTAATTTTTTTGCATTTTGTATGAAGGTGTGTTATATTTCTTAAGAATTCGCAGTGCAGGTTATATTAATGCTCACTTCTTTTTATGCTTTTGTTTGTTTGCAGGATGTAGTGTTATTCAGAGTTCTTCACCAGCTGAACATGCCTCACTTACGAATGCTGGTTTTCGCTGGCTAGCTCGATTGCCTCAACTCGTTGATTTGAACATGAGTTATTTAGCTGTTGTTACAGATGAAGCTCTGGATGCTGTAGCTGATAGAGGAAAACTTAAGCGACTTGAATGTCGTGGATGTCCAACATTTACTGATGCTGGTTGTATGAGGTAATAGATCTCTCTAAATTTTGCGCATGCATTATATCTGTGCTGTTGAATAACATTCAAAATGTTGAATAGTATAATTGAGAGTAAATGAATCAATGAATTATTTATTCTCTACTCTTAATGTCCATGTTTTTCAACTATCTGAATTGACTGAATCAGTGTGTTTTTTACATAATTGACTGAATCAGTGTGTTTTTTACATAATTGACTGAATCAGTGTGTTTTGAAACCCAATTGCATATTAACTTGTTCTGCGGACAAATTTTCAGAGGGGAGGAATGGCATTTTGGCATGGTTATCGATGGATGTGTTGGGATTCTGGGTATATCTTTTTTTCAGTGCTATGGAAACCCAATCAACCCCGAGGAACACCAATCAATGCTACTCATGATGTAGTTTGGTATGCACGTACGTTTAGATCCTGAGAGTTAAATTCATTAAAGGGTAAATGATGTCATTTCTCTTCGTAAATAATATGTGGTGTTTGGAAGTTGTCATGTTACAGTTGTATTGTCATTCATGAACAGAGATCGGAAGTTCAGGCGTTCTGGCAAAAAAATCAATGGTTGAAATAAATATTTATTATTTGTAATATTTGAAAATATATTTTTCTTTTAAATATTTTTAAAATAAAAATTACTTGGATAAAAATACTTCAATCCATGACAAAGTTGATGTTAAGTATACATTATTTTTCTTATAAACTTTTTCACATAATAGAAATATTTAAAGAAAATAAAATACAATATAATATACAATAAAATGAACAGACTTAAACGAACTTTAACTTAAAATGAACAGACTATGTGAAAAAATGTTATATGGGCAGCCACAGATGACAGCTGAGAAGACCAGAAACCACTCCCAGACTAAAGAAATTAGAAAACTAACTAGTGAAAGAAAGTCTGTTTTCAGTATATTTTTTGAAAGGACTTTTGAGGGTCAGAGGGATCTACTCCATCCAACTTGGCTTGCATAATGCCCAGTTACAATTTCAAGTATCATTATTTCAGAAGTAAAATTTAAAAAGCAATAATTTAAACTAAATTATAAATTTTGACATAATTGTGTATAAATTTTGACATAATTTTTCAGAAAAAACAAAAATGTCATAAATAACCATGAAAATTAATATTAATAGCTAGTCAATGAGTTAATGACCTCAGAACAAGTGTTGACTTTTTCAACTGAGTAAAACGCGGAAATTTAAAAAAATTATCTTTAGATGATAAGTAAAAAGAACTTTCTCAACCATTGATACAGTAATAAATTCTGATTGACTTATATGCCCATTCATTTGTTATGTACATCATTGCCTCTTTTGCCTTTTTTTGAAAAATAAAATAGTTTTGTTAGTTCGGGCTTCAGGGGCTTCTTTCAAAATTTTTAGGGGCATCACGGCTAGGGATGGCAAGAAACCATTAATGTTTTTAAAACATCAATATTTTCAATCTGAAACATTGATACAGAAACATCGATCTGTTTTGTTTTCAGTGTTTTCTTCAGGTCGGTATATTTGTCCAGAAACATCAAAGTTTAAAAAAAAAAAAAAATAAAAAAATCTTATGAATACAATTTTTTTAGTGAATTGCTCAAAATTAATAGCCAATCACCTCTATCACTGTTGTTGACCCCCAGGAGGAGACAGAACCGTGTTTACTATTCACAACATTTTTCCAGTTCTGATAGGTTGGAGGATTTCAATTGAATTTTTATTCCTTTGTAATATATAATAATATTATTATATGTAATATACAATAATAATATTAATAAAAATGAAAATCCCTTAAATTTGTGGGAGGGCAGAGTAGGAAGATATTTCATTATGAATGTTTTGGGGTTGTTCCAGATGTCTTTTATTATAATTTTAACAAAATGTTTGTTGTGTTTTGTGTAAAAAGTGAATGATTGATGAAACTGAATATACTGGTTCAATATCTGCTGTAGATATCTTAAATTATGATAGGCAGAGATAAAGAAAAATGTTTAAAACAAAATTTTACAAAGAACTGACTACACATGATGCATCGAATGACAATCTTACCCAAACTATATTATTCTAAACGTAAAATTATAATGGGGTTTCCAGATATTCACCATACAAGTGAAATTTTTGTTTAAATAAAATAAAATATATACTTATTTTATGAGTTGGGGAAAATAATTCTGTAGTTTATTAGGGCTAGTTTTTAATCACGATTAGAGAATGTTTTGCGGTTCAAAATTTTCTTTACTATTTATTTAATATAATATTGTTCAACCTCTCTTTTTATCGTGTGAAAGAGAACATCTGTATGTTGCATCTTGATATATTTTCTATGCTCTTTAATTGATTATTTTAATTGTGTACTGATAATTTAAAGCAATTACCCAAATGTGTTTGTTCATATTTATTTTCAGAGTGGTAGCTTTGTGTGGTGACCTTGAGCGTTTTGATTTCTCTGGCTGTGATCATGTTACAAATTTAACTATTGAAACTGCTCTTGAAGCTGTGAAGGAACGTACTAATAATGTTAAGCTCACCATTATTGCTGGAGGTACTATTTTGTACTTTTTTAACAATTCTTATTGTAATTATTCTGAGAGTCAAATTATGCACCAATACAAATGACTTTTGTAGGTACCAAAGTTGAAAATGTTGAATCAGAACATCCTTTATTGCAAGTGGATCTTGTTGACCTTTGCCTTGCACATATGCGGCCTGATTTTGTGGATGATATATATTTTCAGTCTTCAGACAATGATGATGATGATGATGACGATGATGATAATGAAGAGTTTTTTAATGGAAATTTAGAAGAATACTTTCTTGGTAAGTGTTTGTCTGAGATGTGTATACCATATTTACTTAAGTAATTGGCAAATCTGAATATGAAATGAAGCTTCCTGATTTAAAAATAAATAGATAATGCCTCCTGATATAATTATTTAAGTCGCAATGAAATCTCAAATTTTCTTAATGACTAGAAAGTTGTTTTTGAGAAAGCTTAATTCTTCACACTCGCATGTACTATCACTATCGAATTTCGTTGTAGGTTTTGTTGAGTATTGAATCAATTTATATTTGTAAAGTAGGAATCTTCAATTTTTTTTTTACTGTCTTATAAGATGACCCCATACTTTTGTGGTCTTTTTGTGCGGTCTGTGATTTTTGATTAAATCTACGATTAGCATTATACTTCAGCAGATAAATCTGTGATTTTTATCTGCTGAAGTATACGGTAGGTTTAATTTGTGACATCCCTGTCCCACTCTTTTTCAAATGAAGTATGATGAATCTCAAATGTAATTCAGGTAATGATTTAAAATGTATTATATACATCATTGTGAAATTGATTTCTTATTTTATTCACATAAATTTGAATTCTTTTTTATATGGAAATAAGCAATAATAGTTATTATTGTATTGTGTGTGAAATGATTGTTTTTACACAATCAAGGTCTTGCAAGAAACTATCATTTCACTCGTGAAATAGAAACGAGTAAAATAAATATGACATTTTGTAAGATTGTAAAAAAATGCTATTACAAATCATTTATTTCATCTCTACTCCTTGTGGTTAACAAAACAAAGCACCATCTTTGTTTGAAAATGTTTTGTTTGTACTGTGATATGAAATTAATACAAAATAGTTGTAGTGGCATCAATGTTATCATATGAAGCACATCATGTGACATGTTATCACGTGACTGCATAAAAAAACAATTTTTTTTATTGTATTTTATTCAACTTTATCAACTTATCTATGTAATAACAGTGTAATTATGTAAACTGTACCCTGAGGAGGGAATGAAGTTCCAAAAATTTGGCAATCTAGGAATTAAATTACATGGCCAACACCAATTAACCATCCCTAGGGGGAGAAAAAGAAATGAATATGAGATGAATAAAAGCCTGGGAATGAAATTGAAATCATTCAATAAAAAAAAAAAAAAAATTACCCAATGAACTTTGAATAGTTTGCTGTCTTGATTATGTTTTTACTTTGTAAGCATGGCATACAATTAGAATTTGGTGGAGGTGGAATGAGATATGATAAAATGCAATTAAACTAGATTGGGAATAAATGGGATAAAATAATAAATAATAAACGAGATAAAATAATTGGAAATAATTGGGGGGAAAATGTATGAGAAAAATGTGTGGATGTTTCAAAGTTCTCTTTTAATCAATTGAGTCTTTTGGTAGATCTTTGGCATGCTTTCTAATACTTAGTGTATTTATGGAAAACAAATTTGTTTTCAGCCTTTGATGATTCCCGATCTACTTTCTCCGATGATTTTGAATGGGACAGATACAGCTACTACAGTTATGATGGATACGATTATTTTTAAGAATATTGATATCTTTGTGTTAAGATGTCAATTATTGTGTAGTATATTTTGTCAGCATTTAAAGGCATCAAAAAAGCTTTAATTTGTGTCATTACAAGTGAATGAATGAACATTGTTTTTAATTTATTAATAAGAGCATTTATGCTAAATGTATGTATTTGTTGGTGACGTCTCGAAGCTGTGTTCTGAGGGAAGTTTTCTCCTGGTGCCAATTTTTAATGTATCTGTGTGTGTACTCTCTGTCCTCCCTTCAGTAGCATATTTTTGAAAAGTGTGACAACTGATGAGACTTTTGGTAGTTTTTGAATTGTATTGAAAGATTAAAGTTTTTTAATAATGTCTTTTGCTGTGGTATGATTTTGAAAGAACACTAATATTACTTTTCCTTAGTATTAAGTTTTGAAGAATGTATTATACATTTTGTTTCAAGTATTATAAATTGATTGTGAAATTTTTTAATAGATTTGATACATAGTTATCTACCTCCTATTCTGCTATTTCACATGAAGTTAAAGTATTGCAAATAATGAGCTTTTCGTTTTGAAAGTTTAAGTAAAAATGTGTTTTGGAAAATATTGCAAGCGAGTATGTTAATAACTCTCTTATGTACAGAAATGATGCTTTCAATAACTTCAATGAACTGCAGTTAAATCTGATGCACTTAAATGCATTTTGTGATACATTTTCATGTAAGATGAAGGTATTGGAAAATATTGCAGTTATGCAGATGTGACTAATTCATATTATATTTTATTTCATATTCTTTGTAAGAGTATTTTAAATTTTCACACATTTTCTTCTTAGATAAATTATTTTCAGATGAAATAATTTATGGAAAATAAGTTACAGGGAAATTTGGAATGGAACACCCATATTACTTCTATTTGCTGACATTCCCCTTTCCAGATTATAATGTGCATGATTTCGAAAGGTGTTGCTCTGGGAGATCATTCAATTATGGGGAAGCTGTATTACGCAACTTTACAAGGAGCCAGGGGGTGTGAAGTCTAATGCAATGTAACATTTTTGAATTGTTTATAAATTAGATTTATTAATGATATAAAGTATCTTTATGAAAAAGTAAACATAAGTATAGAAAATTGGAATAAAGAGAAAGGGGAGGTTAAGGTAAAATTATGTAATTATTGAAAGGGGGGCTTCATACATGCCTTGCAAGGAGAGGGGGTATAATGTATGTTTAATTTGGGTTTCAATATTTAAGGATAGCCCCAAGACAAATTGATGAACAACTGATTGTATATGCTGTAAAGTTGCATTACAGGGTATTCTTTTCTATTGCTATTCAGAATTGATGAGGAATTGTTTGAGAAGTAAATACTAAGAAAAGTATTGTATGTTGAGTAAATAAAGTTTTTTTTTTTTTTTTTTTTTTTGTAGTGCTTGGGGCCACTCACTTGTTTTGTTCTGTTATTTTTGTCTCAGAGTAGTTTTTTACCATTAATATTGTTTAGAATTAGAGTAAATAAATGTATATAATTGTGTGTTGGCATTAATTGTGATGTTTCTGCCAAGTAAGACAGTCACTAATATCTTTACAAATTAAAGATGTTTCACAAGATTGAAAAAAATGTCAGTACTGAGAATACACTATTGCATTTAATGTCAATAGATGAGAACTTAACTGTGTTGTGCTTCTAGGCAGCTTGCTCTGCTGAAAATTGCAATCTTAGTCCTTTCATTTTACAAATGTGAATAGATTTGTAATGTTTTTCATATTATATAAATTCAGGTCAGGTCCAAAAATATCTCTTTTAAACAACTGCTTAGTACTTTGAGGAAAGAAATATCTTGTGTATGAAATATCTGTATACAATGTTTTGATCTTTTTGTTTTTGTGCATGGGAGGGTGCCATATTTGTATTGGTTAAAGTTTTATTTTGTAAGTTGTATGCATGGCAATGTCAATTCAAAAAAAGAATAAAATGGAAGTTGTAGCTCAGGATCACTGAAGTACTTTTCTTTGTGTGTAAAATTTGCCAAATTGTTGGCTGACAAATCTTGTACTTTTTAAATGTGTAATATCTGGCCTGTGTTCTTGTCATGGGAACTTAAATAGTTGTTTCTACTTTAATATAGGATGAAGGAAAAGTAAAATTCTGAAATAAACAAACTGGGTATTAAGATACAGATTGGATTCAAACTAACTTTCCCCTCCAATTTCTTTTCCTATAAATTTTTATGTGAAATTGCTACTCAACATATCTTGGTAGAAGAATGATAACAGAAGAAGTTAAATCAAAATAATTTGGGAAGTTAAAAAGTAAATTTGTCATTAACATGTAGTTTATTTTCAAGATCGTGCTGTTCTTATGATAATGTAGATCTATAGTTTTAACTAGCCACTTCTGGTTGAGGCTAATGCCTCGAATCATCTCTTTTTGAGATTCTGGATTTTCTAATGTATCTGCTCCAAAAGCTATATTGTCGTCTATTTTTTTTAGGATTTTATAGTTACACATTCATTTCATATTGTTTTTAACTGTTTCAGCAACCGATATCTAAAATTTTATTGTTAATTTTTTTGGTTCCCCTTTATTTTGAAAGTGAATGGAGATTGACAAATTACAAGGTTCCTTTTTTAAAGGTTTAATGATGGTTAACTACTGTAGTTAGACGATAAAGGTTTTAATGTACAATTAACCAAATTTCTATATAAGTTCCCAAATTACAACAGCACATATTTTCTTGCATCATTTGTTACTTTTCCAATTTTTAAAAATTCAGAGTTTAACAAAAATACGACCCCAGTCATTTTTATAAGCATACTAATACATTGTCACGTTTTGTCCGTCGATGTTTTTAATTCCATTTTAATCTAACATTAATGTTTGTGTTGGAAGGGATTTCATTTAACTGTGGTAGTGTTTATTCACTTATTTTCTTTTTATTTAATGTGTACAACACATTATTAGAAAAGTTGAAAAAAACAACAACAACAACAACAACAAAAAAGCTTTCTATTATCTGATTGAGGTAAAAATAATAGAAAGTATTCATCAATGAAAACTTGATTAACTTATATTCCCACCCTTGATTGCTTCTGTTTAAAGAGTTTTCAATTTATGAATATCTCAAAATTATTATACTTTTTGTGATGAATGTAAATTATTCATTCAAAAATAAAATATTGACCATGCAAAGGCATCAGACCAAACGTTTATCGAAAAACAACATCGATGTCACATTCTTGTGTACAGTGACTCGCAAAATTATTCATACAATGTAAATTTAGTAGAATAATGATGGATTCGGCATATTAAAAACGAAAATAAATATAATAAGTATATTATATGATCAACTTCATAAGCAGTTACAATGTATGTACTAAAGTTTTATTCAAATCACAATAAGCAACTGATATTTTTAAATTTGAATTTTTATGCAGAAAAGTTACATCATAAAACTATTCTGACACTTTTCATTTATTATATTTGTATTATTTCATTTCAAATTGCGCCCTTAATTGTGTTAAATATGAAAACGAATAGATGAGCGGCTATTATTGGTTGTTGTAACCCATTGTTGTAACGCCACACTTATTAGACTAGAATGACGGCTGCTTTTCGTCCGCGGAAATAAAAACGAATAGTAGTAGAATATTACGTGTAGAATATTACAATACCATTTTTAACAATTACTATTGTATATTTTTTTTGATCAATTTTTTTTCTAACGCTATCAGTATCGTACTATTTATTAACTTCTAAATATTTTACTTTCTTGCATTCTGCTTATTTTTCGTACCAAATGTTTTACGATTTCAAATGAGATTTACAAAAAATAATTTAGAGAGTAATTGTGGTATAAATAGTATTACATAACCATTACTAACGGCGAGAAACAACATTCTGTGTAAGCAGCTTTAGTTTTATGTTTTCAAAAATTACACAAACGTAATTTTTTGAAAGATCTCTGACGCTGTTGATGTGTTTTTTTTTCAGGATTTAAAAAAACAACTGTTTGTTGGTTAAGGCTAAATGCACCGAAAAATACTTGTAGGAAAATTCAATAGATAGCAGCACTATCACAGGGGAATTTACTTTCTTGATAACGTCTGAACCAATGGTCCGATTTTCGATCTGTAAACCGCATTTGACGTTTATTTACAATAGAATTTACGCTACGAAGCCATTTTCCCAAACATCTAGCAAACACTCAAATTTGAAATTAGTTCTCGAACTTCCGAGAAAAAATTAAAAAATGTGAGCTTATAGCGCGATGGCGACATGCTTCCTGAATTCAACGACAATCATGCAAATCGGACGAATAGGAGCGTCGTAAAGTGAAATTTACGAAAACACCTCGCCCCCCCCCTCCCCTTCTGCGCCGTTGCGTCACACCCGATTGTTGTGGGCCCTCTGTCGGCGCAGCGGCACTGCCAGGCCACGCGGCGTGCGGCCAGCCCCGGCGGAGGAGGCGGGACTCGTGGGAAACGCAAGCCAGACAGTCGGTTTATGCTTTCGTCACTTTGCACCTCAATCTATTTTTCCACAGATATCAAACTAGAGATGCTATACTATTATTTCAGACCGTGATAAACAGTCTGTAATAGTAGTACATAACTATTTTTTTTCACATATTTCCGTCTTCCTTCGAATACAGTCTTAAAATTGTTTGAGGCATTACTCAAAATATCGTGTCTGATTTGGAACTGGTTTTTAAAAAAATTAACTAATTCTGTAAATATCACCATTATTCCATCTCCTCACATCTTATCTTAGATGTATTTTACTTCTAAGGCCTTCCGGGTTCAAATACCGGAAAGAATGAGGGGAGTAAACGAACGAGCTCTTTTATCCTACAACTCGATTTTGGATCTCAAAACGACGTTTACCTGCTTTAAAGGGTTCATATAAAAAAAAAAAAAAGATGTAAAAAAATGCTATTACAAATCATTTATTTCATCTCTACTCCTTGTGGTTAACAAAACAAAGCACCATCTTTGTTTGAAAATGTTTTGTTTGTACTGTGATATGAAATTACTACAAAATAGTTGTAGTGGCATCAATGTTATCATATGAAGCACATTATGTGACATGTTATCACGTGACTGCATAAAAAAACAATTTTTTATTGTATTTTATTCAACTTTATCAACTTATCTATGTAATAACAGTGTAATTATGTAAACTGTACCCTGAGGAGGGAATGAAGTTCCAAAAATTTGGCAATCTAGGAATTAAATTAAATGGCCAACACCAATTAACCATCCCTAGGGGAAAAAAAAAAAAAAAAAAAAAAAAAAAAAAAAAAAAAAAAAAAAAAAAAAAAAAAAAAAAAAAAAAAAAAAAAAAAAAAACACCATTGAACTTTGAATAGTTTGCTATCTTGATTATGATTTTATTTTGTAAGCATGGCATACAGTTAGAATTTGGTATACTTCGTGAATGGTGGAGGTGGAATGTGTTATGATAAAATGCAATTAAACTAGATTGGGAATAAATGGGATAAAATAATAAATAATTAACGGGACAAAATAATTGGAAATAATTGGTGGAAAAATGTATGAGAAAAATGTGTGGGTGTTTCAAAGTTCTCTTTTAAACAATTGAGTCTTTTGGTAGATCTTTGGCATGCTTTCTAATACTTTGTGTATTTATGGAAAACAAATTTGTTTTCAGCCTTTGATGATTCCCGATCTACTTTCTCCGATGATATTGAATGGGACAGATACAGCTACTACAGTTATGATGGATACGATTATTATGAAGAATATTGATATCTTTGTGTTAAGATGTCAATTATTGTGTAGTATATTTTGTCAGCATTTCAAGGCATCAAAAAAGCTTTAATTTGTGTCATTACAAGTGAATGAATGAACATTGTTTTTAATTTATTAATAAGAGCATTTATGCTAAATGTATGTATTTGTTGGTGACGTCTCGAAGCTGTGTTCTGAAGGAAGTTTTCTCCTGGTGCCAATTTTTAATGTATCTGTGTGTGTACTCTCTGTCCTCCCTTCAGTAGCATATTTTTGAAAAGTGTGACAACTGATGAGACTTTTGGTAGTTTTTGAATTGTATTGAAAGATTAAAGTTTTTTAATAATGTCTTTTGCTGTGGTATGATTTTGAAAGAACACTAATATTACTTTTCCTTAGTATTAAGTTTTGAAGAATGTATTATACATTTTGTTTCAAGTATTATAAATTGATTGTGAAATTTTTTAATAGATTTGATATATAGTTATCTACCTCCTATTCTGCTATTTCACATGAAGTTAAAGTATTGCAAATAATGAGCTTTTCGTTTTGAAAGTTTAAGTAAAAATGTGTTTTGGAAAATATTGCAAGCGAGTATGTTAATAACTCTCTTATGTACAGAAATGATGCTTTCAATAACTTCAATGAACTGCAGTTAAATCTGATGCACTTAAATGCATTTTGTGATACATTTTCATGTAAGATGAAGGTATTGGAAAATATTGCAGTTATGCAGATAAGACTAATTCATATTATATTTTATTTCATATTCTTTGTAAGAGTATTTTAAATTTTCACACATTTTCTTCTTAGATAAATTATTTTCAGATGAAATAATTTATGGAAAATAAGTTACAGGGAAATTTGGAATGGAACACCCATATTACTTCTATTTGCTGACATTCCCCTTTCCAGATTATAATGGCATGATTTCGAAAGGTGTTTCTCTGGGAGATCATTCAATTATGGGGAAGCTGTATTACGCAACTTTACAAGGAGCCAGGGGGTGTGAAGTCTAATGCAATGTAACATTTTTGAATTGTTTATAAATTAGATTTATTAATGATATAAAGTATCTTTATGAAAAAGTAAACATAAGTGTAGAAAATTGGAATAAAGAGAAAGGGGAGGTTAAGGTAAAATTATGTAATTATTGAAAGGGGGGCTTCATACATGCCTTGCAAGGAGAGGGGGTATAATGTATGTTTAATTTGGGTTTCAATATTTAAGGATAGCCCCAAGACAAATTGATGAACAACTGATTGTATATGCTGTAAAGTTGCATTACAGGATATTCTTTTCTATTGCTATTCAGAATTGATGAGGAATTGTTTGAGAAGTAAATACTAAGAAAAGTATTGTATGTTGAGTAAATAAAGTTTTCTTTCTTTTTTTTTTTTTTGTAGTGCTTTGGGGCCACTCACTTGTTTTGTTCTGTTATTTTTGTTTCAGAGTAGTTTTTTACCATTAATATTGTTTAGAATTAGAGTAAATAAATGTATATAATTGTGTGTTGGCATTAATTGTGATGTTTCTGCCAAGTAAGACAGTCACTAATATCTTTACAAATTAAAGATGTTTCACAAGATTGAAAAAAATGTCAGTACTGAGAATACACTATTGCATTTAATGTCAATAGATGAGAACTTAACTGTGTTGTGCTTCTAGGCAGCTTGCTCTGCTGAAAATTGCAATCTTAGTTCTTTTATTTTACAAATGTGAATAGATTTGTAATGTTTTTCATATTATATAATTCAGGTCAGGCCAAAAATATCTCTTTTAAACAACTGCTTAGTACTTTGAGGAAAGATAATATCTTGTGTATGAAATATCTGTATACAATGTTTTGATCTTATTGTTTTTGTGCATGGGAGGGTGCCATATTTGTATTGGTTAAAGTTTTATTTTGTAAGTTGTATGCATGGCAATGTCAATTCAAAAAAAGAATAAAATGGAAGTTGTAGCTCAGGATCACTGAAGTACTTTTCTTTGTGTGTAAAATTTGCCAAATTGTTGGCTGACAAATCTTGTACTTTTTAAATGTGTAATATCTGGCCTGTGTTCTTGTCATGGGTACTTAAATAGTTGTTTCTACTTTAATATAGGATGAAGGAAAAGTAAAATTCTGAAATAAACAAACTGGGTATTAAGATACAGATTGGATTCAAACTAACTTTCCCCTCCAATTTCTTTTCCTATAAATTTTTATGTGAAATTGCTACTCAACATATCTTGGTAGAAGAATGATAACAGAAGAAGTTAAATCAAAATAATTTGGGAAGTTAAAAAGTAAATTTGTCATTAACATGTAGTTTATTTTCAAGATCGTGCTGTTCTTATGATAATGTAGATCTATAGTTTTAACTAGCCACTTCTGGTTGAGGCTAATGCCTCGAATCATCTCTTTTTGAGATTCTGGATTTTCTAATGTATCTGCTCCAAAAGCTATATTGTCGTCTATTTTTTTTAGGATTTTATAGTTACACATTCATTTCATATTGTTTTTAACTGTTTCAGCAACCGATATCTAAAATTTTATTGTTAATTTTTTTGGTTCCCCATTATTTTGAAAGTGAATGGAGATTGACAAATTACAAGGTTCCTTTTTTAAAGGTTTAATGATGGTTAACTACTGTAGTTAGACGATAAAGGTTTTAATGTACAATTAACCAAATTTCTATATAAGTTCCCAAATTACAACAGCACATATTTTCTTGCATCATTTGTTACTTTTCCAATTTTTAAAAATTCAGAGTTTAACAAAAATACGACCCCAGTCATTTTTATAAGCATACTAATACATTGTCACGTTTTGTCCGTCGATGTTTTTAATTCCATTTTAATCTAACATTAATGTTTGTGTTGGAAGGGATTTCATTTAACTGTGGTAGTGTTCATTCACTTATTTTCTTTTTATTTAATGTGTACAACACATTATTAGAAAAGTTGAAAAAAACAACAACAACAACAACAAAAAAGCTTTCTATTATCTGATTGAGGTAAAAATAATAGAAAGTATTCATCAATGAAAACTTGATTAACTTATATTCCCACCCTTGATTGCTTCTGTTTAAAGAGTGTTCAATTTATGAATGTCTCAAAATTATTATACTTTTTGTGATGAATGTAAATTATTCATTCAAAAATAAAATATTGACCATGCAAAGGCATCAGACCAAACGTTTATCGAAAAACGACATCGATGTCACATTCTTGTGTACAGTGACTCGCAAAATTATTCATACAATGTAAATTTAGTAGAATAATGATGGATTCGGCATATTAAAAAAGAAAATAAATATAATAAGAATATTATATGATCAACTTCATAAGCAGTTACAATGTATGTACTAAAGTTTTATTCAAATCACAATAAGCAACTGATATTTTTAAATTTGAATTTTTATGCAGAAAAGTTACATCATAAAACTATTCTGACACTTTTCATTTATTATATTTGTATTATTTCATTTTAAATTGCGCCCTTAATTGTGTTAAAAATGAAAACGAATAGATGAGCGGCTATTATTGGTTGTTGTAACCCATTGTTGTAACGCCACACTTATTACACTAGAATGCCGGCTGCTTTTCGTTCGCGGAAATAAAAACGAATACTTTTATATATTTGTAGAATATTACAATACCATTTTTAACAATTACTATTGTATATTTTTCGATCAATTTTTTTACTAACGCTATCAGTATCGTACTATTTATTAACTTCTAAATATTTTACTTTCTTGCATTCTGCTTATTTTTCGTACCAAATGTTTTACGATTTCAAATGAGTTTTACAAAAAATAATTTAGAGAGTAATTGTGGTATAAATAGTATTACATAACCATTACTAATGGCGAGAAACAACATTCTGTGTAAGCAGCTTTAGTTTTATGTTTTCAAAAATTACACAAATGTAATTTTTTGAAAGATCTCTGACGCTGTTGATATGCTCTTTTTCAGGATTTAAAAAAAACAACTGTTTGTTGGTTAAAGTTCTTCAAATAACTTTTAATGAAGTGTTTCAAAAATGTCCTGCGAAAATGAGCTCCAATTTTAGAATTTACATTTTCTCAAAACTGGCTCCGAATTTTTAAAGAAAATTGCCAGTTAGGGCTAGTTTTTACTGTTATTTAATATTATTAAAATAATATTTCCGTTTACTATTAGGAAGTCGAAAAATTCCTCACATGCACCCCAGTACCACACATGCCGGGAGACCGGTCGGGAGGATAGAGCTTGTCTCAGCTGGGGCGGTGCCACGTTAGCCGGCGGGAGGTGGGAGCCGGATCTCGCTAGCCAGAGGGAGAAAACCACCGCCACATCCCGAGCAAAAACATACACTAAAAGTACGGGATTAATGACCATAGTAGTCACCGGAATCACTACCAATCAATCGACGAAATTCGCTAAAAAATGAAGCAAATATCATTGCAAATAATAAATGTGATAAGACATATGCACCTCGTTAACCGTGTAATACAGCCATAAACTCAGCAATTCTTTACGAATCCTTTACGCGCTCAGCAGAGGTTGCCACCACACTTTCTCGCCAAAAGTTGTGATGGCATTCTGGACATCTCTATAGCAGTACTCGCTCTCTATTGCATATATGCGACATTTAGCGTCACGATCAAAAAAATCATTTTACTATTTCCCTTTGTAAATATTCGTCTTAACCCTTTCTTTCTTCGAATATGATCTCTCTGGGCTTTCTGGTTGTGTTTCAGTGTATCCCAAAGGCTTGAAGAGTTTTTAGAGTTCTTGATTAGATTTGATTTTTGTTTATTTATTTAGTCAAAAACAGTAAAAACTATGCGACGTATGGGGGAGAAGTACCCTCTCCGCACGTTTTCTTGAGCTTCAGAATCTCTTCCCGACATTCTAACTAGAAATTGATGAATTATAACATGAAAGTTTAAAAAATATTTGATTTTTGAAATATTTGAAATTTTTAACAATATTTGAAAAATAGACAGCACTCTTTTAATGTTAGCACGACGTATTTACCTTGCCCGTTGCATAGAAAGAGCGTCCTATTCCACTGGCATCACGCTTATACTCGTAGTCGTGAAATTTTTTTAAAGACTATGTTTGCATTGAAAGCAGCAATGTCAATCATGTTATAAAATAACCTCGTCGAGCCGCCGATGAGTTTGCCTTCACGATGTGAAGGGGAAACCGGGGCACCATGATCCACAAAAAATGGAACATTCAGGAATCCCTTTCATTGAAGTTTATTTTATTTGTACAACTAAAGACATATGCATATTTCAACATTGTGTGGTTATAGTCTCGAAATAATTAAGGGTGGAGACAAAATATAGAAAAAAAAACATTATTTTCATTGAATGAACCATTGAGCCCGATGCCTGGGGTACAGTGGGTCACCACTATTCCAGAATAAATACCCATTTATATCATTGTGGAGCCACCATCATTTTTAAAAATAAGGAATTTGACGAGCCCAAACAGCATGTACTCTCAGAAATGCACTCGAGGAAGAATTAAGGTAGGGGGTAAATAATTGCCATCAGCGCGGACAATATAGTATGTTGTTATAAGAATTTCCTTCTTAGCACTTTCCTTTTGAGATGCAGCTTTGCAACCTTTATCAGCAATTACCTTTCCACTGTTTTGATCTGTTGTTTTTGTTTCATCTATGTTGATGACGCACGAATAAACACTAGTCTAGGTTCTCGCCTTAACGATTGATAATTGTTGAAAATATGCTCCCCGTTTTGTTGATTGAATACTGTGTCACGAGCAAAACAACACCCCTCCCCGACCCTATACCTTGGTGGACAAATCAGATCCTTTCCGTTATACGTACACCAGTTCACTAGCCGAAAGATTCAGATTCCGGTAGATCCACGTTTTAGGGTGGCACAATTCTTTTGATTCACTGTTTCGGATCAGTAGAGAGGAATTGGCTCTATGAACTGAATTTACTGTTCGCATGTAGTAAATGCTAGACATGCTACTTAAACTTTCATTACTACTTAAACCCAACATTTTATTACTAAAAAAAGAAACTCATCAACTCGTCGTTTTAACGAAATTCTACTTAATTCGTTTTATATTCTCTAGAAGCCGCAGTATATTAATAGAAAAAATCAACTCACTTGTTGGTTGAATTAAAAATTAACATATTTATTTAAACAATTTTTTGAAAACAATTTATCAATTATATCTCACAAAAATTGTTATCAATTTTAGAATTTTCTTCCTATATCTGGAAATGTTTTTAATTAAATTAAGCTTATAAAATTATAAGAATAATAAGAAATATATAATAATAAGAAATATATAATAATAAGAAATATATAATAATAAAAAATATATAATAATAATTCACCTCTTAATTCGCATTTTAAATTTAAAAAAAGCTATGTTAAACAGTATATTTTTGAAGAAAAACAACAAAACAATATTATAAAAACACGAAACATACAATTTTGAAGATTCATATTTCTGAAAAAAAAAATTCTTTTCAATTTGTACGAAAGGAAGCTTTTAAAATTAATAAGAAATATATAAAGATAACTCACCCCTTGATTAACATTATAAATTTTAATACGTAATTTAATTTTAAACGTTACATATATGCCGAGTCGCGAGCAAACCTACTTTCAGACACCACTGGAACACATTCAAAGTTCTCTCTCGACGCCAATCATAAATAAAACCTGCATTCATACCTTTCATCTCAGGAGATTCACAAACCTATTAGAATAAGACTTGAAATGCGAAAAAACACGCAAATCCACGCCAGCAAATTCTTCAGAAACATGTACGTAATATCTCATTAGATTAAAAAAAAATAGTTGTTATAGTGACAACTAAATGTGTTAATAGAAGGCTGTTTAATTACTAACCCATGTCTCTATTCATATTTCAGTTCAAGTAGCAAGCAAATGCATATTTTGACAGTTGTTTTTTGAAAAAAAGAAAAAGAAAAGAAAATAGAAAAAAAAAAGTGTTTTAAATGTGGATTGATAAATGTGTTGTATTTTAAATGTGAATTGATACTTCTTGAATGTATCGTGGTTAAGAAGAAATATTTCGTAATAGCAAAATGAATAGCTTTATATGGCTTTGACCTGCAGTTATATTATATATATTTATACTTTGGCCTAAGAAAATTAATCAATGCCAGCAAACTTATTCTCGCGCTTTCAACCTGTGATTCAAGTGAACCGCGCCAATACAAACTTGGGAATCACGAGAAATAATGACTCATAAAAGAAACCAAAGGAACGGTGCCACCCTAGACCCTGGATCAACCCAGTTCCCTCTTTTATTAGAAATTTTCTTTTTTTGGTGGGAAAAATTTATATTATTTTGTGAAACATCACTTCACCATTAATCACTTCACAATATTTGACTGATTTTACGATTTATAATACAATAGACGCTTTTAATGCTAATCACTTCACAATATTACCACTGATTTGACTATTTATAACATTTAATGCAAAGAACACGGACACCTACCACTCTAGGAGAAGCTATAAAACGATGAAAGAATGAATTAATTAAAGTATCTATGACCTCTTTGATTTTTTTACGTCATTTTTCTGTGCGTGTTTTTTGCGGTGCATTATGTGAACATGGAAACGTTTCATGATACATTTTTCTCATTGAATCGGCGTGGAATTGAGTTTGTTTTCGCACTATACATATTTTAAGTTGTTTTTTCATTGTATACCGAGATGAATAATTTCTAGAACACATCGCAAAATATATATATATATATATATATATATATATATATATATATATATATATATATATATATATCTTAATATATATAAATCTCGTGTCACAATGTTTGTCCTCAAAGAACTCCTAAACCACTTAACCGATTATAATAAAATTCGCACACCATGTGCAGTTCGATCCAACTTGAAAGATAGGATAGTTTAAATCTCAAATTATAGTCGCAATTTTAATTTATTGCTAATTTATTACAAATTTGATTGTTGTAATAATTGTAGATAATTGTGACTGTCAAATAATAACAGACAAATAATTAGCAATAAATTAAAATTGCGACTATAATTTGAGATTTAAACTATCCTATCTTTCAAGTTGAATCGAACTGCACATGGTGTGCGAATTTTATTATAATCGGTTAAGTGGTTTAGGAGTCCATTGAGGACAAAAATTGTGACACGAGACGAGATTTATATATATTAAGAATACAACAATCAGCTAGCTGACCCGGCCACGCGTTGCACGCGTTGTGCTGCCACGGAAACAAGGAAAACCACATCCTTCCATTACAGGCATATTCAAAGCTAAGACATTGGGGAGACTTTACACGGTACATCCAAAGCAACGTGAGTGCTTCTATTTACGTTTGTTATTGGTGAATGTTTCCGGACCAACGTCTTTTGAATTTTTACGAACAGTTAATGGTCGAGTATTCAATACATACCAGGATGCATGTCGTGAACTGAAATTGCTAGAAGACGATAACCATTGGGACTTAACGCTTGCTGATGCTGCGTTGACATCAACACCGAATAACATTCGTCAGTTGTTTGCAATTATTTTGACGACATGTTATCCCTCGCAAGCACAAACTTTGTGGGAAAAATATAAAAATTGTATGACAGAAGACATATTGCACCGAATTAGACAAACAAATCAATGGCAAAACATAGATTATACACCAGAGATGTACAATGAAGCATTGGTCTTGATCGAGGATTTATGTGTTCTTATTTCAAATTTACCAATTAATCATTATGGTATGCCATCACCTAATCGTCCAGCCACCTACTTAGTCAATACCGATTTACAACGAGAAAATCAATATGACCATGAAAGTTTAGCAACAATTATCATGAACAGTGAACCATTACTGGCAGCAGAACAAAAAAATATTTATGATCGGATTACGCTGGCTGTTGCTGCTGAACAAGGCGTTTTTTTTTCTTGGATGCACCCGGTGGAACCGGTAAGACATTTTTAATATCGTTGATTCTTGCCAAAATACGGTCGCAACAAAAAATCGCATTAGCAGTAGCATCGTCAGGCATTGCGGCTACTTTACTGGATGGTGGGCGAACAGCACATTCACCATTCAAGCTGCCATTGGACGTTCATAATAAACCAGATGCAATGTGTAACATCAAAAAGAATAGTGGAATAGCTGCAGTGTTGCGGAAGAGTTCTATAATAATTTGGGATGAGTGCACAATGGCACACAAATATTCACTTGAAGCATTAAACAGAACTATGCAAGATTTAAACAGCAATAATAAACTTTTCGGTGGTGCTATCTTACTTTTGTCTGGTGACTTCCGGCAGACCTTACCGGTTATACCTCGCTCTACTTTCGCGGATGAGATTAATGCATGTTTGAAACAATCATTCTTATGGCGAAGTGTTGAAACATTTCGATTGACCATAAATATGCGAGTACAATTGCAAAATGATCCATCAGCACAAATATTTTCCGAACAACTACTAGATATTGGGAACGGTAAAATAGAACTGCAACCAAATACGCAATGCATTAAACTACCAGACAATTTTTGCACTGTTGTTCAGGATAAAAATGAATTGATTCAGAGTATTTTCCCGGATATACAGAATAATTATTTGAATCATGAATGGCTTAGTCAACGGGCGATTTTGGCAGCCAAAATCGTTGATGTTGACGAAATTAACTTCCAGATACAACAGTTATTACCAGGCGATATGATGTCTTTTAAATCAATCGATACTGTTGTTGATGAAAATGAAAGTGTAAATTTTCCGATTGAATTTTTAAATTCATTAGATATCCCTGGAATGCCACCACATAATCTTCGATTAAAGATTGGTTCCCCTATTATTCTCCTCCGTAATTTGAATCCACCTCAATTATGTAACGGTACGCGTTTGGTCATCAAAAAGATCACCGGAAACATTCTTGAAGCAACCATTTTGGCTGGGAAGTTTAAAGGAAAAGTGGTCCTGCTGCCACGTATTCCGATGATACCATCAGATTCTACCATACCCTTCAAAAGGCTACAGTTTCCAATTCGTTTAGCTTTCGTCATTTCTATAAATAAATCTCAAGGTCAAACAATGTCCATTTGTGGTTTAGATTTGGAAAATCCATGTTTTTCTCATGGGCAACTATATGTTGCGTGTTCACGTGTTGGGAAAACGTCTAATCTATTTGTGTTAGCTAAAGACAGGTTAACCAAAAACATTGTGCACCGATTGGTGTTAAATTAAATTGAATTCGAAAGTATTTATAATTGAATAGTACTTATATTTGTTATACAAATTAAATGGAAATAATAAATCTGATAAATTTTTATTTTGTACCTATTGATTTCTGCTTAATATCAAGTGTAAGAACATTTTAATTAATTGTGTTCAACGTACTTCCCCTTCAAATCTCAATCCAGTGAATTTGTATACCAACATCAATATTTTCGTCTTTATTGGTAAATAATTTCAAGCACAAACTTTCGCAAGCACAAACTTTGTGGGAAAAATATAAAAATTGTATGACAGAAGACATATTGCACCGAATTAGACAAACAAATCAATGCCAAAACATAGATTATACACCAGAGATGTACAATGAAGCAATTATCTGTTAACTCCAAATGATTCTAACAGATGTCGACACCTTTCGACTGGGTTGAGTAAGTAATCAATAGATGGCGCTGCTATGGTAAAAAATCAGCTCCAAGAATCAGGACAGCAGAAGGTCATGCACAAGAATCTCAATAACAGTGTAACGAACGTATTCAAGAGAATATCATAAGAACACTGTGACACGAGATTTATATATATTAAGATTATTTAACCTCCATTTAAAATTATTTTGCACTTATTATTTCAATGTGCTATGATAACATGTTTTTCAGTTCCTCTTTCTAATATTTAAACTATTATTATTATTTTCAGTCAAATGCCACCGAAAAAATCTAACCTCAACAACGCGAGCAGCAAAGGGTCACGACGCAAACGTGTTGAAAGAGCTCAGCAATTACCAGAACAAATCGAAACAAGAAATGCAGCTCAAAGAATCAGGACTGCAGATATTGGGAACGGTAAAATAGAACTGCAACCAAATACGCAATGCATTAAACTACCAGACAATTTTTGCACTGTTGTTCAGGATAAAAATGAATTGATTCAGAGTATTTTCCCGGATATACAGAATAATTATTTGAATCATGAATGGCTTAGTCAACGGGCGATTTTGGCAGCCAAAAACGTTGATGTTGACGAAATTAACTTCCAGATACTACAGTTATTACCAGGCGATATGATGTCTTTTAAATCAATCGATACTGTTGTTGATGAAAATGAAAGTGTAAATTTTCCGATTGAATTTTTAAATTCATTAGATATCCCTGGAATGCCACCACATAATCTTCGATTAAAGATTGGTTCCACTATTATTCTCCTCCGTAATTTGAATCCACCTCAATTATGTAACGGTACGCGTTTGGTCATCAAAAAGATCACCGGAAACATTCTTGAAGCAACCATTTTGGCTGGGAAGTTTAAAGGAAAAGTGGTCCTGCTGCCACGTATTCCGATGATACCATCAGATTCTACCATACCCTTCAAAAGGCTACAGTTTCCAATTCGTTTAGCTTTCGCCATTTCTATAAATAAATCTCAAGGTCAAACAATGTCCATTTGTGGTTTAGATTTGGAAAATCCATGTTTTTCTCATGGGCAACTATATGTTGCGTGTTCACGTGTTGGGAAACCGTCTAATCTATTTGTGTTAGCTAAAGACAGGTTAACCAAAAACATTGTGCACCGATTGGTGTTAAATTAAATTGAATTTGAAAGTATTTATAATTGAATAGTACTTATATTTGTTATACAAATTAAATGGAAATAATAAATCTGATAAATTTTTATTTTGTACCTATTGATTTCTGCTTAATATCAAGTGTAAGAACATTTTAATTAATTGTGTTCAACGTACTTCCCCTTCAAATCTCAATCCAGTGAATTTGTATACCAACATCAATATTTTCGTCTTTATTGGTAAATAATTTCATTGTACTAAAGGGTTATAGTAGTAGAAAGTCAAATAAGGAGATCACCATATTTTTTTACAAATACCATCTGTGTGAAAAAGCATAGTGGACTCCGTGACTGATGTTCTCTTATTGTTCCTCTTAGATTGTTTACTATAATGTAATATAACAAAAACTTTAGCCACAGCAACGCGTGGCCGGGTCAGCTAGTATATATATATATATATCGAATACGTGAGTTACTTTTTTAAATGTCTTTTTATTTACTATTCCATTTAAAAGGAAATTCTCTTAAAAGTGAGTGTTCCCTTTAAAATACATTCTTTTAAAAGTGAGGTTCATAAAACAGCGAGTGCGCCGAAGCGAGGGCGGAGGCGCGAGGCAGGACACGAGAGCGCGGGCCCGAAGGCCCCTCACGAACGCTCACGTTGGATCCGTCGGGTAGCGACGTGCGGGCCACATGGTGTCAAATTGCGTTGGCAATGAAATTAGAATTCTAGCGTGAAAAATACGAATAATCAGTTAATTGAATTAAAGGAAGAGTGGCCACTATAAACGTCCGATTTAACTAGTAGTTATATAAAATGAGTTGTATTGTGGGTTGGCAAGGATTTTAGCACTAATAAATGACTAATATAGTAATAGTATTACTATTATGTTGTATTATTAATATGCGCATTTTGTGTAAAACTAATGTTTAAATGTACCGCGTAAATTTTCTGCAACATTCTTCTGTTCACATTGTAGAGAACCGATTCCTTTGAGGTGAAAGAAATTTTTCGTGTCAGAGGAACCGAATCTTTCGGATAGTGAACTGATTACATATTAGGGAAACATCTTTATTTCGGCGCTATTTTCTTATGACGAACCGTAAAACATTTCGCAGCCGGCAGTTACTTCCTCTTGGACATAAGTAAACGCTTGATTATGACAGTAGTTTGATTTAAGATCAGTCTCTGCGCCAGAAAGTGATTCTATAATTTTTCCATACCTGTTAATGTTTCCCTCTTGAAACCACATTCATTAGCTGCATTTCTTATGCTTATATTTTCTGCCACCAAATTAATTGCTCTCTTCATATGTGTTTCCTCGTGTAGTTCCCGTTGGTAGTTTTCTCTTGTATGTTCAAACCATATCAGGTAAACATGTGAAAAAGCATTGCAGCATGTGAGCCATGGTGCTTCATCATGACCTGACCCAATTTGCCCGGTAGTTCATAATTTTCAAAGTGGTCAAATACGACCTCTAAAATTAGTTACCGTAACTTACATACCTACAACAATGCAGGAAGATGATAAACCCTTTGGGGAACTGGAATCTTCAACATCAATGCCAGTATGAAAATGACGAAAAATAATATTAAAACACATACGCGTTGCCTGTTATTTACTCGGAAAGGGAAACATCAGTAAACACTTCACGCTTCCTTAGACAATGAAATCAGATCTGCAACCTGAATAGTATGGCCATAATGTAACATGAAATCATTATTAGTTTAGCCAACCTAACCACCCTGGACATCAGCAAACATTCAGTGGCTCTTCGTACGCCATGGCCAATGGTGACCCGATCGCACCTACTCGTCGACCATTTAATCCAAGAGGTCAACTCCAACCTTGATTTTACTGTATGAATGAATAATTGATGATTTCTTTTGTGTTTGGCTAAAATGTATTGTGCTAGGAAAATAAATATTTTTTTCATATTTGGCTTGTATGATACAATTGTAAGATTTCCGTGGTTCAAAAATACTAGAATAAGATTATCATTATAATCTTGCTGTTTATGTGGTATTTTCCGCTTGTTACCTCACAATGTTCCAAGAAATGTTAGTTTCTCCTCCCTTAGAAATTCAGTCACGTCTGCGGACGTAAACAAATCAGCTGTTGTGTTATAACCTCCATTGAATAATGACTATATCAGTTTCTTTATTGTTTTTATGCTAAATAATTTGTGAGTCATCTATCATTTTCCCACATATTTTGTAACGCAGTGCAAATCCGTTCCCTGAATCACAGCAACAAAAACTATTTATTCCTCATTTATGTGGTAGTTATTTGTGTTACTTGCGCAAGACAAGTTAATAACGAAGTTTGGAATGATTCGGTGTAAATTCCAACATCACAAAATAATGTATTTCTACGCTTTCAAAGAGCCATTAAGAGGAAACTGACTACGGGCCTCGGAGGTCTATTTAGAGGAAGACTACCGACTACCTAAAGAGAAGTTGAAAAATATGGAAATAACTCGTGGCCTACTGCATCATTATTTGCCACATGAAAAGAAATATAACCACAGAGGGTATAATAAAAGGACACACCTGTAATGTGCACGGGGACGTATTTACGGTAATAGGAAACACCACTGGGCCTCCATGGCTCACCATGTGCACTGGCTGAGACTTATCACACGAGGAAAATAAGATTTTAATTACGGCCTTGTTCATGAATTTATAATTAAGATTTAATTGAGAAAACGAAGTTAAAGTAATAATACTTGAACATTTAACATAAGTAAACCTGGCCGCTCGAGATCATCCCAAGGTGTCGGAGCTTCCTCAGTCCCCGTAGAAGGGGTCGAGAAGAGACCTAAACCTACGGCGCGCCGCGGCGCTTGCGTTAACAGCCCCTCCACTTACGAAATACGAGGAAGGCGTAGGAAATCGGGATCATTTTTGAGGTGGGAGGCAGCCTGCTCGATGAACAAAAACAAAGTCCGTTTCAATGGAATGAACAGTTGTTATTTTATTTAACATGTTTTAACTATTCCATAATTACATCAAAATCAGTTGTTTCCGGGCTTGAAGGCCGTGGTCCAATGGAAACTTGTCCATACGTTTCGACTGCAACTGTGGCAGGCATCATCAGTGGCGTTGCTGGCGGGGGCGAAGTATCCTTGTTGGCAAGGATCAAGCCCGGAAACAACTGATTTTGATGTGGAAACCGGCCGTGAAAGCCTACATTGTATGTTATTCCATAATTGTTGCCTGCCTGGACAGCCGAGGTCGTTGCGGGTCAAGGTCCTTAGCTGCAGCTGCCTCGGCTCGAGTCGCGAGTTCAAATCCCGCCTCCCATCGGTTTTCCCTACAGTTTAGAAATCACAGTAGTCGCTACATGACCAAGATATAGAAAAGCGATCTAAAAAAATGTGATTGGGGGGTATTTTCATTTACAAACCAAATTCCGAAAAAGTAAAAACATCGAGCACAGCAAGGAGTGCATTTACCGGCTACGACATATCAATTACTCAATCTTTCTAAATATGCGCAGTTTCTTCATTTATAATTTATGCTGTTAATTTCTATTTTTTTCTTCACAAAATTCTTGAAATTGCTTCCATACACTTTCTCGGTTTCTTTTGCTGTTCGGCACTAAATCTTTAATAATAGATTCTATTTCAGAGTTTGCTACGTAAACAAAACTACTCATTTTAATATTACATTAATGCTCACAAGCTATTATAGAAACAAAACAATGGCTGTCGATGACAACAAAAAGATAAATAAAGTGATTACACCGGAGTGCAAGGTTGATAATCATGGCGATAGACATCTGCGATTGGTCTAATTTAACAATTTCACTCGTGTCTGCCCGTTTCGTGAATAACCAATGCTAAGCAAGAATATATTAGAACCTTAATAATACGCATATTTTGCTCCCCTATTACTCTAAGCCGTTACAATGGAATGAAAATGCACAAAGTCGTCTTGATGCACACAGTCGGCAAGATTTGCTGTCCTACATTTTCGATGATGTTTTGAGAAATTTGTTTTTAAAATCTGTATACTCACTGCAAATACACACGTCTCTTTGTTAGAGGTGCCATAATCAGTGAATATTTCAGTCTTGTATGTATATAGTCAGTCTTTCCAAACCTTGCCTCAAACTTCACAAACATGTCTCACTTCTTTTCTGGGTCTTCTAGATAACCAATATTCCGCCCAGAAAAATTTCTATCGAGATTCGAAGCTTATCTCATACAAACTTTTAAGCCTGGCTCGAAAGGTTGCAACAACGAAAATATTTACTCCTATCAATTTCTAGTTTTCGTTTACTTTATGTTGTTTAAAGTCCGACATAATACGACTGCATATTGTAAACAGATAAAATAAATTATCAGAGAAGACAGGCCTTTTTCTTCAGTCACGAACCGAGGTTCTCAGCACTTGTCCCGAGTTTCGCAAATTTAACTGCCGACCCGTCTGAACTCTCCCTCCACCTCTGCAGACCCACGCGCCCAGAGGTGTCTCGGCCCCGGGGGACGGCAGCAGGGGAGGGGGGCTGCGCGGCAGCTCACATCGATTACTGTTATCAGGGCGCGCGGGGGCAGAGGCGCGAGCGGCGGCGGCGGCGGCGGCGGCGGTGGCTGCTCTACGAGCGTGTTCGATCCTCTGTCAAAGGCTAATTTATAGCCCGGAGAGCGTTTCGCGATAACTAGAGCGTGCATGTGGTTTAAATCTATCTCCCCGGTCGCGCGCCTGTCTGCGTGGACTTCATTTGCATCGTCATTAATCAACAGTCATCTGGGATTGAGGAGTAGCGCGGTCGGCCGGTGGAGCTCCTTGCCCGGGCGAGCGGCCGGGCGGGCGGGCGCGAGGGCGGTGGCGCGGGGTCCGTACCTGATTAAGTGGTCAGGGCGGCGGGCTCCGTGGCCCTGCTCGTCTCGATTCGCAATCAGGGCGGAGACGCGGGGCAGCAGATTTCGGACCGGGCCCGAACCTTTAATTTATCATCTAGTCGGGGCCTGCAGCTTTCCCGGACGTGCTTGGTTTCCGCGCGGCTGAACCCGGTTAGTGCGCGAGCGGCGCGGCGCGGGCGGGGGGCGACGCGTGCGCGGGATATTTGTCTCGCCGGGGGACGCGGGGGCGGGGCGTGCGGTTGGGCGGGCGGGAAGAGGCGGGGCGCCCCGGCCGAGATTAGGAACGGCGAGGAAACTGACCGCGATCGATTGTATTCGCAGGCCCCGCCGAATTTCTGCCATGCTCCTGCAGCAGCTACAACCTATGGTGTAGCCGGACCTACGTACAAAGACGCTAAGGTTACCTCCTGTTATTCTCACGACGAGTGTTCGTCCATCTAATGCATCTTGCTGGAACATCATGTGCCACGGTTACATTTTTACTAACGTCTTTTCTCATTGTGAGCACATTTCTTGAGCTTCACTTTTTTTCCAAACAAGAAAACCGTCCACACTTTTTTTCCAAACAAGAAAACCGTGAATAATTCTGCATCAATGAATATAACATTGTTTCTAAATAAAGCGTTTTTTAAAACTGTGAAAACGAGGTCTATCTTTATCTCTAAAATTATTTCCACAATCATTTCATATTTGCGGAACTAGTATGAAGCAGAATTAAGAAAAAAAATTCTTCTTGTTTAGTAATATAGATTGTGATGAGTAAATTGTAAATCGTATTATTATTGAAATGTGTATTGACATTAATTGATTTTTAATATCATTATTGAAATTTTTGTTATAGTGGTCTACTAAATTTAATAAAAAAATAATATTTTCAGTTTAGACATTACATAGATACCGCAAAATTTATAACTATGATTAAAGATATAAAAGATCTACACAATCCAAATCAAACAGGTGACATTTATTTCTCAGTTTCCACATATATTTCGTAGGTTACAAGGAAGTCAGATCTGACCGCTGCGAAGATAAGGAAAGAGAATTAAAACTAACAAAATTGAATGGTAGGAAACAAATAAATATTTATATTTACAAATGTGCCTTCCTGAAATACCTTCTCGATACGTCCCCGGCCCTGGGTGAGCGCGGTACAGAGAGACGGCTTTTTTAAAGGGGTTGCGTCGACGAAGTGGGTTTCAGACTGATAGAGAGTGAGGTACAGCCAAATCAGATCTTCAATTCCTGTTCGTTTCCAGTAAGGCTCCTTACTTTGGGTAGAGCGTGACGTGCAAGATAAGGTAATAAAAGTTCATAAGTACACGAAGAACAGCTTGTAGGACTCCTCTTACGTACGTGATAATTTCACCAATGTAATGATAGTTTTCCCATGAAAGGGTCTTTCTTGATTTTTTACCTTAGGTATTATAAATAAGAGCATTAAATTATAACTAATTATATAATGAAGTACAGTCCGTCGTGTATTTGAAAAAAGCTTAATACATTCTAGTCTACACTGAAAGTTGACCTCACATTGCAGGGTGTCCAATATGTTCTTTCCACATTACTGAAACGATCTGTAGCCCGTCCTGATGCTCATGCGGGCACAATCACAATATTGATGAGTCATCTGTATGGACGGAACAGCATGTCGGAATGACCAAAAGATGTTTTCCCGGCTTTTTGCAAACGGCGAAAGATGTTTTCCGACACGACCTTGAGGATCTAGTGCTCACACCCATTACGAAAACAATCAAAACACTACTTTTCCCCGCACGTACCGGCCAGCTGGCCATGCAGTACCGACCTGCGTTTCCAGTGAAAATGTAATCGTGAAGTTATAAGACGTATTAAGTGAACTTCACCCAGCTCTTTGTTATAGTTCTTTAGTTGAAGCATTGGTTACTTCAAAACATCTTTGCAACAAAGGAGTTGGTGCAATAAAGGAGTTGTTGCGTCAAATGAGTTTCAACAAATCCTTTGTTGCAACAAAGGTGTTGTTGCAACAAAGGTGTTGTTGCAACAAAGGTGTTGTTGCAACAAAGGAGTTGTTGCCACAACTTCAGTAGTGAAAAAATGAAAAGAATTTCATATTCGGTATCTAAAGGTTAACAATCACAGATGTGCCTGGTTTAATGGAACCGCACAGGAAACGCATCCAAAGCTTCGTGGAACCACGAATGTATAATGAGTTGTGTTATTTATTGCGGGAATTATCGTTTCTATCGCTAACTGGATAAGCTCTCTCTCTTTATATCATTATATAAATCTGGACTAATTATACAACATGCGTTCGTTAAAAGGGGAGTCTCGCGATGTCATTTGAATGCCCGTTACCCAACGCTTCGCTTTGCGTTCGCCGGATTATTTTATGAAAAGCGCTATGAATTTGAATTAACTGCGCGCGTAAAACTTACGAGAATGTAATTTTCAATAGTCGGGAGCTGGCGGGAGGCAGCACGCCCTACTCTGTTTCAGTCCGTCAATTTGTTTGGGGTGGGGGTGGGGGGTGGGGTGGGAATGCATAAACGAGTAGCTGGCGCATGCGATGCTGTTCGTCACAGCGTTGATGGAACTCTAATGGCCGACCTGTTTTCGAATCTTTGAATACTTTTCGATTGTTTGAGAATGGACCCCGTACTTATTTAATTCGGTTTGCAATAAAACTGAGCTCGTCCTTTACTCAGTGTTCTGAAAGGATGTGCTGACTCTATTCATCACATTATCGTGAATACTCGTCGGAAAAACAAACAAACAAAATCTTTGGGTAACAAAACATCTAAATAGTTTTTTGGTGAAGTTTGTGGATTGTTTCTAGCGAACTTAAATGCATGGACGAGAAGATTCTATTTTTTTGTTCTACTCGTACATATCATAACTTGAATCAATAGAGTTTTGTTTCTTATTCTTTTACATAATTGAAAAGAACAGTTCCATTTTTATGGTTTTATGATTGTTATTTGATAAATTATAGTATTTTATTATTATTATTATTATTATTATTATTATTATTATTATTTATTACCTTTATTTTCTTTTATCATAAGGACAAATACACAGGTTGCACATGACCAAAGCGTATTTGCCAACGTCTCTTTGTTAGGAATTCACATCTATCCTACTCCCATTAACTTTCAAGCTACTCCAATTGTTGAGATGACTACAACCTTCTGCATAGTCTTATACATATTCACATTAATCTTCAGATCTTTTAAACTTTTAAACAATGTCTTCGGAATTACCGTGGTGCCAGTGATGGAATGGGGATGGAATAGGGATGATTCTCATGGTCCATATATCACTGTCTCTTGATACTTTCAACCAGCGGAGCATATTTTGTAATTTTCTCGTCATACTTACCATGAAGATTTTTCGTGGTTGGTATGTCTATGTCAAACTTGCCTTTTCGTCTTGTCCACTAGCACCAAATCAAGCCGCTTGTGAGGGCCTGTCTGGTCTGTGCGAACTGTTCTGTCCCAATAAAGTCGACATTCATCGTTTTCGAGAACATTGTTTGGTACGTATTCATAGTAGTGTAACTTTCATTCTATAAGCTGCTGTTGGTAAGCAATTTCTTGATGAAGGATCTTTCCAACTGCATCATTGCGTTGTTTGTAATCAGTTCCCGAGAAATGTGTAAATCCAAATGCAATGTGGTGGATGGTTTCCTGTGCCTGGCATCCATATTGACATCTGTCATCCTGTACCCCAGGATCTCTTACTATTGCTGTCAGATAATTTCTGGTGGGTATGACGTGATCTTGCATTGCCAGCATAGTGCCTTCTGTCTCTGGAAACATCTCACCTGCCTTTAGCCAGAAGTTCGACGTTTTCATGTCGACATGACCTTCACTAATTGCGAACAGATGTGTACACGTGTTTTTTTCATTTGAGAGTTCTCCTCACATAATTAAATTAGGCAGAGTTTGTAACAAGATTTTGTTTCATTTTGTACTTCCAGACAACCTGTACTGCATTTAGGAGTGTGTATTATTATGTAATTTTGTTTTCTTTTTGAAATTATGTTTATTTGTTTTAAAGGGTGTTTTCAATTTATGTTAATTGTAGTCTACTAAAAACCCCGTTCCCACTAGTGAAATTTTTTATGCAACCCTGAATGGATATTTTCTTTGAATACCAAATTATGTAAGATTCAGTTACAGGTTTCATCACACACGTTTTTCAATCATAAATGACGTCAGCTCATAATACCTCTAGACTGCAATAAATGAAAAATGGCTTCTTATTAGTGAAAAGGATCTGTTCCGAGAAAATATTTCTTCACCTCACCAACTGCACTTAACGGACACCTTAGTCGAGCAGTGATATCCACACGGAGCAGACGTGCTTCTCTCTCGCTCGTATGGGTACATTTCTTCATTGTGTTAATTTTGCAGTAAAAACTTTAAAATGTGCGTGTATGCAACATTAACTCTGAATTAATATCTTATTTTATTGACTGTAATCAAGTGTTCAGTGTGCAACCAACGAACCTCTCATGCAAGTGCACATTCATAAAACTGTTTTGACCTAGTGATCTACGTGGCACTCATAATAATAGCATTTAAAGTGAATTATCCTTGTTAAATTTTGTGAACTGTACACGACAATTTTCTCGTCATGTAATTTCTTGCGAGGAATTGATTGCGCACGTATTATCATTATTACGTAATCTTGTAATTCACATCGCGAGGTATGTTAAGTACTCGCGTAATGACAAGTGCCGACAGCTACGAAAACTGTGAACTGTGACAATCTCAGCATTAGCGATGCTGTTTGTGTTAAGTTCTGCGTTCTTTGTCGAGAAGTCGATTAACGTGTCCGGTGAGTTGCGATGTTTCACGCCAATATCAACATGTGCCCATGAACCGTCGCCTCTCGACATCGGGCAGATCCCCTGCCCGCTTTCAAGTGTTTTACGGTCACCAATCGGAACACCACAATCCCAGAGTCATGCTCTCGACCCTCCTGCTACTCGCACAGTTTAATATTTGGTATTAATTGTTATGTCTGTTTATCTGCATAACACAAATGTCAGACTTCATCACACCCTATATTTTTATACTTATAGTTTTATAGTTTATACACATAAGCGTATATTCAATACGCTTATGTGTATAAACTGATTTAATCAATTTGTGCCAACTTCAACTTCCGTTAAATTATTTTTATCAGCGTTAGTAGCCGTGTTCACCAATTAGCTGAGCCAAATTTTAAGTGTTTTGTTCAGTTCTCTGAATAATTCACAACCTAATCATCCATCATTCGGTAGTTAATTGCTATGTGTAATTTATGTAATTATTCACTTTAACTTTAATTATATTCGAGCCAAAATAAACTTCATATTATGAATTTCCTTTCACGATACCTCCTTTTACTAGCACACTTCAAAAGGCTATTTCATGTGAGCACAAGGCGTCTATTCTGTCTTCCAAAAACCAATAGTGGTCCTTCGAACTAAATTAATAATAGTGGTGAAGTAAGCAACCTGACAATCTGCAGCCCACTGCTCCACAACCGCTTACCACTCCAATATGATTGATTGAATTGAATTTGCCTTATTTTACGTGGCGAGACTCGGGCCATCAGGCCCGCTCTTCCGTCTGACTACGCAAATTTCGCTACGCTCCTTTCACCAACTAGGAGAGAAAGGAGGTATTTCTTGGGCGAGAAACAGGCGATATGAATTTAGCTCAGAGGCGTCATTTAGGCTTGAGGTTCTTTTACATGCAAGTAAATCTACGAACATGGGAGAGCCGGCTTTACTTCCCCTCCGAAGGAAGGCGTACGAAGGATTTTTTCGCCCTTAAAAAAAATCCACGGCTTCGATCGAGTTTGAACCCGCCAACTTGGGTACAACAGTCCAGTACGCTAACCGTTACACCACTGATGTGATTTTGTGATCCATAACCTTGAAGGCACGGGGCGCCCCACGTTTCTATAGAACCCGCGCCCCTCGATAGGTGGCGCACCGTCGGACACCCTTTGCGGCTTGTTCAGTGATTCAGAGGGAAGGGGATGCTTTTATATTTCAGGATTAGAGAACAAAAACAAATATTAATCATCGAAAATAACTTTATTGTTTTTCAAAATATTCCCCATGAAGATCTATACACTTTTGTATGCATTTGAACCAATTGTCGAAGCACTTTTGCCACTCTGATTGAGGTATCTCCAAAACATGCGTTCTGAATGCAGCAACCGCCTCTTCAGGTGTCGAAAAACGTTGCCCTCTCAGTTTGTTTTTTACGTACAGTAATTAAAAAAAGTCGTTCGGTGCCAAGTCAGGACTATACGGCGGATGACTCATCAAATCGATGTTTTGGGTGCTCAAAAATGCAGTTGATTGAGCCGATGTGTGAGAGCTCGCATTGTCGTGGTGAAGAGTGATCCGTCTTCGGCGGTTGGTTTTCCTGATTTCTTGGAAGACAGCTGGCAAACAAATCGTTGTGTACCACTCAGAATTGACTGTTCTGCGTTGTTCTAGTGGTACGATTGCGACATGTCCAGTTTTTCCGAAAAAACAGGCGACCATCTGATTGGAAGTGCTTCGTGCGCGAACAACTTTTGTTGGATTTTGCTCATCTTGAAACACCCATACAGTCGACTGCTGTTTACTTTCGGGCTCATACACGTAAATCCACGATTCATCACCTGTCACGATGTCATAGACGTGTTTCGAAGCACCGCGATCGTATTTTTTGAGCACTGATTAAGTTTGACGGGGGCGTTGTTAGTTTAAAATAAAGAATAATTACTGAAGACATGAAAGTTATGTTTATTGAATGAATTTTTTTACCTTTTCCTTGAGAATAATAATAGGTATTTGTATTAGAAATTACTAAAATAGAGCAGTTTTTGCGTGTGTCTGACTAAATTTGACTCGAGCAATTTGAGAAGGAGAATGTCACGATCAAATAATGTTGTTTTTATAACGTGTAATGTATTAACGTTTAACGTGTAATCTTTTTCTTACACTCTTGGTTTTATGAATATTTTCATTTAAATTTAGAAAAAAATATTCTCAACAACAACATAGTACACTGTCGTTCTAATTGGTTACAACGGCACATCTATTCTGAGATTCCTGTATAAGAAGGGAAACAAGAGTTCAGCAGAGCTATCAACCCATAAGAATTACTAAATATATACTGTAGCTTTTGCTTTACTGCAGAGTTGTCGATCGGAACACGTACAGTGAGGATGGACAGTGAGTGGGCACTTAGGTATTTTCTGTGGAAACTGTGGAATGGGAATTAACAAAAACAATCTTGACGAAATTAGCTCTCGTTTGCTTTCCCAAGGATAGATTCACAAAGTTAAAACAATTCACAAAAACTATTTGTTACAAATCAACGTTATTTTAATATATTGTACGAATGCCCTTTGCAGGAACTACTACACATAGCCTCCTGGCATGAATTTCCCAAGTGTGGTGCGTATTTGGATAGAAATGCAGTTCTACTTTTCTTTTACTTCTCTCATGAAATCATATTTGTTTGCAATTGTCCTTTTTGAATGTATATTTCCAGGATGTGTTCCAGGAAATGTTCAATGTTTTAGATTTGGCAATTGAGGAATGTACGCCTATTGTATCCAAATATTGGGCTACACTAAATATATTTTATAACCATAACTTTTTGAATTTTTTTAAATTTGCATGAATAATATAAATTTTAATTACAAATAATTTGGAAGAAAAATTTGTCAAAAAATTATGGTTTTAATAAAAAAATACATCGCATAAGTACGTTAAACAAATAATGTAAAACCCTTTGTTCATTGTGTAGTGGGTTAGGTACCAAATCAAATCATTGCATTAGCATCAAAAGCATTGCTCAAACGATTTACTTTATTTTGCTTTTTTATTATGTTATTCAGACGAACCCTGCTTTTAAAATAAACAATGATTGGATAACTAGTTATTTTGTTTGTTTAAGCATGAATTAATATTTTGAAGTTAACGTAATTTTATAAATATCTGTTAAAAAATTTATAATTCATTTGATGCACCCAATTTGCATCTTTCCCAGCGCCTGCTTCCCCTATCTGGAAACTAGTCATACATGTCCTGCGCAGCATATCGCGTGCTGCAAACCGTTCTGAAGGTGCATTCTTGGTTATCCGGGATGAGCCGCGTCTCGGTCAATTGTACTGACGTTTCGGCCATCTTGCTGTGGACTTCTTCCGAGCTTTACTGCTCAGTATAGCTATAAAGAAGGCCACAGCAAGATGGCCGAAACGTCAGTACAATTGACCGAGACGCGGCTCATCCCGGATAGCCAAGAATGCATTGACTCCGGCCGCGGAAACCTAGGAACGCGTTCTGAAGGTCATTCACGTGCCTCTTTGTCGGACAACACTTGCGATGTGAAGTGCACTACGTTGCGATGGTGGTACTACTACTACTACTGCGTTGCTACTACCTTGAGCAACATCAACTACGTTGCTCCTCTGCTCCAGAGAAGCCGCACGGAGGTTTGGGTCTCCCTCACGTGCTCCAGTGTCCGAGGCGGATGCTACAGCAGTCGGGGGCGGGGGTGGGAGAGGGGGCGGCGACGGCAGCGATGGACTGCGGGCACGCGATCGTTCTAATTAAAACAGTCACCTAATTTATGGCGCGATAAGGGGAGGGTCTGCGCCGTGCTGCCCCAATGGGCCGTGATTTATGTACGACAATAAACACGGCCCTCTGTATGAATAAATGCATACACGAATCGGAGGCTCGCCAAGTAAATACCCTTTTTACTTCTTTATTGCGATTTTCTTCCCTTCGGTAAACGCTCGATGCATATTTGATTAGATTTGTTTTCTTTTTTGGAAGGGGTGCTGCATGGTTTTTTTTGAAACAAACTCGGCAATAAACGGCCAATGAATATTTGATCAGTGTAATCGTGTACGTGTTTCTTTACGCATGGTTATGGTCTCACATTTCCACCCCTCATGTTGGGGCAATTCGAATCACTTCGTGGGTAGGAGTGCTCTTTGACGCGTGATTTTCTCCCTTCTCGTAGTCTAGCACGCACAGAAACACCTCGAATTCCGCAGTAAAAGAAAGGTAGGTAAAGAAACCTCAACGACCTCTTAAATAATCATCATAAAATAAACGGTTTAGTTGCTTAATAGTGGTACTAGTAACCCGCTGAATTTGAAATTACACTAGGTAGTTATTTATTTCATTTCATATTTTCAATATCTCTACCTTCAATCTCTGAAAGATTATTTGATCAGTTTAATCGTATGTGCCTTTCTTTACGCAAGATTATGGTTTCACATTTCCACCAATCATGTTGAGGCAACTCGAATTATTGATAATAGATAATAACAAAACTAGATAATACAATAGATATTATCTAGTACGGGACCAATGTTCGACATCTAGAGATCAACCATGCCCCATTTCTGTTCACACTCAAGTTCAGACGTTCCACACAACTCTAGGACCTTGTGTACCTTCTTAGTTTCTTGCTTGAGGTTGGAAATTGAGGATAATGGTAGGGCCTCCTTCGCTTAGGGAAGAAAAAGGGGTAACTGAATCAAGCCACTAAATTTGTTAATGTACTCCAATTCATAAAGCACAGTTAAATGTCTCGCTATTGAAACATCAATGTACAATAGTGAGAGATGGTCTCTTGAATAAGAGAGGGATTGCTGTACAAATCTTTCTCAAAATATTAGGCGTATTTGCTAGTAAATATAAATCTAGTAACGCGTAAACGCTAAAATTACTTCTTCATCTTGTTCGTCTTCTATTTTTTATTTTACCCTCCTAAATATCTTGTTGTATTAATCATATGTGAATTATATGAAGTTTTTAGAAGACAAAAACGATATTCAAGAAGTTCACTCTACTGTGAATTACACATTTAAAAAAATAGGAGGCATAATACTACTTTTCGGTTGATTTCTTTATTTTCTTACAAAACATTCTCAAATTGGTAATATTTTGATTAGTTAGTCTATATGAACGTTAAATGTATTCAATATGAGTTGAAAATGTTTAATTTAATGTGGGAGTTGATTAGGTGAAAATATCTGAACATAATATAACAATTATATTTATTACATTGTAAAAAACATTCCCAAATTAGTTTCTGGCAACCACGAAGTTGTGTTAGTTTAGTTTTGCTTTGGTGCCTATTTTATATCCTTATACATAATTTTGTATAAATGCAACATATTTGGGCATGAAGGAGCTCTGTGAATCAGTGGTCGAATATATTCTATTATCAGTGGTCGTATATTAAAAAATTATCTCCAAAAATAGAAAATTCTCTGCTTCTCTATAAATCAATCCTAAGAACTTCAATAACTTACGCAGTCTCAATCTGGGGAGGTGCCGCTTCTCCCATTCTGAAACCCTTACAAACCTTTCAGAATAAAGTGATAGTACATAGTTACCAATTCCCCGTGGTATATAACCAACAGTTGGGCATAGAACCAATTACCGATTACATTTCCTTCATTTATTTCTATTCTCAGAACGTATGTTGTCAGATTAGAGTGGACGAGATCCGGTTGTCACAGTAAAGCGATTCAATTCAAAGAATGAAGAATGAAATGATCTCACAATCCGGCGTTGTTGAATACAACAAAGGAATGGGAATAGGCGTATGCGATAATGCTAATGTAACTTATCATGAAAAAGTCAAAGAAAAAAACGAAGTTGCCGCTTTTCGTAACTGCAATTGACAGTACTATTGTGATGGCAAGGAAATTTTACACAATAGTGTCAACAATAAGAAAGAACTACTGGTAGATTTTAAATTTGATATAGCGCCGATATTAATGGAAATATCAATTGATGATGCACAAAAACACGATTATTGAAATTCAATTATTCCCGGCATAAAAAAGGAAGGACATTGAATAAAGCTGTGGTGGGGTGCAGTATAACTTGATGGACCCAGTCACAAAATTGAAAATTATGAAAGTAAAAATTGAAGATGTCACCTTTATAAGTCTTTTTAGCAAGTCGAAACAGTAGTCACTCATAATAGTATGCTATTATTCAAAATTCAATTTTTTAATTCATGTAAATTATTTCAAAAAATTAAAAAAAAGGTTTTTCAGATATATTCAAGATATCTTTGAAAACCAAACTTCGGAAAGCATTGTTAATTCACGTATATTTTCATTTTTGTTAATAAACTTATATGAGTCTGAAACTTTATTTCAGCAGTACTCATACGTTACCAAAATTCCGCAAACGGTACGTAACTTTTTTTTCAGATGCCTAATACTAAAAAAAATTGCAATCACTCATCTGGGTTTCAAAATACAAAATTTTCCCAAAAATAATCTAAATTGATAAATAATTCTGTGTCCGGGAACAGGTGGGTTAAATAAGCGCAGTTGCAAAATTTCTCTTTGTTAATGAAAAGTAGAAGAACTGGATGATTGAAAGTTCAAATTTAGGAGTAGAAAAACCGAGTGTACAAATAATAAATAAAAAGGAACGTTATAATGCAGAAAAATAATATTAGCTGAGAATATATCAACTATGTTTTGATGAACGAGATGAACAATGACATTTTTTGATGGACCCTTCTGAAGATAATATTATTTTTATTTTACGTCATCTTAATCTCATCTTTAAACTATATTTTACTCCAGGTTTGCGAACGATTTCATCTTCAAATCTGGAGCTTTCACGGACCTAATTACTTCCCATCGCAGTAATTACGTCACATTTAACAAATCCTCGAAGCAGAATCTCGTCTGGAGGGCGTCCTCTGGGGCGTTCGCGCTTGCGATGGCCAAATAGGCAAATCTCATTTGGCGTCCTTGCACTCACAAACACAGACTCGCGCGACTGAAACGGTGGAGGGCGGTGGAGTGAGCGAGGGAGACTCGAAGCGGGCACGGGTGGGTTTGGATGCCCTGGCGCCAGCCTCGGAGTGTGGAGAAGGATTTAGGAGCGGGTGCGAATGCGACAGGTTGACGAGCTAGAGCGTGGTGTGTGCGAGAGATGGTGGTCTACGAGAGCGGGGAAGGGAAGGCTGAAAAGGTTCGGCAGGGCGATGTGGGCAGCGCGGGGAAGAACAGGACACAGAGGGGCATAGCGGGAAGACGCGATGCGAAGAGGAGTGGGAGGGGGAGGAGACGTGCGGCGGGGAAGTCCGAGGTGGGGTGGTGCGGGGCCAAGAGCCGCGGAGCAGGGAGGCGCGTGGCGGAGGGACCCGAGGTAAAGAGGAGTGGGGTGGGGAGGCACGCGGCGGGGACGTCCGAGGCGGGGAGGTACAGGATAGATAGCCGTGGAGTGGGGAGGTGCGCGGCGGGGAGGCGTGGGGTGGAGAAGAGCGGAGCGGAGAGGCCCGAGGTTGTGAGGTGCGGGGCTGAGAGCCCCGGAGCGGGGGAGTGTGAGGCAGGGAGGCGTGGGGGGGGGGACCGCGAAGCGTAGTGGCACGGGGCGGGGAGGTGCGAGGTGTGGCGAGGCGTGAGGCTGGGAGACACGGAGCTGGGAGATGCGTGGCGGATATGCATGGAGCGGGGTGGCGCGGGGCGAGGAGGGGCCGGGCGAGGTGGGCGAGCCGGGCCGAGGCCGGAGCCGGGGAGTGGCAGTGCGGCTGCAGCGGCGCGGCGCGGGACGCCGCAGCCGGGCTGCACGCTAACCACGTTTCGCCGCGCGGCGGGCCAGGTGGCACGCATGTGTTCACGCGCGGTCTTCACCTGCGAGAACGCAATTACGGCAGAAGTAATGTGATTAATAGCGAGGCCAGAGGTGTTAATTGAGAGGACGCTGACACTCTATCATTGCCTAATTGTGCCTCCGTGTCAAGGGTGGTTGCCGCCCTCTCGGTCGATCAATTAAGGGTGCTGTCGCCGCGGCGCGAGGCGGCGGGGCGAGAGCGCGAGGCGCGAGGAGCGCGGGGCGGGGCGGGGGCGGGGCGTTGGGCGGCGTGGGTGCTCGAGAGGAGCCAGGAGGAGGCCGTGCGGTGCGGGGTGCGTGGAGCAGGGTGCGGGGTGCGGGGCGGGGGTCGAAAGCGTCTGCGGTGCGCCTCCTAAGTGGAGACAGGCCAGTGCAGGCGCCCGAGGGTGCGCAGGAGAGGCGTCTTGGGGACGGGCGAAGACCGAACAGGGCATCGAAGACAGAGCTTCTGGAATATCACTCGCAATTTCTTTGTATCCCATCTGTTTTTGAATTACGATGTCTTTCAATATTGCATCTTCCGATATTCAGTGGGGATGGATTGTGTACACCTCCCAATTTTTCACTAAATTCTAGTTTTTTGGAAATAAAATGCATTAATATCAATTTTCTCCTGCAATATTTACTTTGAACCAATATCTGGAGAATGTTCATCTTTAATATTATAGGAAGGTACCCAAACCCGAGCCCCAATTTTGTTTTCGAATATTTTTAAATCCAATTTTTGGCAAATTAAATAGAAATATATGCAGTGGATACCTTACTCATTCAAATGTTATATTCTACTTAAAATTATTGGCCAAGTAGTTACAGAAAAAAATATATTTTGGGAAACATTACATTTTGTGCATTTTTAAAAAAGGTAATGGGAGCCCCTCGCACACGTTTTAAGAAAAGGTTAAAAATAAATGAAACAACTGCAAATAGATTGATCTCATTATACTGTTACAAAAATATAAATTTCACAACTGAAACATAAGAAATTGCCTTAAATGTCTTGCATATTTACTTTATACTCTAATGAGAAAAAAATTACATACATTCGAATTCGGTTGTAGTGAACTCAGATATAATGAACCCTCGGTTATAATGAACGTTTCACTTACTTTTCAAATAAGCATAAGAAGATTCGGTTATGGTGAACGTGAACGTCAGTTATAGGGAACCTCGGTTATAGGAAATACAACGCCCGAGAAATTAATTCCCTTTTGGAAAACAGTATATCGCCTCAGTGCCCCAAAATTCCAATACTAGGCAGCAAGAAAAAATATCGGCCAACGGTCATAATCGAAAACGTCTCCCCTGAGGCGAACGTAGCGGACCCGTAATATAGACCTTACTAATGACTTTATGCCACTCAGTTTCAAGTATCATGTTTCGTGGTATTCCGCGGGTCAAAGCCCTTTGTATTCTACTGTGACGTAGTGAAAAGAGAATAAATTCAAATAACAAAAATAAAAATAGTATATTGAAAAGTTACAGACTAGATACAATAAATTGCTAAATGTAAACACTCCGGCAACCTTTTCCTTCCAGTACCCTGCTTCACCGCAGAAAAACAAGCCACGCGTGATGCGAGCCTTCGGACTTCCGTCCCGTGACAATTACCGTCACATGGCCTGATGCCAAAATTTAAACCGGTCGCCGTCTGGCGGACCGTGTGCACGAAGCACCCGAGATCGTCTGTCCCTTACACTCCGGACATCTCGCCCCCACTCTTACGCTCCCTGTACCTACACGTACTAGGCCCACTGATGTAAACTGAATGAGAACGCGGGCGCAGATGGCGCCGCGTTAAATAGTTGAAGGCTACACCCCCACCTCACAAGTTCCCAAGATAGGCTCGCCAGCCAGCATCTTAGGAGGGGGTACACCCCCACCACACAAGATTCCCAGGTAGGCTCGCTAGCCAGCTTCCTAGGAGTTTACAGCCTAAGGTTATTTCTGGCTTTGCCACGCTGTCTGCGTCAACTGCCAGAGCACAAAATCCCGGAAGTTCAGGCTCAATCCCTTCCTCCCCCGCAGCGCACTTTCACCGACCTAACGGTTCTGGCCCTCGTGTTAACGACGCCACACTACGTAGGCGACAGGATGTGCGCGACACTGAAGCTTGACCGCTCGACGCAAGGCTCGCAAGGCCTTGCAAAGAACTACGATACGATTTTAGTACGTTTCCAATACGCAACAGCACTTACATAGCAGCAAATCAAGGGGCTCGCATTAAGAATCGAGCTGGAGTTTGATAAACTTTCCTCTAATTGAAACGAGTCAAAACTAAAAAAATTGGAAACACTTTTACGAATCGTCATTAATTTTTTCAAACGTTCCGTGAGTAGGGCTCTTTGGGGAACTGTTTTTCGCAGGGCATTTTTTTTCATTCCTTGCAGGTATTTATGTTGGAGACTCTTGAAATACATAATTTTTTATTTTATATATTATTTTCATGCGAGTATATTTTTGTAATTTACATATGAAATATAAGGTTTTATTGAAATATTGTTGATGTACAGGGAAATAAACAACATCTATAATTCATTCATCTAATGATATTTCTAAATACTTTTCTTACTAACTTGTCGTCACACCGCTGGTGGGTATTTTCATTTAATAGGCTTTACTTTCTCGCGTACTACTTACGCAGTATAAAGTATTGTAATGGCGAAGTGGAAAAGTGGCGATTTTTTGATACAAAAACTCTTATCGCCGGACTCTGCCAACAAAAAAGTGGATACATCTTGTTCCTGTATGTAGCAAATTTCTTCCTCTTAACACACTGTGTAGTCAGAACCCAAAGTTTTCTGGGTCGTTGATGAGGGAAAATCGATTGACATCAAAACGTATGTCTGTCAACACCAGCAGCACTTTTGCCGGATTTTCGCTGAAGTTGATATTATCCGATCAATTTGATCGAAGTTGCTGTCCTTTGAATTTGAAACGGATATTTTGATTTTAGGACGCTTGTTACATGATGCCTGAACATTTTAAAGATTTTCTAAAAAATTGAGCAAACTTTTTTCTGTATTTTTTTCTCCTCATTTTCATTGAGGAAAAAATCTCTGACTTCAATATTGTGACTAGGAAGATCAGGAAAAAAACCTTGAACATTTGCAATTTTACCTGCTGTCGGCTTTGCACAGAGCTCTTTCACATGGGCCTTTCCACTAAGTGAACATTTAGTATTAGTACTAGTACGTTCGGTCGCGACATAATATTTGTCGCATCAAGGATAATTCTTATGGTTATTTTTTGTGTGTTTGAATATCTGACATCCCCGGCTCTGTACTGGTCCGGGTCCATGACGGCGTACTTTTATCGTTATTATAGCATTGAAGAGTTATTTTAGTTCATATATTGCCCTGCCTTCTGTTGATTTCGTAAGAGTGACTGAACATAAAGGCCAAGGATTACGAGTGGAATCTGTCAGTGTGATAACTGTTATTACTAGTAAAGGATTTTGTCAAGTTCTTGCCATATTTCTTCCTAACTATAGGATGTTGGTACATTAATGAACACCACAGAAATTGTAGTTTTTGTCAGGTCTCTCTAATGTGATAGAATAACCTTTTTGTTGGCAAGTGCTTACGTAGTAAAGTGTTCGACTGTACTTGCCCTCATTTTAGTTTAGGGTGGATTCCTCTGATTCTAGTAACAAAATTATCGTGTTTAAACAATTCCTTTATCTTTTACAGAAGTTCCGCATGAACAGATGAGCCATGAACAATGGCTGGGGTATCTCGGTATAATCGGTTGTGAGGAAGGAGAATTTTTTATTTGATGCACCTTGGTCAGGGTCAGGATTAAGAGAGAAAATCTATTGCTGGTTGGAATGTATGAAGACGAATTTGCATTTTTAGGCACGCTGCTGGAGTCTTTTTTACACAAGCTATACACAATATCTTGCAATCTGGCGCGCTTAAGGTAAGGAGAATTCTCTCTATTTATCTGTGGAGATGGTTGAGAATATCCCACGAGTGGTCTGGAGCACTGCGGGAATATGAGTTTGTATTCATTTTATTTAATAGGTAATTATTACAAACAATTTGGCTTACTTGATTCTATGTGGCTAGGTCGAAGGCCTTTAAGCCATTACAATACCTACATCCTTTCGCGTTCTAATCTTTCGAATTCTGGTATTCACCCCAAATGGTCTCTCCATCGCATCAAAGCCGCGGAAAAGAGACCATACGGTACGGCTCAGGAAAAAACCCCTGAAGGGGGAAAAACCTGCCGTCAGAAACCGAATACATACTAATCCATCTGACGTTTATTTTAACTATTTATTTTCTGGCGTGGGCGAGTTTGTAGGTTGACTCGCTGCATGTAGCTGATGTTACTGCTGGGGTAGGTGATGAATTAGATGCGGTTCCGTGTAGTGAAAGTCGTTCAGTGCATATAGAGCTGACGAAAATTGCAGCGGAAATGATGCATTCATATTTTCTGCAATTGTTTGATGGAACATTTAGTCTTACGCAACTATATTCACTTCCGAACACTCTTATGAGAAAGAAAAAAATAACTCGCATTAAGTGGTCCGCTAGAGCGATGCGTCTAGTGCTAAAACGCTGTGAAATATACACTTCACTGCACTAGGATATTGTGTGGCTTGTTTTTGTTCCAATTATTAAAAAAATTATTTAACGTGAAAATAACACGAACCGACCAAATTTTGATCATTAACACTCTGAAAACAGATTGTTATTTCAAGAATTTAAGAGCAAGTTTACTTTCGTGTTTATCGTAAAGCAAGACACTCTGTGTGTGTATAATGTGTGTAATGATTTTTCAGAATATAAAATGATTTTTAATTTTAATTTTTTGCATTAAGATATTTAATTCTTACTAATATCGTTATTAAAGTATTCTAATGTGATAAATTGTTCCCACATGTAATCGCGTTCCCTTTGAACAAACCAGTAGCCCTACTCGCGTACCTGGTCCATGCTGTTGACTCTGTCTTCCTTTTTATTCTTCCTTTCTATCTAACATTTATTACTTATTTACATTGCACGTACATTATAATCTCCTCACAATCTTTGCTGAAAAGCGTTCGCTTTATGTTTGAAAGAGAAAATCATTTCATTATTCGTAATATTTAAAATTGAATTTTTCTATTGTTGATCGAAGTGAAATAAGATTTGTAAATTTGAAAACTACCATAGCATTTTGATATGCAAGATATATCTATTGATAGCAATAGCATATCAGTAAGAAATATTATGAATATCTCCGGTAAACATGTAGCAATATAAGGTTAATCGTTGCGGCAGGTGGAGGGTAGTGATTCTTCTCGAATCACGAGTAAATGTGTGATCTGTTTCTGTCAGATTTTGGTCAGAGGACACGACGTTGGGGCGGCGGAGCGCCGTACATTTCGCAGCCGTTCCCAGCTTTATATTCCTCTGCTCGCTGCTGCCCGCTGGACCGCGAAACATGTGGGGACAATTTATCACATTAGAATAGCGCCCCCACCGCCCCACATAAATCTGCCCCAACGCGGAAAAGTACTTGAGTTTTAAAAAGTCGGAGAATTAACGTTACTACATCGGCACGACCGCGCCGAAGCTGCAACAGCCTGGTCGCTGCTGCCATCTAGGGGCCGTTTCAGAAACGACAGGGACGGCTGGCCGAACCCCGGCACGTCTCGACGTAACTCGTAAAATTATTACGAACGTTGAGCAGCCGTGTCACGTAGTCCCAGAACACGCATCGCTATTGTTCTCGGCTGTTTAATTCGCTGAAGCTGTTGCAGGATTCTCGCAGTTTATGTTAAGTGAACAAACTGAATGTAATGAAATGCGAGGCCTGACTTACAGGATTCTCGTTCTTTGGATCGGACGGATTGGAATTAGAACTAATGAAAGCCGACGAGAGGAAAAGAAGTTTTGAATATCAGACGAAGGAAACGAAAGCTCGGAACACATTTTCTTTTGAACAATGCATTCTTTTACAATATTTCGTATAATACCTTATCAATTGATTGCTGAATTTGAGACCCGTGGATTGTAAATTACAAATAAGAATACTTTATTTTGTAGGAGACAAGTTACTTTTGGAGAATTATATGTCAACGTTTTGGCATATCCCACGGTAGGACAAGGTTGTTCCGCCATGAATTATGAAGATATAGGATGACGATGAGGGATGAAGGGACAATCACAAATACGACCATGCTTTCGCGAGACTCGAACCTGCAACCTCCTCGGCGCAGACGACGGCTGCCACAACCACCTGCGCCACGAGGCTTATTGTTGTTGTTGTTGTTGTTGTTAATAATAATAATAATAATAATAATAATAATAATAATAATAATAATAATAATAATAATAATAATAATAATAATAATAATGTCCCGTGGCGCAGACGGTTGCGGCAGCCGTCGTCTGTGCCGAGGAGGCTGCAGGTTCGAGTCCTGCGTAGACATGGTCGTATTTGTGATTGTCCCTTCACCTGTCATCATCATCATCATCATCATCATCATCATCATCATCCTTTCATCTCATAATTCACACTTCAAGGCGTAACAACCTTGTAATCCAAGGATACAGCTGAAAAGCTGATCCTGGAAGAATTACACACGTTAATCGTGGTCAGTAATGGCCTATACGCCAATAATAATAATAATAATAATAATAATAATAATAATAATAATAATAATAATATCCCCCGCCATACATTGGTCAGTTCTATCGACGACGAATTTTATTAACTTTTACCACTTCTCGTTTATCTGCCGGCCGATCCACTTCCTGTCATTTCCTGGCGTGAGGAGGACCTCCGTCAAGCTGGAATCCCCACTTGTTCGAAATTCAAAATCAACTAGATTATAGTTTTGTACTAACTATGTACTAATTTCGTATCACAATAAAAAGTTTTGTACTCAACTGTAAACACTAAAAAAAACACATCCAAAAGTGGGGGTCCTAGCTTGACGTCAAAACACATTTTGAGTCAAATTTCAAAGTTGAAATTAATAAGACAGTTCAACACGCAAGTGGACTTTTACATGTATTGATTTAAAAATTTTATCTGGTCCCTCAACAGAGATATTACATACAAACACGAAAAAGTGGTATCGGTTAGAAACAAAAGTGTCCGCCACCGCATCCCCTCTACCCAGAAATTCCAATTTAACTAGCCTATAATATTCTACTAAATATGTACTAATTTTTTAACAAAATAAATAATTTTGTACTCGACTATAAACAATTAAAAAACGGGTGCCATTGCAGCTCTTTTCACGTAAATTACACGATTTTTGAAACACATTTTGATTCAAACTTCGAAGTTGAAATTGATAAGGCAGATTAACACGAAAGTGAACTTCTGTAAAAACTAGTTCAAAATTCTGCATTTTCAGAAATGCTCAAACGCCATTTTCTAAAAAACGCTCCAAATTTTTTCTTCAAATTTTCGTATGGACAGTGCAAATTAAACTCTTTATGATGACATAACATCAATTTTGCTGTATTCTTTCGGTTTAAAAAAATTACACAAATATATACAAATATTACACAAAGATACTTTTTTGAAAGGTCACTCACGGCGTTAATATGCACATTTCCAGCAAACTGTAATAAATATTGTATTTGTGAGTAGATGTGCTTCAAATGACATCTAATGAAGATTTTCAAAAACTCAAAAATTATCTGTAGAAAAGAGCTTCAAATCTCGAAATTTTATTAGCGCTTAAATACCATTTCCTTTAAAATGTCTACAAAAATGTCAAAGAAAGATGCCATTTAGGGTGAGTTTTTACTGTTTTTTATAATCTTTTATAATTCCATTCTACTATTAGGAAACCAAAAAAGTAAAAAAAAAATGTCAAAATAATGACAGATGACATGAGTGTGTGGCAAGTCAGAATAGCTAAGTGAGACCAAAGGAAATGGAAAACTAATATGGGAAAGTCTATGCCATTCTGTAGCACCACTAGTTCTATGCTTATCACCAAGCAAATGTCGCGGACAATAGATGTCAGTTGCGTATCCAAAGGTTTAGAGACCACATGCCCACCTCCTTGGATATAGTAGTAGTTAACGATTTTTTTTCGATTTTTCTCTACGTATTACCCGTCCTCGGTCAATATCTATCATATCGCACATGACGTAGAACAGTGATACAACAAAAAGTGGCGTCATTTTCAATTCTACTGAAAACTAGAACCTTCAGGAAATTATCGACATACTAAGCTATTCATCTGTTGTTAAATGTTTCCTACGTAACTAGCCTCTTCAACTAATCTTACTAATCTCATATTGTTGTTTGAAATTTGTTTTGTACAATGATAGTAGTTACTCAAAATTGCCCAATTTTTATTATTTACTTCCTACTTGTTCAATTGCATTCCAGGGAGTTGAATACAATACTACAGAACGTAAATACAAGATGCCAGCAATTAATTGACATGTAAATTGCTCATTTTTGAATTGTCACTTTCCTATGTGACGTATGATATGATCAACCACTCGTGATAAAAGTTACCAAATATTCGAATGAATACCCCAATTGCCATTACAAGAAGCCGCAGTTTTGGTAAAAGAAACCACCAGCAGTTTTCAGGCCAAGCCCCCAAGGACATCTTTCGCAGATGTATTATTCATTCCTCATTAAGTTATGGCCGTCTGGAAATACATTGGCTACGTCTGTGTTATAAATACACGGTTAAACTATTTCGATCAGTTCTATGAGTTCTGATTGGCTGTTGTGGACACGGTGAAGTTTTAATTGCACGTATACCTTAAACATAGTGATAATCAATGATTTTTCATGAAAATAATGAGCATATTTACTTAACTAAACGAAAAATATATTTTATTTTTGGGAAAAAAATCAGTACGAAATTCTCCAATTGGTTTGGTGTGATTGTGCTGTACTGGTTGCCTGTGTAGCCAGCTTGACACACATCTTTGGAATCGTATCAACGTAGGATTATCAAATTGTCAGGAATCGACAAGGTAGTTTTGACTCAAAATAATAAGGAAGTAAATAGTACGAGTAAGTCTGTTTCTTTTTTAACACCATTAATTTTATTTTGCGGAAATAAATAACTATCTCGTTACAGCTAGTCCTAATAGCTACGTTCTTTGCACTAGAAGTAGGAGATACACTTTTTAAAACGAATAGATCAGAAATATATTATGATACATAGGCTGATCCACCTGTTTAGTAATATTAAATATTATATTTCTTTTCAATCATCCAATTTATAAATAATACAATATATTGAGCATTCTTGCGGTTAACTTGATAACAGCTCAGCTAATCACTCTCTGGAAAAGTGGTAGCCAATCGCTGCACCGCCTCCTGCTCTGCCCAGCGCTCGAACCCGCCCCAAAGAGTATATTTTAGAGACGGCACTCAATGTTAAAAAGAAAAGTCTTATTTGCCCAACTTCCGGTGCCGCCACATAGTTCTGTATAATTTCTATTGGGTAAACGGACAGCTAGCAGCGAAGAAGTAACCGGTAAATTTGAAATAAACCAGCAACGCGGGAACTTTAAAATTTCACTCCCATACTTTCCACGCCTCAATTTATTAAAAAAATCACAATAATAATTATAAGGATTTTATGGAAGAAAAAGGCAAATTAGGGTTGTAAAATCTAGTATTTATTGAGCATATTGATATTATACAATATCGTAATTTCATTAGTAATAACAATTTTGTATTACAGAAGGTAATAAACAGTACACCTGCACAATTGCAACTTCAGTATTTGCTTGGAGATATGCCAAATTTATGAATACTACATTATTATGAACAATATGAACAGAATTGAAAAGAAACAAATAAAAATACTACCGCACATTTGCCCTGGTAAAACAAATAGTTATGGTACAAGGGGTGAAAGTGCCATTTTATTTTGCGCATAGGAAAGGTAGCGCCACAAGGCCAAGAAGTCAGGTGCCCCATTTCTATAAGCAAAATAAAATCACTTTCACCATGATTTTTTAAGTGTTATTACTACCTTTCATTTTATTTTAATTCAAGAATACGAATGACTTAATTATGTACTGTTACATTAAGATCAGTAGTATCTGATTAGGTCACATGAACATATTTTGTTTTCTTGGTTGCATCAGAACATTTGAGCATTGTCCCACTTTTAGCAGTAGTGCAAAAAATTGAGCTTTTAGCATGCTCTCCATACCTTGAAAGAATTGCTTTTACTAGTTGCAACCTAAAAATGTTTTTCGATAGTCAATAAATATTTGACAAAATTATTTTATTTACCCATGTTAATCTCACATATGCACAGAACCTGGCTTTTTAAAAATGGGATCCACTGTGAAAGTACATTCACTTTTAAAACAATGATTTACAAATAGTGGAATTCCGTCAATGCTTATGCATCACAATTTAATTCTGAAAATGGATTGTCAAAGTGCAAATATTTGATTGCACGAGGAGCCAAGCCTGGGACCTTCTGATAACTGGGCAGATGTCCTAATAACTGAGCTATGGAATCAAGCATTGCATTCACGACTCATAACAATTCACAATCTAATAAGGATCAGCATTCAAATCCAGAATGTAATTGGCATGAGGATGAACAAAACACAATGATACACACATAGTAGAATATAAATTGCGCTGTTTGATTTCAGGTGCTGAGGAGGCCAAGCACTGGAAGAAGACGGCGGGACGCCCACGCCAGAAAATAAAAAGTTAAATTAAACGTCGGATAGATTAGTATGTATTCGGCTTCTGACGGCAGGCTTTTCCCCCTTCAGGGTTTTTTTCCTGAGCCGTACCTTATGGTCTCTTTTCCGCGGCTTTGATGCGATGGAGAGACCATTTGGGGTGAATACCAGAATTCGAAAGATTAGAACGCGAAAGGATGTAGGTATTGTAATGGCAAAAGGCCTTCGGCCTAGCCACATAGGATCAAGTAAGCTAATTTGTTTGTAATAATTACCTATTAAATAAAAAAAAATAATATAAATTGAATCAAGGTTGTGTTTGTCATGAGAAACAATTATTGTCAGAACACTATAACAATATCTAAGCAACTTACATCAATACTTATAATAAAAATTAATACTAATAAGAAAGAAAAAAATTACAGACCAGATAATAAGCACTAAATAAATTATAAAATTGCATGAAAATAGCCTCTGAAATAGAAACTCAAAACTTTTGTATTCATAATATTCAAATAAAGTGTCTTAACATAGCAAGAGGCATTCCAAAATTGAGAAAATGATAATGTGTTTCAGAATAAATTTTATCTTTAAATTTAATTTAATTAGAACTTTCCAAATCAGATGTGGGAAATACAGTTTATGTAATGGATCTGTATCCAATGACAGAATACACACTAATTTTAAAACTCTCGTTGTTCGTACCATTACAAACTGTCAGCATAAAAGAGATATGTACAGAAACTTTGTGCAAAATGAAGCAAGTCATTCACTGCACATAACAATAATTCTATAAATTTATCTCTCTGAGTTCTGACTCCTCAAAGAGAACATTAATTTAAACCACTTAGGGTCAAACTCGTAAGGTCTAATATGCATGCTTCAGAAGCCATCTCTGGAAGAGGATCTGAAAAGCAAAAATTTGCTGTTAAGAAAGATACTATGTCCTCAAATGAATGTTCTGAAAACAAATCTGTATCAAAAAGAAAGAGGTTTCTTTTAATTCACCATCTAGAATTACAAAATTAGGAAGCACAGGAATATCTTGCACTTACCACACACTCCTTTTTGCATTTTACAAACATACAAGAGACTTACCATTTTCAGTTTGAAAAGCTGCCTGAGTACAAGGATCTGAAAATTAAAAATTGCTGGTTACATAGACTCCCATCAAACTATATATTCTACTAAAACTATAAAAATATATTCTATTAAAACTCTATATTGTACTAATATTCTATTAAAAAAGTTTTACCAATCACACCCATTGATATCATTGAAAACAAGGGATCTGCAAATGGACATGAACATTAAAAAAATTCCACAATTTGCAATTGAATTATTTGAATGCACTTTCAAGGCAAAAACTTACCATATTATTGGCAGCAAATGTACCAGGCACACTTGCTGTAGTGAACATTTCACTGGCATTAGTTTCTGTAAACACAAATAAATTATCACCCTAGACTTTTAGTAGCATTATTCTATATAAATTTTACAATGAAGTAGAAATTTACCATCTACAGTGTAGACTGGATTTAGAACAAACTACATGCATAAAAACGAAAGATAAAATAAATGTAACTCACTTTTTCACGTTTCTTGGGAACCCAAATAAACGTGTTTTAATTGCTAATTTCGCTTTCGCATTTTTACAGCTAGGCACCCAGCATCTTCTCGAAGCCATAATGCAAGGTTCAGACTTCAAACAGCAGTAAATCACTTCATTTCTCTAGTTCACTGACTGCGATATGGCGTTAACGGCTCCACGAACAACTCGTGAATATACTACGATAGGTCGTTTGCGAAAAAATTTCAAAATGAATAAGTAGTTCACCGATTCTCCGCTTGAGCGAGTTGGTGTTGTACAGGTGTATATGGCATCGTTCTGAACTATGATTGGCTACCGTATGGAATTTGAATAAAGACAGGATATGCCCTATTTAGTGTCACACAACTGACCCGCCCAACGCTCACTCATTTCGTGTCGGGTTGTGGAGAGGTTATAGGTGATTGTTCTCGAAGTGACTGGTTAGATTCTTTTTCTAGTGTTCCTAGTTTCTTAATAGTCAAATACGTGTGACGAGTAAATAGGATATCCAGAGCAATTCAAAGCCGATTAATATTAGTGCAAAGTGGGTGTGACAGAAGATTTAAATAGAAAATTCATATCTTCAAATATTTCTGTGAAGTGTCGCGTGAAAAAAATTGCATTGATGCAGATCTGTGGTTTTACGAATCACAGGTATAGTGTTGTGAAGTGATGGGCGAGCTCTCAAGAATTGTGGAAATCGTGCTTGGTGCGCAAGGGTTTGGGCTCAAATGAGCCGTTGCGTTGCTAAGAAATGCGTGTGTAGGAAAAGTGCTTGTGAAACATCAGAAGTGTGTGGTGACGTACTTCTGTGCTTCGTAGCTGGACTTATCACCGTGGCCTTGGGCTTCACGACGCCATCTCTTCTCGTCGTTCCTAAATTTACCTTGTTCCCGCCAGGTGGTAAGAAAAAAAATTAAAATATGCAAAGCGTCCGAGTAGTTGCAGTCGTAAGATCTAATTAAGCAAACGTAACGAGAAATTTCTTTTCATAGAAATATGTGCAAACCTTAATGAAATCAGTAATGGATAAAATATGTACGCAAATCAATAGGACCAACATTGTGAATGTTAAAACCGTGACATTATCAGTCGTTTAAAACATTAACATTATAACATTATCCTAGCTTTTCATTATTTTGAATTAGAAAATATTTGGCGGAATAGTTTAAAAGAATTTTAATTTCCTGAAAATCATTGATCAGAGACTACAGGCATCTCAAATACGAACTAGGAATGTAGTAAATATAATTGATTCAACAACTTAGGATTTTAGAAAATCAATAAATTACTTGGTTTAATTAGAACATTTGCGTAGTCTTCAATCTCTCAGAATTATGAACAGGAATAGCGGTTTACAGTTCAGTTACAGTAGGGTAGCATAGCACCCCTGGCAGAAGAGGAGCAACGCTTTGGCCTGACGCCGGTGGAGACTGGAATCGGTGAGTGTTCTGGGTGGAGCCTGTCCCGTCCCGTGCCCCGTCCTTTGCCCTGTGCCCTTCGCAGCGCCCGCGGCAGCCTAAAGCGAGGTCGTTTGCGTTCCTTCTCCTGACTGCACGACGGATGACGCAGGTCTAGCCACACACACACAAACGTACTACGATGAACAGAAATGAGAATAGTAAAAATAAACGGCATAGTGCGGCAACTAGTTTCCTTACATGCACACATTTGTAGTTGGGGAGGGATAATTCTTCCTCGTGCAGTCATTGGCTCCGCTCAGATAATGTTAGATGGGGTATTTGTCCGCCTTTTGTTTAATATATTGCTGGGTTACTGCAGTCTCGTTTACTGAAATGTACTTATTTTATCAAAATATATGAGTAAATTTAAATGTAATTCGTTATTGAAAGTTAGTTAATGTAATGTTAACTTTAATTTCAATGTTAATTAATATTAATTTTTAATAATTTAAATAAAAGATCAAGAATATTTAAGGTCATTATTGCTTGCATTTTATTTACATTTAAAGATAAATGATTGTTCTACAAATGTTGCTTGGAATATAAAATGATTACCTAGTTCAATATTAGGATGGGCAAATGTAGGAAAGAGGCTGCAGAGCCCGGATAGTCTGTAATAAGACTGTTTGCTTAGCCATATTATGGGATCCACTCCTGTACTGGATTACTGCTATCGTACATGGCATGCATTCAGTCATAGAGAAATTGAGGGACATTGTCTGGGTGGGAAACTTATTGAGCTGCGAGATGGCATTACACCTCGCAATTTGCGTTGATGTGAATGGCAGGTGACCTCCCTCTGAGCTGTTAGACTAGGTTGTGGTTCAGTAGGTAAGGCCACATGCCCAACTGTTGGTTTAGGAGGGACACGCCTACAAGGCTCACAGGGCAGGGTGGGTAGGTTAAGTGCTAGGGACGTGTTCCAATTCGATTTTGTATTCAACTTGCTTTCAAATGTTTACGATGTTCCTGTACATAATTCTTGCAATGTAAAGGATAAATCAAAATACGTAATGAATTGGAATACACCTTCCTACCTTAAGGAAAACTGAACGGCTGCCCATCGTTCAGTCGTCCTTGAGTGTGAAACGTTCGTTGGCGGACAGCACACTTAAAACAGGGTGGTATGTTTTCGAAACTGCTATAAAGTTCTATAAGTACATATTAATGAAATAAAAATAAATTAATTTTTTCCTTACAGGATCATAAGTCCGCGTGAGACGTGGCAAAATAAAAACTGTAAAGCCCATGTGTATACATGGCAAGAATACATAAATTTAAATTAATGTGAATAGGGCTATTTTTCATGAAAAGTTTTTTGAACACACTAATGTAGATTGAATAAACCAACCCAATAAATTGTCGATACATGACAAGTTCTAATTCTGCTTATTTTTCAGCTCTAATTCTGCTTATTTTTCAGCTCTAATTCTGCTTATTTTTCAGCTCTAATTCTGCTTATTTTTCAGCTCTAATTCTGCTTATTTTTCAGCTCTAATTCTGCTTATTTTTCAGCTCTAATTCTGCTTATTTTTCAGCTCTAATTCTGCTTATTTTTCAGCTCTAATTCTGCTTATTTTTCAGCTCTAATTGTGCTTATTTTTCAGCTCTAATTGTGCTTATTTTTCAGCTCTAATTGTGCTTATTTTTCAGCTCTAATTGTGCTTATTTTTCAGCTCTAATTGTGCTTATTTTTCAGCTCTAATTCTGCTTATTTTTCAGCTCTAATTCAGCTTATTTTTCAGCTCTAATTGTGCTTATTTTTCAGCTCTAATTGTGCTTATTTTTCAGCTCTAATTCTGCTTATTTTTCAGCTCTAATTCTGCTTATTTTTCAGCTCTAATTCTGCTAATTTTTCAGCTCTAATTCTGCTTATTTTTCAGCATTATGGTATATTTCAACATGTTTAAAATAACTGTAAGAAATGTGGAAAAAATGCAATAAAGGAAACATGACAAAATTTACGCTTAACGTATTTCCTTACACGTGCGCTGGCGAATAATTAATCAATACACGATTTACAGAGTTAGGTTCGAACTCTGTAGAAGTATGTATTGATTTTGTGGAGAACAGAGGTCTGTGCCAGTAATTTTACTGTTTTAGGTACTCATCAATGTGATCGACAGACGTAACCATCTTACAAGACTACTAAAAAAAAGTAGGCTTACCGAATATGAATCTGTATTCAGATGAGAAAAAAATTGGAAAGAAGTGAGCCATATCGTGTTTCATCTGTGTGAAATGTGAAAAATAAAATGTGAGGACAGCGGTTTGTATGGTGACGTGGGTAAGCCACTACTTAGATTTGTTTTAAACCTCACATCTGTCAGATTATTCGCAAATCTATAGTCAGCACATGCATTTTTTTTTCAGGAGAAAAAAATCTAGTTTTCAAATGTTGATAAGCACGCTTTATTGGTACTTTTATTAATAATTTAACTGTTCAGGAAAAATGGTGTGGTAGGGGTTTGGGAGCTAGAGAAAAAGTGCACAATTTGTATTGACAACTGAAACCTGCCTTTGACAGTACGTGCATTATTCACATGGAAATTAAAGTAAACATAATTTGCAAAAAGTAAATTGAAATTATATAAATTATAAATATATTATAAAAATTATATAAATATGAGTGAAAAAATAAAATGTACGTAATATTTTCATTTTTTGTTGCAGGTCCTGAGTAGTACCTATCCATGATATATAGAACAAATATGCAAGTTCTGACTAGTCCAACTTCGCTTTCTCGATCTTCTCAAGGATCTCCAGATATCTCGCCCCCCCCCCCCTCCATTGACATTCTTGGAATTCTTTCCACCGATTACTTCTAATATTTGAGTCTTCAGATGAAAATGGGGTCTTATTCTTACACCCCTTCTGTCGGACATTTAATTTAAAATAAATTTTGGCTCTCCCGTTCATCCATTGGAAATGAAATGTCTTCTGGGTATAGTTTGTATTCTATTTTTTCCTGAACTACTAAATTTATCTTATTCACATTAACTACAATGATATCGTTTGGGCTCTAGTGGCAGTATTCAGTCTTCGATCCTTTGTTGAAGGTCACATTTCCGCTTATTTTCCACTTTACTGTGGTATACTTAAATTGTTGTCTAGTCTTAATGCATTATTTCGTACTACGTCGTGTAAGGAGAGCTTCTGTTAGAACCTTTATCACAATTTCCTTTCCTGTTGTCTATTAATATCAGCGTCTTGTTGAGAATTCAAAATTGATGTTCCATTACTTCTGCAATTCATGGAACAAAGGGCGGCTAGTTCTCTACCATCTCTGAATTTCAAAATTTTCATCTGAAACGAACTAGAAACAACTATCAACTGCAATTGGAGATCTTTTTGCTCAAGTTTATTAATTTTCCAAAAGATTTAAAGTTTTCCATTGCTGTTACGTTGTTTTCCGGATTATATTAGTACTTTTATTCTGTTAGAACCCATCCCATGTTCCGTGATGTCGAATTAAATTTGATAGTTTTCTACGAGGAATAATAAAATATTTTTGTAGATAGTCAAGAAATTGAACTATCAAAACGCACAATCTGATTTGATTTTAACAATGATTACAAACTACCTTCATCCTCATATTCTGATTAAATGTTCCTTCAGACTTTTGGAGTAAGTTTTTTGAAGGAATTTCGTAATTTCACTGGCGATTGTAATCTTCATTGTGTCCCAGATTTGGAATCAGGCTGATCATTTATTTCGACCCGTGATATAGTTGTGATACTAACGTCTATTTCGTTGCATATATATATATACACTTATCTTCAGAATGAATGTTAAATTTTAAATCTGATGTTCCCTATATAATTTTCACACGATATGTTTCACGCTAGTGTTAAGATATAATGAAGATATGAAACTTCGCTACGTAATGTTTTTGAAACATTAAGTCTAATTACATCAAAATTTCATATACAAGTAATGGGGCAAATTGTAACGGCGCAACATGCCACAAATTTTAATTTGCAAAAACTAAGATAGCTATGCAACTTTCAATAAACTTGTATTAATATTCATTACATTTTTAGTTTCATTGCATTGTGAATGACTGTTAGAATGCTACAGTTCGAATGCAAGAAGTTGTGTTTTAAAATCCTGAATATGACACTTTTGTCAGGGTCAGATATTTTCTATATTTTCGTAAACTAAAATGAAATACAGGCATACGTAATGTTCCTACTTGCATTATTACTCAAACTCGTAACGATTTTTGTAAGGTTAATGAAGTCCTTTCAATATCTAAAGTTGATGTGTAAATTGTATTGAACATGTGTTCAAATTGTTCAAATTTTCAAAATTCTACTAATTATTTAAAATCGAAACTATATTGATTTATAAATGCACTTTCGTTTATACAAGGAAAAAGTTTAGATAAAAATTGAGATCATTTTAAGGAAATGTTTAAAAGGTTACATAGACTTCATGCCCAATGCCTCCAAAATTAAACCAGGGGAGATGTACCATGGCACCCCACGGATGCCACCGCAGTACCTAGGTTATAGTACCGGTGCCGAGAGGTCCTAGGTTCTAGTCCCGACTGAGGCAGGATTTTCGACACTAGCTAGATTGCTAGGTCGAGTTCTGTCGCTGTCTGAAGAATTCTAGCGGCCGGCTGGTCTAAAAGGTAATTTTTCGTGTTTTTGCCGATTAATACCAGGCAAATGCCGGAACAGGACCATAACACAGGCCACGGACCGCAAGCAATCTTTCCTTTCCATTCCTTGTCCTATCCTACCCCTTACTTACACTTACATGCACTACACTACCACACATGCCGGGAGACCTGTCGAGAACTTAGAGCCCCGAATGGGGCAGTTGCCCGCTGGTGGGAGATACTTTGTTGGGCGGTTCTTGTAGGGGCAGAACCTTGTTGGGGCGGCTGGGGTGGTGCCCCGTTAGCAGACGATAATTCGGCTGCGGATGTCACCCTCCGGCAGTGGAAAATCAGACATTCCCGAGTAAAAAACACTAAACTTAAGGGACTAATGACGTCAGCAGTTGACACGCCCGGAATCGATAATAATCGAAAAATTAAAATACCTTGATGATAACCGGAACGGTCAAACTAGATCTTGCATCTGACTTGTTTACATTGTTCATTCCAGACTTCTAATCTGACAGGCCTGACATGAAGGAACATAAGATATCAAACTGCTTGAATTCTCACCACCTGACCATATGTGAACTGTATTTGAATCAGCGTTAATATATATTAGTCATGGCCGTATTCATTAAAGTACTTCTCATTCCCATAATATAGTGTTGGGGGAAGTAACAACCAGCAATTATGAATATACTTCTAAATTATTAAAACAAAATTCTTGAGATTGGGATTTGATTGACTTCAAAATCTATTATTCAAATTTAAATAGTCGAACTTACCACGCATATTTTCAAAAACTTAAAAAAAAGTTTTAGGTAGATTTTCAAAACTTGGACATATAGCGACCACCGTGATTGTTTTAACTGTGGAGGGAACTGTAGGAAGAACACGTAAGGACAACACGAACACCCACAAACGTCCATGCCGAGGCGGGATTTGAACCCGCGACCCCTTGAGCCAAGGCAGCTACGGTTCTTCAGCCTTAGCGACCTCGGCTACCCAGGTAGGCTTTTCCAAGCTTGTGAAGATTTAAGTTAGTAGAGATGGGTGGCAAGAAGAAGTGGTTAAGGGGGTTGATTGGGGGAAGGGATGGAGACGGGGAGGGGTAAATAGGATTCCTTTGTAGCGGTCTTACAGGAAGAGAGAAAACGCTAAAAGGAGAATAAAAGTAAGGATACTCATACATTCAAACAATAAATTTCTGTACTCGAAGAAAACTAGTATAACTGAGAAAACTGAAATCGAAAACTGTTTAACTGATTTAGAAATAAAATTAATTCAAAAAGACGAAAATGTTGAAAACATTACAACTTTCAGATTTTTTCAAGGAAACTTGGTATGAGCAGATAGCATGGAAACCTTGTGAATTGGGAAAGTTCAGTTTTAAGAGTTTCAAATCATTTTTTAAAGGGGATTTATCTTTTACATTAACTTTTGAAGTAAAACTTTTCAAATCGGTTACAAAGCAATATTAATTCAGGAATCATTGCAATTGCTTCTTTTACCGAAGGATTTTGCGTGACACAGATAGCATCCTAGAAGTCCGTAATTTTTATGAATATAATAACCTGCTAAGGGAATGGTTAAAAATCTATTGACGAGATATTACTTCGTACTTAAAATCGGAGTAAAATTGTTTATATTCATTAAAAAATGTATATTAAGCAGTGTTACTTTCAACCAAAAATATAGAAAAGTTTTGCAACATATTTTCGTAAATTCAGGAAAAAAGTCCTTCGAAGGCTTCAATGGAAATTTCATATTAATCATTCCAAAAAATTACAAATGGGGGACATTTTTATATATTTTGTTAAGTTTGTTTTAATATATTGGGTTTTGCAGAAATAATGTACCATAAAGCTTATTTTTCAACATGAGTATTAATGCTGTCTACATCCTTTCTTAGGATGTAAAATAAGACACTTAGGATTCAAAACGTTGTTCAGCTCTGAAGGTTTGTCTTCATGTACTACTGACGCAGAATTAAAGTGCAGAGTAAAAATGTTTTTATAGCATGGAATGTAGGAAAACTGTAGTTAAACTAAATTAGAACTAATTTTCAATGGCTAGTGGTGGTTGTGGTACGCTGTGTAGTCATAGTGGGTAATGAAATATATTACATAATGCATGTTAAAGTAGTAATAAGACAAAGCTGTGGAAGTGTACTGTATATTGCGAATCTCGACTTTTCAGTAAAACTCAATATGAAAAAATGTAAATACATAACAAGGAGTAGTATCTAAATAGGAAGGTAATATTTAGAACTAATCCACTGCAGGTAAGGATGCTATAGTTTGTTAAATTACTAAAAGACTATATAGCGTATTTTCATGGTTTCTCTAAAATGTGATCTAAAAATCGCTTCGGTTTCAGGTTGAAAATAGAGGTAAAGCGAGAATGGCTGCACTAACCCACAGGGCCTCGGGAGATGTTTTTTGTCGAAAGCTATAGCAGCCTCGAGGAGCTGCCTTCCTGCATCGTAGGACGGAGACGGGCCTAGAAACGGACCACAGCAAGACCTCCAGACGACAAAGGAACTGACCTGTTGAAACATTTTTGGTCTGTTTCAAATTCAAATCTCTTCTTGTTCAAGCAAGACGGATCAGCAGACTCGGTGAGATGGCCACTGCTGCGAAACTAAAAATCAAAATTAGAAACTCGTGTTAAAAAGTCAAAATTGAAAATCCTACAGAAGTAAGAAATTAAAGATTATCTGATGGTTGTAAAATTGAGAAAAGCTTGCTTTCAAAGTACTTATACAATCACCTTAAATCGTCTGGGGTAGAGTTTTTCCATTTTAATTCTTGCAATAGAGGTAAAAACCACAAAGAAACGTTAAAAGTTAAAGTTGCTGTCGAATATATTTTTAGAAGTTCGACCCATTCTCACTAGTTTTAAAACTTAAATAGAACTAGTAGTAATTGACAGTATTTACTTGAATGTATTGTCCCCCACAGTTTTAGAAATATTTAAGATTGATTTTTACTGTTCGCGAAATGTTAGATTTGCCTACGCACGATATTATTATTATTATTATTATTATTATTATTATTATTATTATTATTATTATTATTATTATTATTGCTGTTAATAAAGTTAATATTAGAATTGAATCGATAGGAATTGGGGAAGGTGGTCTCGTGAGACTGAGTTATTATAAAAGACGCGTTTCTGTCGAGTTTAGTAGCCGAGAGAAATCATTAAGTCTGTCTCACCGCCATTTGTTTTAGTGTCCTTGTCTAAAATTTCAAATAATGAAATAGTAAAATATTTTAAAGGGTTCTGTGACTCACGATTTCCACAACAGCTCTTAAAACTAGGATTTATGCTAGTTATCATACATTCACACCGGTATATTCTGAAAGTTTCGTCAAAAAAATATTTTAATTCTGTTTAAAACAACTGCAACAAATTTAGCTGTAACAAATTTAAAAACCAAACATAATGGCATTTGTGAAACGTTGTAAGGGAATTTGTCAAATAAATCGTGTGCTGTTAAAAATCATTAACTAGTGTTGAAAGCATTTTAAGAAACTTGTGGTTAAGACAGTTTTGATATTCGGTATATCGTTGTCAAAGATTGATGAAATGTTTGATGAGCGGGCCTGTGGTCTGCGTTGGTCTGCTCCATACTCCATACTACCATACCACAGCTTCACTGAAGATGATCTTAAGAGGCCTCAACGGCAGTCCAAAAAACAAAAATACAGTATTCGGCATCTCTTGGACGAGGACTGACTTTTAAGGTGTGGTGCCAGCAGCATCTTGCAAACGTGTGGGATGGAGACGGCAAAAGTGGACGTGTTCAGGAGTTTCTTAGCAGAAGAGTACCGGAATAGTGCTGAAGGAGATTGAAGGTTCGGGTCTTGTGAACATGAATGCGTAAACTTTTTAAAGTGTTTGAAAAGGGATTACTGATGAATGATAATATAAAAATAATTAATAAACAATTCTTATGTTAATGCCAACTAGTTTAATCATACCTTAGGTTTTTGTATGACAAGATATTTGCATTGAAGTTAAGTGCAACGAAAAACAAAATGATCGAAGTGCTTGGGATTCGTAAAATGTAACGTAATTTTTTTCAGATTTTCTTCGTCTTTTGTCCCTCTACCTAGAATTATTTATTTCTATCATACATTACGTGCGTAGCATAGTAACAATAGAATAGAAGTCAGAATAGAAGAGATTGTGTTTATTAAATTGTGTAGTAATGTGTTGGTCAGATCGGTGATCTGTCCTTAGTCTTTCCATGCATCCTTTCTCCAAATGAACGTCGCTGTTCTTGCTCTCGCCAATATTCTGTGGCATGTAAATGAAAGGGTCGTAAGCACATTTCTCGGGACTTCGGCGCGTTCAAAATTGACAAAGCAAGCATCCTTTACTTCCAATTTGGAAAATGAGATTTTAGTGGACTTAGAGTTTCAAGACAATTTGACAAGGTCGCCAATGGCCTTAAAAATTGTATTGCCCAATCTTATTAAACAATACTTTCTCATAGTTTGCCATAAATGGCTATTAAAACCTATGAACGTTGTTAGCTAGCTCCTGGTCTTGATTTTCGAACGCTGTTACTCTAGCAACGCTTGCGAAAAAAGTACGAAATAATAACGCACATTTAATTACAATTTTCAGGTCAACGTCGCTTTCGACCTAGAGCTACGATGTGTTGGGAGAAGGCTCTACCTACAGGTTCACTCGAAAAAGTAATTTGCACCCCCGTATGCCCTAGACGTCAGGATAAATATAAATTAATTTAATCGTAATGGTCTTGTAGTGCTTCGTATAGGAATAAGTTTCCAAAATCGACTAACCAGCAAACGTCAATACATATTCGTTATCTTACGATTCAAAAGTATTATACTTTTCAATGTAACACACCCTTAATTATAAATTAAGAATATGATTCAAATATATTGAATTGGATTTCCAGAAACAAGTAGGAGTAGATTCTTTTTATTTCGCGTAGTTAGAGATCAGTAAGTAATCAGAGACAAACGTTTGTAGTGTTTCGCCATTATTAATTGAATAAAAACGTATTAATGAGAATGTAATAGCGATTCAGAATTTTAACGTAATTCATTTTCAAATATTAAGATGTTTAGTTATCTTGTGAAATTCAATGACCGACTCTGTTGTAGAATGCAGGTCTTTGACCTTTTTTGTTTCAGAATATCCGCAAGAGCAGCTTTGAATCGTGCGGTGATGATGTACAAAAGGAACGCAACTGAAAATGTAGAATTTGTTTTAAGCATGTATTTTAATATTGTATGAAAAAGTTCGTTGCAGATTTCGAAATGCCAAACTAGTCTTGTTAATTTTAATGCGATAGTTTTGAGTAAATGGACTTCGTTAATATTTTTTATTTTAAGAAAGTCACACTAAATCTTAACGTTCGAAACGTATGAACGTAAAGTAACTGAAAAAATGTAGAAGCGTTAAGAAATCTGCAACTTCTCTAAACTATTATTTATGTACCTGGTGCACCAGTTTGGTTTTTAAAATCGTTTGAGAGAAGTTTCAAAATGTAAAAAATTGTATGTTTCGATTTTTGTGGTAAATTTCATCATTTTCTGATCATTTGTAATTAATTTTGTGCTTGAATTGTACGAAAGTTGTGTAAGAGCATTGTAAAATGGTTAATTAAGAAATTACGATGTAATTTTGTCTTAAGATCTGGTGGGAAAATATAAGAGCGTTACTGACCATATGGAAACTTTTATTCCTGATCTTTGCAAAGAATTCCCCAATACTATCTCCCTAAAGGTATAACAATCTTCCTGTCATCCTTCATTTAAGTAAAAATTATATTGTTTTGTTTCTATGGAGAATACAATTTACTTTAGTTTCTTGAAACGTTAATTGAAATTACAAAATTGTGTAAATTTGCAATTAATTTATTAATATAAATTTAGAATTAAGTTCTGAATTAAAATGTTAAATATTCACTTCTACACAAAACCCAAAAATCTGTACGAATAAACGGGAATGGAAATCATGAAGGTCAGTATTTTAAAGTACACTTGGTAGTATGGCAAATTCAATATTTCTTGAGGTATAAATTAAACGTAAATAAAACATATCAAATTACTTTTGATATTTACGTTAAATCAAAATCGAAATTAAATTGTGAAGTAACATGTGAGAACGTAATTTATCCTAAAAATTTCAATCATTAAAAGTTACAAAATGTCGTAAATGGGTAGAGTATTGGATTGCGATGTTAAGTCGAGAAATGTTCAGGAAACGAAAATTCAAAAGATCACAGCACTATCGAAGAGGAATTTACGTTACCGGCAACGCACGTCGTAGATTAACATAGTATATTTTGCGGAACGGGAAGAGTTCATAAGCAGTTTCCTATGTTTTTCTGCGACGTGAGTTACTTAACGCGCGTCAACGCAACTGCGTATACAGGGGATCTAATACATGATTACGCCGTGAAGCATTTTTTTCAAAAGTTGCCGAAACCCATTTTTCAAGTTTTTGTTTTTCCGTCAAGAAATTTAAAAAAAAAATGTAAGCGTAAAGCTGGATGGTGACACGCTTTCTGAATCCAGCGCAGTTTCAACCGTCCAAATGTGAAGAATATATGCGTTGTAAAGCGAAATTTGACGAAATGTCCCGGCGTCCCCAAGTCGTGCAGCCGACTCCTTTCATATTTGATGAAAGCTAAATGAGTCTTTCGATTAAATCCCATACGTTTTCCTATTAGTTGTATGGTAAAAAATCTCTTCAAGGGCGTCCTTTTGTAAAACAATTTTGTTTTATTAAAATATCATAGGTATTAACGAGCCTTTTATTTAAAATTTGTGCGTAGAGGTTTATCAACAATACTAGTTAGACTCGAAAGTATTAGTGTTTAGTGGGCCTAACAAGCCTGCTCCATGCTCCATGGTTAACTTTTTGTCTCTTGTGGTCTGGGAATGGGGCTGCGGTGGCGGACACTTTTGTTTAGAGCAGTTCCCAATATTTCGGATTTGTAGAGATTAATAACCCTGATGAGGGAGAAGATAAAATTTGAAATTAATACATGTAAAAGTTCACTTTCGTGTTAATCTGCGTCATTAATTTCAGCTTCGAAATTTGACTCAAAATACGTTTAAAAAATCGTGAATTTACGTGAAAAGCGCTTCAATGGCACCCGTTTTTAATTGTTTATAGTCGAGTACAAAATTATTTATTTTATTAAATAATTAGTACATTTTTAATATAATTATAGGCTAGTTAAATTGGAATTTCTGGGTAGGGGGATGCGGTGGCGGACAGTTTCTTTTGGAGCCGATCCCAACTTTTCGGATATGTAGAGTGTAATAACACTGATGAGGGACCAGATAAAATTTTGAAATTATTACATGTAAGAGTTCACTATGGTTCTAAACTGCATTATTAATTTCAGCATAGATATTTGACTCCAAATGTGTTTTAAAAAATAACGGAAATTTACGTGAAAAGTGCTTTATTGCCAGCTGTTTTTTAATTGTTTATAGTTGAGTACAAAATTATTTATTTTGTTAAATAATTAGTACATTTCTAGCAGAAGAATATAGACGAGCTGATTTTGAATTTCTGCAAAGGGGGGTGCGATGGCAGGCAACTACCACATCCGCACGCACTCGCAAGCCATGTTACACACACAATACGTAAAGAATTGTTGTGTTCTGTCTATACGTATAGACTATTATTGAAGTTATTGTAAGTTATTGTACTATATTATTGAAGTATTCGTAAATACTGCTTTTTAAAGTATTTTTATTCATTGCAGTGTTATACAAGAGTTTATTATGTTTTATTTATTGTCGTTGAGCAGTGTGCGTGCTACGTTTTGGAAAACCATTTTGTGTGATTTTGTTCAGCAACATTTTTGCTGCTGCAGACCACTAGTTTGAATTTTTCCCGTTAAATACATTTCTATCCACAAGTATTACGTCTACTCTCTCCATTGTGGGTCGAAGCCACTCTCTTATCCGTTTGTAAGATAGAGTTGGCGGAGAGCTTTAACCCGAACACAATTTCTACACTTGGTAACTGAAACTGTTGGCGACCGCGAATCACCCGCTCGGAATCGAAGCGAAGTGCTCTTGAATGCGGGCGGCGCTGCGGTTGTCTGGCGACGAGGGAGTTGCGGGGGACAGGGGATGAGAGAGGGTGCGGGGGCGTTGGTGGGTGACAAGCGGACGGTGGTGGGGCGGGAAGTGGGAAGCCAGTGGACTAGGAAGGAGGGAGTGGTGAGGGTGGCAGGAGCTGTGTAAACGGAATGGGGAGGCGAGCGGCGAGTGGAGGATGGGTGGTGGATTAAAGTGGGGTGACGGGGTGCTCTGCGAGCGGGCACGCGAATGGAATGCAGTCCCAGTTGACAACGTGCGAGGCAATTGTAAGTGCATCGGGAGCTGAGTGAGTGGAATGAAAGCGGACGGGGGGGGGGGGGGGGATGGAAGGTGTTGGGTCGGGGAGCAGCAGATCAAGCGGGGATGTGAGACGGAATGGTGAAACTTGAAACTTCACCAAATCACTGCTGACAACAAAAACACTGTAACAGGTAAAACACAAACCAAACCTAACAAGACACCTCTTCCCTCTTCACTGTACACCCACATCTCTCCACAATTAGGTACACAGCACTTGTAGACTCCGGAAAAACGTTAAATGAACGTTTTTCACTACACGCATAAGAATCAATCATCAGAATCAAGTTACTATTAATAGAACTTCTTGTTGTTGCTGCTAGAGTAAATCTTGAATTAATAATTATGAAATAAACATCGTCAGTCTTCGCAAACCACGGTGTACACATAAGTCATAAAGAGTGTAAGATGAAGGAATCGAAGCCTTCTAAGCGTAACGTGACAAAAATGACCATCATCACTAAGGTTTGAAATATAGGTGGCATTTGTAGTAACGGTAAGTGCCGAACCAGCAAACATGTAATAGAATGTGTAAGAATATTTAATCCTGTAAATTTAGGTATGATGGACGTTTTTCTGCGTCATTTAGAATCAAAATTTTAGTTTTTAAGGCCCCAGAACGCTTTGTTTAGCAGATATTTAATGAAATAGCTGAATGAGTGCTGGAGTTGCACCGTGAACTTCTCTTTCTTTAGAGACCTCAATTATACAGATCGGTTGCGTGTGAGATCCGCAAAAGGTATGTGTACTACTGAAATAATATTTGAGAGTATATGGTCATTTAAGAAGAAAATAACGAGATGAGAGGTGAAAACGAAATTAAAGAAGGGAAACATGCTATTGAACATTATATGTGGATGTTGTCGGAGAAGTTGAACGTGGACAAAGCGATGGAGTCTATTATTATTATTATTTCAGATAGGTAGCACAAAGGATTTGTTACGAGCGAACCGCGTAGAAAACGCGATAAAATTTTGATAGCACTGTTCGCCCACCATAGCCACAAGCCATAGCAGAGTAACTTTCTCTACGTTTTTTATCTCGATGTCACCATGCGTTCGGCATCGATGTCAGTTGATGCTCTTCATCTGATTGATTATTTTGTGTTTCCGGGAGCATCAATTGCTTCGACAGTAGTCCCTTAAGTGCGGTGCATGTTATATCCCGAGAGGTAGGGTGTTCCTCCTCTCTTAGAACGTGAGAACCGTCGCCGACCTATACGTTGACTTGGAGAGATTCCTCCTCTAAGTATCTCCTCCAACGGTGTACCACCACAGCCAGACCCCAGGTATTTGCTTTCAACAGGAATTGCGAGAGTAATTTGCGTTTGTGTGTGTAAGGGAAGAGGAGGTGACGAGAGTGAGGAAGGAAAAGTCGCGCATTGGCGCAAGTTTCTAATATACTTCTCCGGAATTCACCTGATATTGATCGGAGGAACCACGAGAAACTACCTATCGGTATGTGTAGCTGGTTGCCAGAATGCTCCTCCAGATAGCGGCAGAATTGACGTGGCTATCTGCGAAGTGACGAACATCAGGTGGGACTCGAATGGGGACTCGAACTCCGGTGGGACTCGAATGGGGACTCGAACTCCGGTGGGACTCGAATGGGGACTCGAACTCCGGTGGGACTCGAATGGGGACTCGAACTCAGGTGGGACTCGAATGGGGACTCGAACTCCGGTGGGACTCGAATGGGGACTCGAACTCCGGTGGGACTCGAATGGGGACTCGAACTCCGGTGGGACTCGAATGGGGACTCGAACTCAGGTGGGACTCGAATGGGGACTCGAACTCCGGTGGGACTCGAATGGGGACTCGAACTCCGGTGGGACTCGAATGGGGACTCGAACTCCGGTGGGACTCGAATGGGGACTCGAACTCCGGTGGGACTCGAATGGGGACTCGAACTCAGGTGGGACTCGAATGGGGACTCGAACTCCGGTGGGACTCGAATGGGGACTCGGACTCAGGTGGGACTCGAATGGGGACTCGAACTCCGGTGGGACTCGAATCGTAGAACCTCGCGGTCAGATAATACTTTGAGCGTGATTGCATCACACGTGCAAAAGACTATTGTCAGTTGACCGCTGTATACTCCCAAGAAGTCACGTCCGAATCACCAAGAAGTCACGTTGAGGGAGTTCCGTCGTTTCCCCTACGATTCCCCTCCGAGGCACACCCCGCCCTTAGAATTAGTTTCTAGGCAGTGTGTCTAAAGGTAGCTAAGAGAACGCTAGCGGAAAGAGAACACAAGTGGTGGCAGAGATGGAGTAAGGATAGGAAGCTCGTCCGAAGGCGGCCGGTGGGCGAAGTTGTCACGCGGCGCGCGCAGGCAGAGGGCGGTCGAGGCTCCGGCGTCGGGAAGGGCCTCTCGAGTAATCTCGAGCTCCGATGCCGCGCTTCTTAACCGGTAATCCCCCGAACAACGTGACCGGCTCGGCAGCGTGGCGGCGGCGGCGGCGGCGGCGGTGGTGGAGGGCGAGGTGGAGGAGATGGCGGCAGTGGTGGAGGCGACGGCAGCGATGGAAGCGGCAGCGGCGGCGGAGGTGGAGGCGACCGGAGGCGACGGCGGCAGCTACGGAGGCGCCAGTGGCAGACGCGGCGGTGGACACGGAGGCGGCGGGGACGGTGGAGCAGTGGTGGAGGCGACGGCAGCGATGGAAGTGGCAGCGGCGGCGGAGGTGGAGGCGACCGGAGGCGACGGCGGCAGCTACGGAGGCGCCAGTGGCAGACGCGGCGGTGGACACGGAGGCGGCGGGGACGGTGGAGCAGTGGTGGAGGCGACGGCAGCGATGGAAGTGGCAGCGGCGGCGGAGGTGGAGGCGACCGGAGGCGACGGCGGCAGCTACGGAGGCGGCAGAGGCAGAGGCGGCGGTGGACACGGAGGCGGCGGGGACGGTGGAGCAGTGGTGGAGGCGACGGAAGCGATGGAAGCGGCAGCGGCGGCGGAGGTGGAGGCGACCGGAGGCGACGGCGGCAGCTACGGAGGCGCCAGTGGCAGAGGCGGCGGTGGACACGGAGGCGGCGGGGACGGTGGAGCAGTGGTGGAGGCGACGGAAGCGATGGAAGCGGCAGCGGCGGCGGAGGTGGAGGCGACCGGAGGCGACGGCGGCAGCTACGGAGGCGCCAGTGGCAGAGGCGGCGGTGGACACGGAGGCGGCGGGGACGGTGGAGCAGTGGTGGAGGCGACGGAAGCGATGGAAGCGGCAGCGGCGGCGGAGGTGGAGGCGACCGGAGGCGACGGCGGCAGCTACGGAGGCGCCAGTGGCAGACGCGGCGGTGGACACGGAGGCGGCGGGGACGGTGGAGCAGTGGTGGAGGCGACGGAAGCGATGGAAGTGGCAGCGGCGGCGGAGGTGGAAGCGACCGGAGGCGACGGCGACAGCTACGGAGGCGCCAGTGGCAGACGCGGCGGTGGACACGGAGGCGGCGGGGACGGTGGAGCAGTGGTGGAGGCGACGGAAGCGATGGAAGTGGCAGCGGCGGCGGAGGTGGAGGCGACCGGAGGCGACGGCGGCAGCTACGGAGGCGGCAGAGGCGGCGGTGGACACGGAGGCGGCGGGGACGGTGGAGCAGTGGTGGAGGCGACGGCAGCGATGGAAGCGGCAGCGGCGGCGGAGGTGGAGGCGACCGGAGGCGACGGCGGCAGCTATGGAGGCGCCAGTGGCAGAGGCGGCGGTAGACACGGAGGCGGCGGGGACGGTGGAGCAGTGGTGGAGGCGACGGCAGCGATGGAAGCGGCAGCGGCGGCGGATGTGGAGGCGACCGGAGGCGACGGCGGCAGCTACGGAGGCGCCAGTGGCAGAGGCGGCGGTGGACACGGAGGCGGCGGGGACGGTGGAGCAGTGGTGGAGGCGACGGCAGCAATGGAAGCGGCAGCGCCGGCGGAGGTGGAGGCGACCGGAGGCGACGGCGGCAGCTACGGAGGCGGCAGAGGCGGCGGTGGACACGGAGGCGGCGGGGACGGTGGAGCAATGGTGGAGGCGACGGCAGCGATGGCAGTGGCAGCAGCGGCGGAGGTGGAATTCTGCGGGGGAGGCGGAAGTGCCGGGGGCGGCGGATGTGGAGGCGGGGGTGGAGGCGACAGCAGCGATGGAAGCGACAGCGAAGGTGGAATTCAGCGGAGGAGGCAGAGCCGACGGTGGAGCCAGTGGCAGAGGCGGCGGCGGAGACGGAGGCGGCAGGGACGGTGGAGGGGGCGGTGGACGCGGCAGCGGTGAGGGCGGAAGCGATGGAGGCGGCAAGCGTTGCCCCAACCCGACCCCCCGCACGCCACCGCCGCGCTGGCCGCTCCGCTAGCCCTTGTTCTTGCGACGTCCGTCCCCGGGGCTGTGTTTGGCATGTGTTATTTTGCCTGGGTTGTGGAATCTTCTTCCAAGTTGGTGTTGGCCGACCGACGGGAATACGAGGCCCGGTTTCGTGTTAGTTCTGTGATTCTACTCTCAGTTCCTTAGCCATTAAAGAATAAAACGTACTTACAGATTTTGATTTTCTTCGCGGCAGATGCGCCAGTGGCGGTAATCAGAAAGCATGATCACATTAATACGTTAATTATTTTTTTGAAAAATAATATTGGCATGAAATTAATCTTCAGACATAATTTAAATAGTAGTTCCATTTTTGTGTATCTTCCAATATTTGTAACTTACGATTAGTTCAATTCGGATAAGTGAAGATATGCTGTTCACTTTTATTGATTTATACAGATCATGGCTGAGTCCCTATACTCGTTTATGCCGATAGAGTGGTTTTGTTCGAAGAAAGATAAACCTTCATATCAATGATTTGCACAAAGAGTTAATAATTAATTCACTTATTGGTAATATGAAATATGAAATCAAATTATTCATTTGCTTAAACAAATATTTTGTGATTGAAGGCCTCAAGGAAAGAAAACTGGAATAATTATTTCTTTAGAATTTTAGTATCATCAATTGCTAACGTACTGTTGTTAAATACGAATATCACACATAAATTACAAACTAGCTGTGCTGAAAAATGGCACAAGTAATTTCCCGATTACCACTTTATCCAGATACCACAGACATGGCGGAATGTGGCTCACAAAATGACATAGCAATTTGAATGGTAGACATTGAAGCAAATGTTGGCAAAACTTTCCTTTTCGGAGAACAGTTATACTATGTGACGCGAAAGTATTGAAAATATCTCAAACTTGAGGATTACCTTTTGCAGCTTATGTAGAGTAAAGATTTTACTTTCAGTCTTACTCTGCTGCAGAGTATGATTTAATATACTCTCTGTTTTCTATCACCTCAAAATATATTTAAAAGTAAACAGAGAACGGTCATTAATAACGTGAACAACGGTTATACAATTTTTTTCGCCTCTATACATTTTTGTATTTTAACTAGTGTAGAGTAGCGCGATGCAGTGTTGAGTGATGTGTGTTGTGAAGTGCCCAGTCGTGTAGTGTTGTGTAACAGTAAGTTGTTGATGATACTATTGTTATAATGGATAGGAATCCTGATATTTGAATCATTGCTTATATACCGAACAGCCAAAAAAATTGGTACACCTGCCTACTATCGTCTAGAGACCCAGCGTTCCCCAACACAATATTGCATGGGCTCGACTAATGTCTGAAGTAGTGCTGGAGGTAATTGACATCATGAATCCTGCAGGGCTATCCATAAACTCGTAACAGTGCGACGGGGGGATCTCTTCTGAACAGCACGTTGCAAGGCATCCCAGATATGCTCACTAATATTCATGTCTGGGGATGTTGATGTCCAGAAGTGTTTAAAGTCAGAAGAGAGTTCCTGGAGCCACTCTGTAGCAATTCTGGACGTGCGGGTTGCCTTGTCCTGCTGGAATTGCCCAATTCCGTCGGGATGCACAATGGTCATGAATGGGTGCAGGCGATCAGACAGGATGCTTACGTACGCGTCACCTGTCAGAGTCGTTTCTAGATGTATCTTATCACTTCAACTGCACACGCCCTATGCCATCACAGAACTTCCATTAGCTTAAACAGTCTCCGGTTGACATGCAGGGTCCATGGATTTATGAGGTTGTCGCCATACTCGTACACGTCCATCCGCTCGAAACAATATGAAACGAGACTCGTCAGAGCAGGCAATGTTTCTTCAGTCATCAACAGCCCAATATCGTGTTGAAGAGCCCAGGTGAGGTGTAAAGCTTTATGTCGTGCAGCCATCAAGGGTAGACGAGTGAGCCTTCGACTCCAAAACCCCATATCAATACTGTCTCGATAAATGGTTCACTCGTTGACACTTGTTAATGGCCCAGCATTGAAATCTGCAGCAATTTGCAGAAGTGTTGCACTTCTGTCACGTGTAATGATTCTCCTAATTCTTCGTCGGTCCCTTCTTGCGCGATCTTTTTGCGGCCGCAGCGATGCCAGATATTTGATGTTTTACCGGATTCCCAATATTCATGGTACACTCGTAAAATGGTCGTACGGAAAATCCAAATTTCATCGCGACCTCGGAGATGCTATGAAGTATCTCTCTTGCACCGACTATATTACTACGTTCAAACACACTTAAATCGTGATAACCTGCCATTGTAGCAGCAGTAACCGATCTAACAACTGTGCCAGACTCTGGTTGTCTTATATAGTCATTGCTGACTGGAGCTCCGTATTCTTATTGATTCCAGATTTATTTATTTCAATATGCATGACTGTACCAGTGTTTTTGGCTCTTCAGTGTATGAGATATAATTATTATTTATTTCCACATAATTTAGTATATAATCATGTGTTTAATCACAATGTTTTGTAAAATTTGAAAAAATTAGGGAATTTGAAAAATTCGTCTCTATGTTAGTCAATTTCTGTAAAATTACGGGCAAGAGTATAAATGGGGAACCTCAACAATTGTTTAATTGTTGAATTATTAATGAAAAGTTCAAGCGTAACTAGGAAACAGTTCTACGATTGCTATATGGATTCAGACACGAATGAAAAGTCTTATGCGTAACTGTGTTTAACGTTTTAATTCTTTAAGATGTTGTTACCTCAGAGTTGCTAAATTTGATACTTCATCCACAACTTCTGTTTGATCTGCAAACATGTAAGAAGATAACAGAATAATGAATGAGTCAAGGAAAAATCATACTTACGTAATCAAATGTACGTAGTCTAGAAAAATATAACAATTTTTCTCGAAACGTAGCGTTATGTAACGAGGACCTCAGATGACACGAACTCGATTATTTTAACCTCCACGAAACATACGAAACTTAATTATGAACGTGTAATGAATAATAAATTGTTTTACTGTATATTGTATTTTGTAAAGGCTAGGGATACGAATATTCTTAGAAAGCAAATTATAGATTAAAAATATTGGAATATAATGTTTCAGATATTTAAACCCGAGCTAAGCTATGTTCTGAACGGAATGTTTATGATTCCGAGCTAATCTTAGTAAATTAAATTAATTCAAGATATAAAAAATATTTTGTTATAATCATGTAGTGTTTTTCAAATAATAGTATCCATGAACTTCTTTCAAAGCTAAATATACGAGTATTAACAAAAACCTTACAAAGGCTTTGATATATTGGGATGAGCGGAAAGAGTTCTTTCACTGAAAAAATAAACTATACCTAGAATGTGCTTTAGTAAGTTTGCGGAACAGCCATGGGCGTGTCTAGCCTAAAACAAGGGGAGCGTAAGTTAATTTCTGGGCTCCCTTTTCCATTCAAACCTTTTATTCATATAAGAAATATTTTATTATTAAATAAATTAAATAAACAAGAAGAATGAAATTAAAAATTTAATGATACTTTTAATATATACAATTGGTTTTATGTTGTACCATTTGCAGAATTGCGTCATAGATCGCAGAGCCTCTCCCTCTAATGTACATGGTAAAAAAAATCTTCAAATTTTAGGAACAAAAATGAGAAAATAAAGGATTGAAAACATATACGGAATTTGTTTTTATTCCGTAAGGCTACTCGGCCCCTTTCAAAATATAAGCCGTTTTTCTTTGACGTCCTCTGCTCCCCCTGTGGCGACGCCTCTGGAAACGCTTACCTCGTGTGAAACCGCCTCTGCTCAGAGGCGCCGGCAGAGGTGCGGATGGCCGGCGGAAAGAGGTACGCGTTGGTGTTTTTTTTAACCTCGGCGTGCGCAGAATACGAGCCGCTTATTAACGTTAATGACGTCGGCCATGTTGAGTCGCAGCGTTTGTCGGGCCTTCGCAGCATCTGTTGCGGGTTTCCTGCTTTGAAACTGCCTTTTTCGAACGCTGTTAAGGAAAATCTCTCCGGTTGCACGAGAGAAGTGAAGATAATTATCGCAAAGAGGTGGAGATTTCATTAGGATCATTTAAGATTGTTTTTGTAGTCGTGTCGGCCTCGAGTGTGATAAATCTTAAACGATATTTAATGTAACTAAATTAAAGAAGATCTATTGTTGCGTGGAATTTCTTACCATGTTTCAAATTTACAAACAATTATTATTATTATTTTTGAATAATTCATTGAGATTTCGTGGAAATAAATACTTTTTATAGAACGCCATTCAAGTAGTGATTTTGAGAAACTACTTTGAACTTGATATTTAATTTTATATTAAATTTTTTTTAAAATCCGTAAGACCTACTATTGCAATATTAATACATGTTCTTATATAAATATTACTTATATACTAATTAACTAACCAAACCACTGATTTCGTAGGCATGTATTACACACTACACTATTATTTTCTCGAATATAGTTTGAAATAGTTACTAAAGTTATAAACGATGAACTACGAAAAAAAAAAAAAGCTTCCAGAATAGTGCATTTTCGTGCGACAATAGAGAACATTGTCATGCTTCAAAGTCGAGTTCAGGAGCACGCAAATAGACGGGAATGATAAAATACTGAAGATCGTTTCACGCGAGTCTTGAAGGCGGCGCGGCGCGGCGTGCAACCTGTGCCTCAGCCCAACCGTCGCGCTATCAAGTAGATTAGCGCCACGCGCTCATTGTGGGCGACATTTTGGGCGGAACCCCCGGCGCCCGGGCGCCGCTGCCGATGAAATGGCGGCTATTGTGGCGGCGCCGCGGCGGCCCCGGCCCCGGCCAGCCCGAAATGGGCTGTACGCTCCCCGGGCGGCGGTCAGGCGGTAGGGACCGCCGGTGATGGGGGAGGGGGGATGACGGCAGCGGTGGAGGGAGCTGCGGAGGAGGCGGCGGGTGAAGAGGTGGCGCTCAAGAAGTGTATGAGGAGACGGACGGAGGAAAGCGGATGAGGCGGCGGATAAGGAGGTGGCGAATTAGAAAGGAACGGATGAGAAGGGAAGGGTGAACGAGGAGGCGGCGGATGAGATGATACCGGGTGAGAATGCCACGTATTATGGGGCGATGGCTGAGGAGGCGGCGGATGAGGAGGCAGTAGATGAGGAAACGGAAGGTGAGGCGCGCGCGGATAATCCGGCGGATGAGGCGGCGAATGAAGAGGCGGCGTATGAGGATGGAGTGAATGAGGAGGCGGTGGATGAGGAGGCGGTGGATGTGAGGTAGTGGATGAGGAGTCGGTGGATAAGGAGGTAGTGGATGAGGAGGCGGCGGATGAGAAGAAAGCGGATGAGAACGCGACGACTTAGGCCCTGGGTGAGGAGGTGGCTGATGAGGAGGCGTCGAATGAGGAGGCGGTGGATGAGGAGGCGGCGGATGAAGAGGGGCGGATAAGGAGGAAGCGAATGAGGAGATGGATGGGGAGGCGGCGAGTGATCGTATTGCCATTGGAAAGGAGATGGAGTCCAGGGTGGCGATCGTTGGCCTGAGTCGGCATTGGATGTTGGTAACAGGGGTTCCTTAAGCGGCGGCGCTTTGAAACACAAAGTAAGTGACACTTTTGGCAACATCCACTGTACTTACTGATAACTTTTTATTTTAGAACTAGCTGAAGTTAAGAGAGTTGCTCATATATTTTTATCACATTCGTCTATTATGTAGTAAAGGGAATGCATGTATGTATTGTGTATTTCCGTCATTACCTGCCCTTTCCTACTCTACCCCACGTCGCACTGCCCAAACCCACTCTGCTCCTGTCCACTGTCTTTGGCACATAAGAGATTGTATAATTATTTTGAAATCAGAAACAGATCTCCAATTTTATTTATTCAATTTTATTTAATTTTAAAGATGCGTGACACCAATAAACTACGTAATAGTTATTCACCGATATTTAAATTACGTGTAATATGAAATATAAATCAACTGATACAATTAAGGAAAATATTGTAGTTTTCATGACAAATATAATGCTTCTTAATATGTAATGATGTAAAAGCTCTATGATCAATTAAATGTCAAATATATCAGACCAATGGAAGAACCAATAAGATCGTTCTTGCTAAATAGCAAGAACCATGTTATCTTTTATGGGAAGATGATGTGAGAGATTGTGAACTTAGGAGGACACGTCTTAATATGTGGCATATGGGATGACGCTGGAATCGGGCGACTAAGATGTCTCAAATCTGAGATAGGGCTGCGTGTTGGAGTGGAGGTGGATGGTTTGAGCACGGCTGGCACCTGAGAAATAACGGGTGGTGTAGGAGAAAGGGTTTCGTGATATGGTGTTTGTAGTCTCTCGCTGTAGAACGCAGTTGAGTTGTAGGCAGAGGAAGTGCGGGTTGGATGTGGCTCTGAAGGCCGGAGAGAAATTCAGCATTGGAACAAAGCTAGATAATCGATGGGGCTGGTGTATGAGGGATCCAGTTGAGTTAGCGATGCAAGAGAACATTTGTTAGGTAGTCAGGTGGAACTGTTTAATAGACGCCGAAGGTGGTAGTTGCACCGGGAAAATTTCTGAAGTGGAATTGAAACAAGGCAAAGGTTTACCCATTCCAGAAGTATTTAAGTAATGCCGAGATAAGGTGTTTTCGAACCAGACACCATAGAAAGATCCAGAGAGGCAAAAGAAAGCCTTTGTCGAAAGGTAGTCCTGTGGCAGAGACTGAGTGTTCGCCGGAAGTTGAAGCCATAGCGGGAAGATGTCCGACTTGGCGAAAATACTCTTAGACGAAACAAATTCCTTGTGTTTGGAGCAACACAGACGCGAGAACCATGAGAGGCAGGCACCCGAGAAAGTACTGGCGAGACAAAGGAGGAGGGGCAGAGATCTCGCGGACAGGGCGATGTTGGGTAGCCCGGTGAATGTCGCTGATGGGCGGTGACAATCGCCGATGGGAAGCTATGGGCGTGTGCGCATGCCGAGCATGGGTGGTGGGCGATGGTAGTTACCTCCAGGGGCGATGGGTGTGCTCGCGTTCCTAACATGGCTGGTGGGCGCTGATAGACGTCGCAGGGAAGCCATGGGTGTGTACGCGTGCCCATCATGGGGGGTGGGCTGTGGTAGTCACCATGGGGGGCGATGGGTGTGCGCGCGTTCCTAACATAGCTGGTGGGCGGTGGTAGTGGCCGCGAGAAGACTCGCGGTGGCCGCGAGAGGCGCAGGATGTGTGTGCATGCCTAGCGAGGCTGGTGGGCGGTGGTAGTCGCCGAGGTGAGGCGTTGGGTGTGTGCGCATGCCCAGCGAGGTTGGTGAACGGTGATAGTCGCCACAATCAGGCGATGGGTGTGTTCGCGTGCCTAGCCTGGCTGGTGGTGGTGGTAGTCGCCGAGGTGAAGCGATGGGTTTATGTGCATGCCTAGCAAGGCTGGTGGGCCACGGTTGACGCCACAATGAGGCAATGGGTGTGTTCGCATGCCTAGCCTGGCTGGTGGTGGTAGCCACCTTGGTGAGGCGATGGGTGTGGGCGCATGCCCAGCGAGGCTGGTGGGCGGTGGCAGTCGCCGCGGGAGGCGATGGGTATGGCCTCGTGCTTCGCAGCAGCGCCAACCGAGCGCCGGCGAGTGAGGGCAGCGGGTCGCGGGTGGCCGTTGCAGCGGACGCGGGCTGAATGGAGCCTAGATAACCGCGGATTGAATCCCAGCGCCCCTTCCCCGACGCGCTGGGCAAGGCGGCTGCGCTGAATGACGGCGATGTTATCGACGCGGGCGCGCTCTATGCGATGCTCAGATGAGCGCCGCTCCACACAGGACGGCCTTCCCAAGACAGACTATGAGCGCGCGACCGTTTGCACGGCCGGAGGGGCGGCCTCGCCACTTAGAAAGGTACTTGTGTGCCGGGTTATTACCCCTTATTACTCACTTGTTATGCTAAGAATCTCTTAGGAATCGTGGCATTATCTTATTTAATTACAACATGTACGCAAACATCATACGTTTAGTGCACCCATACTATGTTAAAAAGAACGGGGAAGTACATAGCGAGCTTCTCCCTAGTAATACTTCCCTCCGAGCGGCGTATGAATGTAGGTGCGTTATGTACTCAATTATTGCGTAATTACCACATGAAATTCGAACGTATGAGTTGCGAACGTTGGCCCTCCTGTGACTGTACATTTTGCTACGGTGGCCGGGCGCGCGTGCTTGTGTGCCTCCCCGTGGCTTGTCGCCAGCCCGCGGCCGTAAGCGGCGCCCCACCCCTCCACCCCCCGTTTCCGCTGTCGCCTCGCCCTCCAGAGAGTCTACATCTGCGGCCTAACTGCGCCGATTACCGCCCAAGCGCGCCACCGCACCCGCCCCTGGCGGTAGCTCCCCCCACCCCCGCGGAAAGGCGGTCGGCTGGCGCGTCATCGCTGCCGTTTGTTTCCGTAAGACTCCTCCCTCCTTCGGCGCTAGGGTGTAGTGTCTCCATTTCTACTCGGTGGTTTCTGTGCACAGCAAGAGAGCCGAGTTTGGTGGAAGCTCTTTGCTACGAATAGCGTGTTGAAATTGATGTAAAGAATGCTGGCGGTGGAGGCTACCTTGGAAACCCAACTATGAATTTTGAATAAGTACGTATTATGAGCCAATATGTCACGTGACGTTTGTTGTTCAATAGGAAGATACTTAAACATATTCACAGAGAAGTCCAGGAGTGGGGCATTTAAAAGGGTACTGTAATAGACAATTGTGTTATAATTTTACTTGAAGTTTCATTTAAAACGTCTACTGTATGCAATTGAAAGTAACACACCAGTCTACAAATAAAATTAAAATACACGGACCTGCTCCAACTTGATTCAACGTCTCGTTTTTTCTAACGAAAACAATTCATGAAAATACACGTATATTTTCGTGCTTGCGATTAACTCTGTCATATGATTTATCTTCATTTCGTCCTTATCTGCATATTCCCGATTCATATAATGAACGCTAGAGCTAGACACTGCGAAAGTTTCTTTGATGACATGGTCGCTGCGCCCTAGGGCCGTTGGACAAATTTAGGCCCTCTTGGGAGTAGTTGTAAGGAAACCAGGAAGCCGTTCCTCAAAGGCAATCTCAGGAATTCTCATCCCTTCTTCACTCGCCCTAACTCGGAACTAGAATCGAAATCTCGCCACTAGTGGGACTCTCAGCTAAAACTTCAGTTAATGAATTTCAGGCGCTGACCTAAAGGAGCTGCCATCTGATGGTGAGCAAACGAAGGTTGGCGTTGGTGTTCAATCTAAATGGAGATTTCGTGTCAGTTTTAAATATTTTTGATAATAGTGTGCAGGCTGGTCTTCATTCGTTACATAAATATTACTGTTCAACCAGTAGTAATCTTTACGTCAATAAGTCATATTTATGTGTAATGGAAAATGAGTTAATTCGAACAGTTGTTACTATAGTTCGGCTTGTCTGCGAGGTTTCCTAGGATAATACAAATTTATAATTTCTTATATAATGCTCCATTATTTTTTATTTACTACTATTAAAAGAATTTATGTTTGTTATAATATAAAGTTGACACAATTTTAAAGGCAAATAATTGTTTTAAAATTTAGTCTTTGCAAATTCGGTAAAAAGTTATGAATAGGAATGAGTACTGAGTAGGAAGAATCTTGTTTTGTATCCGTGAAAGAGATTGTCCAAGGGGTACGTGTGGAGCGTACTGTTGAATGGAGATGCAGCGTGGACTATGGGAAAGAAGAAGAAGGACGAAGAAAGTAAACTGTTTAACGTGAGAAACGGTAATGTGCGGAATGAAAAGGAATACGTATGAAAAGGCTCTTGAAAAGGAAGAAAAGCTGTTTCTTACGAAACGTCTAGGAGTGCTACAACCACACTCCAGGGAAAGTAATGAGAAGACGGGGAAGGAGTTAATGGATGAAGTGAAATGTTTTAATTATAAGAATACTTGTCCTGAGGCAGAAGCATGTGGACACAGCAATGGTGACCTACCATCCGGCAGAAAACCTTGTGATGATGACTCGTATTTACTCATTCCTTTCATATCTTAAATTGTATGTATTATTCGCCTTTTTTTAAATCTGTAGACGCATTCTGCGCCTAGAGAGGGCTCAGAAATTGCTGCTTCGTCCCATATCTCGACGATTGTCGGCGATTTTCTGTACCAATGTGTTGGCTACATGAGGATGGGTGATTAGCCAATCGTTCGACCCTAAGATTGGGAAAGAGAATGAAATAGCGACGAAAGGATCACGCACAGCCTCTGGCCTGTTTTCTTGGGTGCTGCTCCGGTATTTTTCTGAAAATGAGAAAAAAATGGAAATTACTGAAACGAGCAGTCTAAGAATTTTTTTCAGTCTGGTGCCACAAATTAACTGAGTGAAATACATCAAGCAAATGTCTGGCACTTTGCCGGCATCGGACCCGCGATTTCACAATCTCTTTAAATGCTCGATACATAAGACATTGACCTTTATTCTTTTTTCTTGTAGTTCTAATAAATATCTTCATACCTTTTACATACCTGCGTAAAATATTTATAAGTAATAAGTAGTATTTTTGATAGAAAAGTGAAACGCGATCAAGATGTACTAGAAATGAAAAACCGCACTGTAGAGTGAATTATAAACATTGTGTTATAACATTTACAAATCAGATATTAACCTGCTGCCTGAGGTAATTTTACTATCCCTAGGTGACATCTCTGTCCGGTTATATGCTCCAATTCGATTCGGTTGGGAATCTCACCGCCACTGAATCCTCTCCTGAGACAGGGCGGCTTAGAGCTGCTCTAACTCGGCCACGAGAGCCGTCCGGTCGGAGTGCGGTCGAACCTGACGTCTGAGCTGATTCGCACACATGCTCTCTGGGGGAGTTCCTCCACATGACTAGACATGTGCTGCATGTAACCAAGCATTGCCTCGTTGAAAGACAGCCAGATCGTTGCCTCCTAAGGACAGAACGTTATTCTGGGCCGTCAGTAAACTGTTCTACACTTGATTTTTATGTTGTCAGGGTATAGTATATTTATTTTGTAATAATTATTTAGATTATAACATTTTATTCTCATCAAATTTTAAAGAGTCTTTCGCTTTACAAATAAGTTATATGTAACAGAATTTGAAAGATGTTAAATGTGTAACATATATGTTGAGTTCAATGCGGAGAAGTGTTGGACTGTATAATCTAATGAAAAACTCTACAATGTGAAGTGAAAGTGCGATGGACACCAATTTACGATCTGATTTATCAAAATAATAATAATAATAATAGTTATTATTACTTCCATCATTATTGTGTAGTACTATTTAGTTTATTCTTAATCATACGTTTCTGTATCTGACAATAAACCTGACATCAATTTATATCCAGTTGCAATGTTTATAAATCTAATTTGAAACAAAAAATATATTTTAACTTTATTCGTAATTAACACCTGATTTGTTTTTTGAGGCGAATATTTAATTACTATTTCATCCAATTATTTGAGTTGTTGGACAGTGCAGTGATTGTGATGAATAGGGTATAATGAGGTCGTTTGTTGTCTGAATAACCGGGCATCAAAACACTATCACTTCAAAGTCGGCGGTAGTGCTGAAGAAATTAATAATTTTTATTTTACTGAGTTACTTGTATGTTTTATTTTTGTCTTCTGTTATTTGATGTGACACATAAATGACCTAACAATTCATTGTTTCATATCATATCATTAATTTAAGAGCACATGAATGTGGAAAATCATTGTGTGAACTTTAAAATGAAAAACAAATACATTTTCAATAAATATTTTCACATTGTGTGATTGGTAGAAATGAAACAGCGGATAACTTTCTAAAAATAAATACAAACAGTAATAATTCGCAAATACAAATTACCGGACTACAGAATTCATTGTCTAGTAGGGAAAAAAGTGGGTTGATCCGGAGTTCATGGTGTCGTTCACTGACCTTCGGTTCCTTTGGTTCACTGATTCGGTTCACTAATCTCGTGATTCACAAGGTTATAGTTTCACGGTTCAACACTTCCTTCAAAAGTGTAACACTTCAAAAGTGTAACACTTCCTTCATTTGAAAACCAGTATTCCTCTCTACCATGCGGAAATCTGATGATTTCTTCTGTGTTCTATCAACACAACGTGCCTGCACCCTTGCGTGGGAAAACTTATGTTCTAATATGTTCGAAGTGACTTCTCTTCATATGACTACCTATACCACCACACACGTGGGGAGACAAGCCGAGAACGTGAAGCTTGGCCCGGATGGGGCGGTGCCTCGCTGGTGGGAGATACCTGGGCGGGGAAACCTCGCGAGCCGACATGTAGGTCGGCGCCGAATCTCACCATCCATTGGGGGAAAGGTCACCGCCATCTTCCGTGCAAAAATCACCTCCCCCTTCAGGTCTAATGATCATAGAAATTAACGCCCCCGGACACACAGAACAATCAAACTGCACGTCATGAGGTGGAGTTTGATCATTGGGTTATCGTAAACAAACGTATTAGACACGTTTTCTTAACAATATACTTAATTTATAGCCAAAAGTACCGAAAAATCGGAAATACAAAAAGAATCCCACAAAACATTTTAAAACATTTTTTTCTATTTCACGAATATCGTGGACACAGATCAATGAATTCGAGTCATTTGAGCAACGATAACTTTACGAGACCGTATGGAAGACAAAAATGATTGAAATAACTTTCTGAAACTGAAGTATTGTGCTCCAATGTCTTCCGAACGAGATTTGATAAGTCACAATTCCGAACCCTCACTTTGAATTTTGTCATTTTAGCCAGGTTTTTACCTTACAAGATTTTGTTACACACAGTGCAGTTAATGCCAATTTAGGCATATGGTATCCAATTATGGAGTACTAAAATTAATTTGAATATTGAAACCTTATAAAGATTTCAATCTAAATCACTGTACATTGCTGTAAATGACCATTAGTATATTACCAATGCAATCCCCCATAACGATTTACAAATAAAAACCATTAAAGAAGTAATATCAGTTACAGTTACAGATACTGTACTTACAGATACTACAGTTACAGTAGTCTTGAGGACCACCCAAACTTCCTGGTACTGAACCTTTTGGATAACAGTCAAGACACAAGACGACTATCAAGACTTTGACAATTAGATCTTACGGTTAGATTTAGTTGAGTTGCCACTGTGTATCATCACTCTTATAATTGCAAATTAATTGTTTTTGTATGTAATGTAGTATTAAAATGCACAAAATGTTCCTATAGAACTGAAAACTCATTGAAAGTTCAGTTCCTATAGTGTGCGTCGTACGCAATTAGCGATACTTTTCTGGATGTTTAGTAGTATCACTTCATTGATACTTACCATAGCAGTCTGCGAACGTGCATCCTATACTTCAACATTATACACCGAGATTACCAAGACTTGTTTGAAGTAGCCCTAGAGAAAAAATACAATGGTGTTAAATTGCAGACTAACGGGACCCACTCGCCGAATCTAACGATTTGAAAAATATTCGATGTGTTGTCATTTGTTACAAAATTAATGTTACAAAGCTCCAGATATTGATCAACAGTTTTCCACCTTTATAACGGAAGTCAAAAACATAGCTGCCAATGATTTTTCCACCAAAGTTACAGAATCTCATTTCAATATTATTCAATACAATTTAAGGTTTTCGAAAATATCGTATTATTCATGTTCAAAACATAAAGTACTGCTCATATAGAGACCCAACTAAAAAAACTCTTTCGGTTCCTCTGTACGACTTTCCGGTGTCTTATATCAATGAAGAAATTAAAACACAACTAAGAAATTAATCTTTCCCAATTAACACTGTCTACCGACTCATTGAAAAAGAAGGAAAATAAGAAATTCGTTCAATTGAACTTACATACAGTGATCAAGGTAGAGAAATAATTTAATTAAACAGATTATTCATAGTATATATTATTACTATATACTTTAACTATCTAGTTGAAGTTTAGAGTAAATTTTATTAGTACTATATGGTATTTTTAAAAAAAATATGAAATGGTAAAATATTAATTCGCTGATATTGCAAAATGTGTATAATAAAATACATGAATTACGGAATGTATATTAAAATCCCTAAATGGATTAACCTTTTTAATTTTCAAGTGTAATTGTGATATTAAAAAAAGGAATTTACGTATATGAAAATATTCTATGGAACACATAATGTGTATTCAAATCCTTGAAAGTCGAACAAGGACGAATACGATGAAACAGTTTCGACTAAACTAAAAAATGCATATTTAATTACGCTAGTTCCCGTATTTTCATACTGTGCGTACCCACTAAATTCTCATACTCAATGTGTCATTGCTTAAGACTCACCACGGGAAAGGTATCAGGAAAAACAACGTTGCAGCATGTATCTAATTTAAACACCAGTAGTCTCTACAATTTAGAATGACCACATTCATCAGGAGAAGGTAATGTTAATCAGGCAATTGACTGAGAACAAATTTATTAAACACTGGTACCCCCTTCCTGATGCATTACAAATCAATATATCAGGTTTTTGTTACGTTTCGAAAACGTCTTGATAGATGAGACAGTGAGAATAGTACTGGTACCCAGAGAAAGGTTACAAGTGACCATTTCGACTGGTGCGCAAATGAATAAAGTAAAAATATGTATGAGTAAAGATGATATATATGCACCAAACACATTAAAATAATAATAATTCTTTTATTTTATTGATAGTAGTGAGTACGAAAATATTCACTAAACACTGCACATAACGCATTGTGAGCTCATGACGCATTACTCAGCAATTTGTGGAGTTCCAGATACGGCCGCCAACCGTTGTGGGAAAACAATGAGAGTGGACACTCGGTACAAGCGGAAACAAATCGCGTATCCGCAGCGCTTCCTCCCATCGAAAGAGCTTCTTGAGTGCGCCTCCGGCCTCGCCGTTCGGCCGAGCGCGCGTCTGGCACGCGCCAGCGATCACGCCGCGCCGCTCAACTGGCCGTGTGATTTGCCGCGCGCCACTGGCGACGGTCACGCCGTCGCGGCCGCACCCCACGCAATGAAATCACGGAAATAAATTGCAATTGCGCGGAGTCGCAGAGCGCGCCGAGAAGCATCGCGTTTTAATTGTTATGAATAGCAGCTAAGGGGGAAGGCCCGCCCAGACGCCGACGATCGGCCCGGGGTAGATAGTCGCGGGCGGGGGCGGGGCAGGGGCAGGACACGAGCAAGGCACGGACGGGATAGGATCGATAGGGGTGGTATAGGACCGGGGGCTGGAGTGTGGAAACAGGCAGGAGCGGGGCAGGAGCGGGGCAGGAGCGGGGCAGGAGCGGGGCAGGAGCGGGGCAGGAGCGGGGCAGGAGCGGGGCAGGAGCGGGGCAGGAGCGGGGCAGGAGCGGGGCAGGAGCGGGGCAGGAGCGGGGCAGGAGCGGGGCAGGAGCGGGGCAGGAGCGGGGCAGGAGCGGGGCAGGAGCGGGGCAGGAGCGGGGCAGGAGCGGGGCAGGAGCGGGGCAGGAGCGGGGCAGGAGCGGGGCAGGAGCGGGGCAGGAGCGGGGCAGGAGCGGGGCAGGAGCGGGGCAGGGGCGGGGCAGGAGCGGGGCAGGAGCGTTGTGATGTAAAACAAAAATCTTCAGAGTTATTTCAATTAATTTCTGTGTTAGGATTCAGCAGTACTAAAGAAGCGGGACAGATAATTTACCTTATTGTACAATTATAGCAGAGATAAGAGAAATTTCTTTAAAATCCATAAAAAATCAAAATTATTTCTTTAAGAAGAAGAATTTACATACGACGAGACATTTTGAAGAATAGCATTTATTATGCATTATTAGCATTTATTATGAATATAAAATTATTTATATCTATATAATTTACGTTTTAATTATTGACGTCGTTTATGAAAGACGTTGTTTGAAAGTGTAAGTAGCTCGAGTAAAACTATTCTAATCCACCAGCGAAGAGTTTATTCGTCCGTCATCTCAAATACATATTTACATAATTGTAATTGACTTAAGCAAAGAGAGCTACTCACTTTTGAACAGTTACTAACGAAAACAAGAGAAGTCAACTTCCCTTAATAGCTCTCATTACTCCTAGTTTGAACTAGCCGAAGCACACACTTCAGAGCGGTCGTGCGAATACGTGCGTTAACTAACTAGAAGGACTTTTGGATGAGGGCTGGGCGCCAAGGGAGGCTCCAGAAACATGTTCATATATTAGAGAAGGAAAAGTTGGTAGTGCTTTTGGTGAAAAGACGGGATCTGCTCGGGGGTTTGCGATAAGCAGAGCGCACACTCAGTGCTCCGCAGTAAGAGAGACGAGCAGTTACGTTTGTAAACTCGCCTGGGGAAGCTCGCTGTAAAACGATATCCACGATTGGATCGGTTATTTCAAAAAGGCCACATCTCCAATCTATTATAAGGAGATTTAAGTTCACAATTTTAATCTGAAAGTGTTTTTTAGGTTTGTCTATGTAAAAACACACATTTCTGCTTTTCTTGAATATAATTTATAATGCCATTTTTCCATAGCTGCCTGTTTCCAATCGGGAAGTTGAACTCCACCATAGTGACGTCACTGCAGGGACATGCAAGGTCCCCCGATTTGATAGCACCGTCTGGTAACCTGCCAGCGGCAGATTTGAGTAAATCGCTGTATTACTAGGAGTAGTTATCTGATTATTTTGAAAAGGCTACTTCTCCGAAAACTTTCTAATTACTCCGAACGATTCCTGGGTATATAGTCTTTTTAATAACGAATTAAAATTGTCTTGGAATCCGGTTCTACCTTTGTTAATAGATTGCAAAAAGAGAAATACATTGGGTGTTATACTTCAATAAACAAAACATGAATACATCGTTGTTGGATATATTTGCTATGTGATACGAACAATACATATGCCCATTAATTAGCTGTAGTTTCATTCCAATTGATAAAACTTGATAACGCATATATATTTGTTGAGAATTCAAATTATCAAAACACTTCACTTTTCTTGCGTTCTTCATGCTTCAGAGAAAACAAATATTTAGATTTCTTTCTCGCTATAGCTTTTGCACATAACACTTCAAATTGTGCTTTTTAAATTATTTTACAAAATATTTACCATTTATTCTAATTTTAGAATACAAACTTCTAATTTTCATAGACATTATCCTCCATCGCAGCCAGAGAAGTGTAATTCATTTTAATATTGAGATCTGAAGTGCTGAAATGAGTTCCTTCTTCCGACATGGATTAACGGAACATTTGCATTTTGTTGACAACTAGAAACTCTGCAATCTTCGTAAAAAAAAAAAACTGTCACGAACATGGCCAAGAATAACATGTGCGAGTAGGAGCGAAAATGTTCACAGTTCTACCAACTTCACAGACGAGTGAAACTCTGGAAGTTCCAGCAACTCCGCGGCCAGCGCGTCGGCTCGGCGGCGGAGGCTCGGTGACAGGGCAATTAGCCCCTTTTTAAAGACGCGTAATGGATGGCAGAATTAATAACCAGATAAAGCCAATATTTTGCATCGGGAATTAACTCGCCGCGGGCGTGCGTGCGGGCGTTGGGGTGGGTCGCGGCGGCGTGGGGCGAGGAGCGGCGCGCTCCAATCTCTTTATCGGGCGGCGGCGGCGGCGGCGGCGGCGGCGGTGCAGGCGGGGGCGTCGCTGTATGCGATAAGCCGCATACGATTATCCGGATAAGCAGCGCGCCACTCGCGAGTCCACGTCGCCAGAGCGCGCTCGCAGCACGCGGGGCGCCGGCCCACGGAGGGGGCGGGGCGGGGCGGGGCGGGGCGGGGCGGCGGCGGGGCGGGCGGCGGGGGAGGAGGAGGAGGAGGAGGAGGAGGATGTGAAGAAGGAAGCAGCGATTGGAAAGGTCGCCGGAGTGGGGGAGGTGCGAGTGTCATGAAGGGGCGGGAGCGGTGGAGTACGCGGAGGAGGGTGAGAGGGTTTTGCGGAAGGAAAGGGTGAGGTTATCGAGCAAACCGCTCTCCGAGATGGGAGCTATGGAGACGGTCAAAAGTCTTCAGTAATTGCATGACGCGATTCAGAAGTGAAACGGCATTTGGGACCCATGTGTTGGATGAAAAGCGGATGAAGTGTATCACACATGACAGGAAGTGGAAGACAGGAAATGGAAAGCAAGACATTTGAAATGCAGTAAAATATTTTGGAGATGATCAAATGAGGAATGTGGTAGACAAATTGGTAAGACACACGAGAGTCTGCTTCTGTGGTGAAAAAGTGATTAGCGTTTCGAGTGCAACAGATTGAAGAGAATGAAAATAACATTAGGAGTTTCCGTAAACGGAATAAATAAAAAAATAATTTGTAAAGAAACACCTGAGAAAGGCATATATATATATATATATATATATATATATATATTGTGACGTACCTGGTGATGCCGGGTATTTCACTGCAATATAACACTAAAGGGGGGTATCTTTTCCGTGAATGGGTCCCTGGATAAGTTGGTATACTATTGGGAAAGTTAATCAGAAATAGAAATACAATCATGAACAAGATTTATTTGCAAATCAAATCTGTTAATTACATGAACTGACAACCTTTATACACTCTGCCTTGGTACCAAGATTAGGTGTAATATGCATTTATCATACCTTCGGGGCCCCGACCAAATACCTTCGATGCTCGTGGAACAGCTCGTATCGACAGGGTTGCCGACCTCTGCAGCAGCTGTGGGCCGTCGGCGGCCGATGGCGTGGCGGTCGTCCTGGGCTGGTGACCTTGCGACTCCTTCCCGACTCGGATCTTGATACCACGGCGTTGCACCTCTCTCGAATCACCTTCCGTCGATGAATTCAATTACTCAACCCGCGCCTATCACGCGTGCTGGTCCCAGTTCCGTACCACACAGTTTCGGTAAGGTTTCCACTACACTAATTACTACAAACGCAATCGATTGTTCTATCAACACGAATCTTTTATTCTAATGATAATCTCATTGTCTACTTCACTTATTTACCGCTTCACAATTACTATTGCTTTACGAACACATCGCACGTTCCCTTTTTGTTCATGCGCTAACGGCGAGCTTTTCGCCACACGTCCGAACTCTTCGCCGCTCCGCTAACGTCTGTCCTCTTCGCAATTCTCCTAACGACTGCCCGCACGTGCTCGCTGCCCAGTTTGTAACCGACGTTCTCACGCTGGCCACCCGGCGGTGGCACCGGTGGCGGTAGCGACCGTTGCTAGCTCCCGTCGTTGTTCGCAGCGCTTGGCGTACGTACCGCGCAGTCCAAAATATATATTGATTACTTACACTAATGTTTTAATTAGTGTAAAGGAACACATTCTGTGTTTCAATATATATATATATATATATATATATATATATATATATATATATCAAATAATTTTGTATACCCCTAAAGCTGAATCTGTAGGCATATATCTCGTATAGAATTTCTGATAGTTCTAGCGTTGAGATGATGGACATGAGTTTGTGTAGTAAGGTCAGATCAGTAAGAACCAAAGCTACAGTGGAAAGCAAATAGGGTTAAGCACCACAGTAGGGGCAACTAGAGGAGAGCAAACAGTTAAAGGAAGACTCTGAGCTATAGCGGAGGTTTGAAGTTTGAAGACTTCGGAGCAAAGATGGTTATTGAGGAACGAGCTTGCCCTGTCTTGTTCTTGGCCTGACTTTGGCCGATCAGCCTCTCGGCCATAGGATAAGGGGTTCGTATGGATAACACGAAGACATCTCTTCACTGTATATACTAGGCTTCTTAACCTTATGGCGAGCTTTCTCATCGTACAACAGCAATATATACTGTGAAAATTGTAAGGAAACACATCTATAATTTGCCTCGGCCGGGACACGAACCCGGGGTTGCGCCGTTTTTTCTGGATTCCCGTGAAAAGCGAGCCACTAACCAACGAGCCACCCGAGCGAGGAAGAAATAAGTCGTTGGAGGAAAATGGCAGACGTACATCGAATCCCAGACGACCGCAGCGTTTCCAACAGCTCAGCTGCGTCACGCGGGGCAATGAAACCCACAGAATGTGCTGCAGCTTGCGCGCTGGCGGTGGCGTATCTACAGCGACGCGTGGTGGCAGCGGCGGTCGCACACGCCTGTCGCGATTACGTCACGCCACTCGCAGCCCTCTCAAATCTGCCACACGCGCCCGCCCGCCCGCCCGCTCGCTCGCTCGCGGCTCAGGCGAAGGCCCGTCGCTTGTGGTGGCGGCTCACAGTGTGATCCAATGGCGAAAGAGTCAGTCACGGAAAACCTCTAATGACTCGCAGTTAAAACTCAAACGGGGGTTTTTGAGGTCGATGATTGAAGATATATAAAGATATAATTACGCGACAAGGTGGATTTAATATGGCGATCGAAACGGTAAAAATGTCTTTATCTCGGAATGTAGTAGATATTTATTAATTCTTTTAGTTTTATTTTTCTTCCTAGGAAAGAAAAGAGGTTCAGTCTGCCTTGTGAAACATCATTTTATTGCAGTGTGTCGTGTCGAAAATCGTATGTTCTTAACAAACGTAATATTCTTATTTGCAGGTACACCTTTTGTTACTAACTTAATAAAATTCTCTCAATACTTTCCACGTAAGAAAGTAAAGAATAATAAGTTTGATTCATTTGAAGGGTTGCGTCAGAGATAAGCCACAAACTCACTTCTTTACAAGAGAGCGTTTTGAAACTGTATGTCAGTGCAAGCTATTTTTTATTTCATAATTATATTTTTTATATTTTATTCAAGACGCATATCTCTGAGGCTTCTGCACGGCCATAGCGGCCCACTTCTCAGAATTTGTATTTCTAAAACAAGCTTTCAGATTGCCACGTGCGGCAACGCTCTGCTTCTCGGAATTCCGCTCACGCCACAACGATGCCAACCCACTCTTCCAGCAACCGCCTTGTGCAGCTGTGCTTACTGGAAATCTCTGCTTGCGTCACATGGCGCAACGCATAGATATCATTTCTTGCAAGACGCGCTATCTTTGCCAACGGTCGGCCTCCGCCGCCCCTCCACGCCTTTGTTTCGTATTAATCCCTCCTCCTCTCACCAGAGTGCACCAGCTTCCAGCACTCGCCTGCCCTCGCTCGCGGCCAAGACGTCCGCCACCACCGCAGCGCCGCGCCGCCCGCGGGCCGCCGCCGCCAGCGCCCCCCTCCCTGAGGCGTGTCGCCGGAGGGTGGGGGCTGGCCCCTCGCCGGTGCCTGCAAGCTGCAGCGCTCGCGCCAGCGGCCCGTTTTTTCTTTGTGTGAGCTTCCAGAAACTTCGGTCGCCACGTGGCCAAGGCTTCCCCCACCACCGCCAGAGCTTCCTTGTGTGCAAGAATTCTCTGGAAGCCTAACCGACGCCTCGAATGGCTCAACCGCCATTCCTCAGTTCTCGTCTGGCCTTCATGTCGAGCAGACGTGCTCCGCGCTGCCCTGCGGCGTGTCTCTTAGTACTCGTCCGACCTCCTTGCTGTGCGGATGGGTCTCCGCGCCGCTCTGCTAGTGGCGTGAACAATCACTATTGCTCTGTCGCTTCTCATGGGCAGACATGCTCCATGCTGCTCTCCTCGCAGCAGCCTCTCCGTGCTCGTCCGAGTTTGCAGCTGTACGGACGGGCGGCGCCGCTCTCCTGGCGTCATCACCTGGGCCCCACGCTACGCATGGCGCTGCCTCTAAATAATTGCTCTCTGTGCTGAGCAATTTTCTACTTCTACAACGTGGCTGGCGAGCTTACTGCCCTGCCACTCAACTTGGCGGCCGCTCTTGCCGTCCACATTCAATGCTGTTACTGGTGACTATTGCGCCTCTACTACTTGCTGCGCGTTCAATTGCACTTTATGCTCACGTTTATGTGCTGCATATAATTAACTAATTTACAAACTACTGCTTGCCACGTGTTCACGTTTATCTGGCGCATACAATTAACTGTTCAACAAACTACTGCTTGCCATGTGTTCACGTTTATGTGCTGCATATAATTAACTATTATACAAACTGTTACTCGCCACGTGCTCAGCTAATTTATATTCACGTCCATGTGGCGCCTGTGATTAACTGTTCTACAAGCTGTGTTGCCGACATTGTGTCTAACTGGTGTTTCGTGTTCTCTCTGGTGCTACTTACGGCACCCACAATCTCCAGATCTACTTCTGCCTTTGTCGGGCCTGGCTTAGCTAGCCGCCCGCAGTCATACCAACTTCAGCAAGATGCAAGAGAAACAAGTTCTGTGCTACCGCCCTAATATGATCCCATGTCATGGGCAAGATTGTATATTTACATTGTGATTTGTGTACTGCAACCCTTTGTTCCTTTTTCCCCGTATGGTTTAAGATGTATTTTGTTTTTAAATAGAAATATATGTTTACATGCCTTAATTTACAACTTTTATGGTAACAAGCACTCTCCTTCCTCCTCTGTCCTTGCAGTCCCAGACCTGCAAGGGTGATTATAACCTGTTTTCTCTTCACAGGAGTCTGGGTGGTCCTTCGAAGTCAATTAATCTAATTAATCTAATTTGGGCTATGGTTGGAATGTTTGGGAGGAGTCGAAGTTTCATTATTTCACAAACCAGTCCACTTTGCTCGACTCACCCCATCCACTGTATATCGAACATATATTTAACCTTCACAATGACACAGAGAATAACATTTGTTTATTTGTTCTTCATTTGCAGCTGTATATCAGTTTACATCAGCAACTCCGAGATATCTGCTGGAAATCTACTTTGCCAATAAGAAAAGTGAAAAGGGCCAAGAGTGTGGCTTATGACTATCTCTGTCACAAGCCTGTAATTCGAAAACGGTACATTTAAAAATCAATCAAGGGATTCAATGCTTTTCATCAGGTATAACATTTTTGTTTCTCCATTTCCACTTTTCCACTATTCACAAGGACGCCCGCTGAGGATCCAAATTTCGCAAAATAAACAATGATTATTTACAACAGTTTTCGTGATATAATTCAGCACATTCATTATTATTATTATTATTATTATTATTATTATTATTATTATTATTATTATTATTATTATTATTATTATTATTATTATTATTATTATTATTATTATTATTATTATTTCTATTATTTACAAGTTAGTTGTGGGAAAGACCAACGCGGGTTGCATAATTTCACGCCTGCAGTAAAACAAAGCTTCTGAAGTTGAATTTAATTTATTCTTATGCACGTTTCGTGGAGTTTGCGTCCTCGTCAGGTCCGTCAGTGAAGTTTGGCCCAACATCCAAAGAATTGTTTTCCTGCCGTTATATAATGCTTTGGTCCTCAATAGGCCTTCCTACAATAGTGATACATACAGTTCATACATAGGTACAGGTAGTAAGATCCGACACCGACCTATACGTGGATTTGTGGGGATTACACCTCATCAGGTATCTCCCCAATTGGGGCACCGACCCAGTCGGGAAGAGCTCGTGACAGATCTCCCTATACGTGAGACAAGGGAGAGGAGGAAATCACTGGTAAATCGTGGTTCGTTCGTTAGGATACTGCTCTGGCATTTACCTGATATTAATTAGAGAATCCATTAAAAACTACAGATCCGAGCAGATAGCTATTCCGATCCGAGCAGCTAGGATTTTTCTCCAGACAGTGGCTGCATTCTACCTAGGTATTCAAATAATGCCAATCAAAATATCAATCAGCCACCATCTGTTCACGAATCCTAGGACGTAGTGGTCAGAGACGCTGCTGAGTCAACGGAAAACTACTACACCTACTACTGCTACTACTGCAACAACTACTCCTCCTACTACTGCAACCACTCCTACTATTACAGCAACTACTACTACAACTACTTGTACTTCTACAACAACTACTGTAGTTACTGCTACTACAGTACTGTATCTTACATTTCAGCAGTGGAAGACACCTTCATTTCCCAGCATATACCATTGACAACGCATAGTGAGACTTACACAACTTCTACAACTACTACTTCAAGAACTACTACAACTACTACACCAAATACTACAACTACAATTACAACTCCAACTACAGATACAAGTACAACTACTACAACTACTACTACAACTACTCTTACTACTTCCACTCCCACTTCCACTCCTACTCCTACTACTACTGCTTCCACTACTTTTACTACTACTACTACTACTACTACTACTACTACTACTACTTCCACTACTACTACTACTATTACTAGTACTTCCACTACTACTACTACTACTACTACTACTACTACTACTACTATTACTAGTACTTCCACTACTACTACTACTACTACTACTACTACAACTACTACTACAACTACTCTTACTACTTCCACTCCCACTTCCACTCCTACTCCTACTACTACTGCTTCCACTACTTTTACTACTACTACTACTACTACTACTACTACTTCCACTACTACTACTACTATTACTAGTACTTCCACTACTACTACTACTACTACTACTACTATTACTACTTCTACCACCACTACTGCTACTACTACAATTATTATAACTTTTAGTTTTGGCCGCAATTCCGTCGAGTGGTTCCTCCGCGAGCGAGGAGTCTTCGCGCGGAAGCAGCTTCGCTTGTTGACGCCGCGCGGCGCGGCGCAGCGCAGCGCAGCGCGCAGCCTTTGAAGGCAGCCCGCCCGACGCGACGCTCGCGCTCAGCCTCAATGCAGCGTATTGACTCCCCGTGAATGACGCCGCGGGGCAAATACCCGGCCAGCGGCAGCGGCTGCATAACGGCGATTGATGCGTTATTTTTGCGAAGGGTATTAGTTACTTTCCCCCTTTCACCCGTCACCCCCAGATTCATCCACCGCTCCCATCCATCAGCATCATAATCATTAACATCATCTACAACCAAGGGCGGAAAACGACTTATGTTGACTTCCTCGGAGGGAAAGGGAACGGGAATGAAGGAAAAAGGAGGAGAGATGAAAATAGATGTAGATGTAGATGAGAGAAAAGGACAAAAGCGAATAAATTAGAGGGAGGAAGAGTAGATAAAGGAGAAAATGAAGATGAAGGAAAAACGAGGTGGAAAATGACACGATGAAGGTAAAATGTAATGTAAAATATAAGTAAAATGTAATGTAAAATGTAATATAAATGTAAGTAAAATGAAAAATATAATGTAAAATGTAATGTTGGTGGACTTTTGTTTAAGTGCGTATTATCCTATACATCTTCCAATAATTAATTATGTGCTCTTTCGCATTCTGTTCCGTAGATAAAATTTAAAAGTCAACTAATCCCACATAGCACAATAATATTAATGAATTTTTTGTTCAATACAACTAATCTTTCCTGACAACATTAAAGGATTTGCCAATAATCCTCTATTTTCCGTAAATGTGAAACAAGGCACGAATTAACTACTGATAATCCCGCTGCGTCGAGGTTTACAGATAACTATACTTGTCAGTGACAAAAGTTTTACCGGCTTGGGTTGCTGACGGCATCAACTAATGTCACTGTACGAATGTCTCATGTGGTTAGGCGGAAGAGCGGGTCTGACAGCCTGAGCCTAGCCATATCGATAAAGGCATATTATTATTATTATTATTATTATTATTATTATTATTATTATTATTATTATTATTATTATTATTATTATTATTATTATTGTTGTTGTTGTTATGTCTCTGACCGTAGGTTCTTAGATTCGGGTACCGACGGTTCCCGGATTTTCTACGCTAATTACATTGTTAGGTCGAATTCAGCAGCAGTCTGCAAGAGAATTCTAGAGGCCTCCTGCTCTGATCGGTAGTTTTCCGTGGTTTCTGCGATCAACACCAGGCGAATGCCGGAGCAGTACCCTAACAAACGGGCCGCGGACCGCGCTCCTATCCTCACCTCTTACTTACACATACACACACACTTACATGCACTACACTGCCACTCGTGCCGGGAGGCCTTTCGGGAGCTTAGAGCTTTTTCCGGCTGGGCGGTGCTCCGCTGGGCGGTGCTCCGCTGGGCGGTGCTCCGCGGGGCGGTGCTCCGCGGGGCGGTGCTCCGCTGGGCGGTGCTCCGCTGGGCGGTGCTCCGCTGGGCGGTGCTCCGCGGGGCGGTGCTCCGCTGGGCGGTGCTCCGCCGGGCGGTACTCCGCTGGGCGGTGCTCCGCGGGGCGGTGCTCCGCGGGGCGGTGCTCCGCGGGGCGGTGCTCCGCGGGGCGGTGCTCCGCGGGGCGGTGCTCCGCTGGGCGGTGCTCCGCCGGGCGGTGCTCCGCGGGGCGGTGCTCCGCTGGGCGGTGCTCCGCTGGGCGGTGCTCCGCCGGGCGGTGCTCCGCGGGGCGGTGCTCCGCTGGGCGGTGCTCCGCTGGGCGGTGCTCCGCGGGGCGGTGCTCCGCTGGGCGGTGCTCCGCCGGGCGGTGCTCCGCCGGGCGGTGCTCCGCTGGGCGGTGCTCCGCGGGGCGGTGCTCCGCGGGGCGGTGCTCCGCTGGGCGGTGCTCCGCTGGGCGGTGCTCCGCTAGGGAATTGTATCTGCTTGGAGAAGACCTCCTGGCTGACAGGAAGGTCGGCTTCGAATCTCGACATCCAACGGGCAATATCACCGGCACCTCGCGCGAAAAAAACTTGCGCTACACTTACGGGTCTAATGACCTTAACAGTTGACGAACCAGGAATCGGCCAGGGTAGATAGTTGTAGAACACACAACTAACCAAGAACTTTTAGTAAAATTCAAACATGAATATAGAGAGTTTTTTCTTCAAAAATCAATACCAGTTGTCTACCATGGATTGTGAACAATATTTCAGAAATGTTTAATGGCACTTCCTTCATCCTCTATGGCTAAGCGTGAGTTGAATCCCGATATTGACATTTTGTTGCAAATCCACCAGCGTCAACCATTTCATTATTTTGTACTTTCTCGCCCTTTGTTCGTAATAAGAAAAAGTTTTGTAATCGTGCACCGGAAAACGGCGAATTTTCAACAGAAAAATCTCTTCTTGCTGGGCTCTGGTACCGAAAAAGTTGATAAATCTTGTTGCTGTATATAGTAAATTATTTTCTACAACACAGCGTGTAGTCATAATATATGTTTTGCGAGTGCTTGATAGGGAAGCGTAAGTTCATGCTGAAACGTCTCTGTACGTCTGTGGTTAACGCTAGCGCCCGCTACTTTTCTTTCAAATCCTAACATTCTTAATAGTCATTCCCGAGCGAAAAGGTTTGCATCGTGTAACCTTGCCCAGGTTGGCACCGCATCGTGGTGCGGGTCGGGGGGGGGGGGGGGGGGGCGCCGGCAGTTGCTGAGCGCCGGTAAACAATGAAAGTACCAATTCGTGCGCGTTCGATGTACTTTCCAATCCGTCGCCTTCCATCGAATCTAATGCCATCGGTGACCAGCAACGTCGAACATTACAAACAAAGCAATGCTGTTTGTGTTGTGACGTGTTTATTACTAATTAATCAAGACAAATTGTGTATTTGGTGAAATTCATAATGAGAAGCCACGTGAGGCCACGGCCTTGCTATTTGAAACGAGAGCAACACAATTAATTCTTCTTCCAAGTTGTAAGATACCTTTGTATTATTCATATTAATGTCATTTTCACACAATCGTCTTATTATATTATTCATATTAATTTTTCAACCAGTCAACAATGGGGTATACTATTATCAACTGCAAATTTATTCAAGGGTACATACGAAATATATGTGTTGTCAACTTTGTACAGTTCATTAAACAGCCGCAAACATATAAAATGTGTTCGTGTCTGGGGATCAGACCATGTTTTCTACACATTTTGGGGTCTCTAAATACGAATCCAGTGTTCAGTTTATTCCGTCACATCATTTTTTTATCTGACTTCAAAAAATATAAAAAAAAGAAAGATATTTCTTACCGAGGGGGTCAGATGTTACCTATATGTTTTGGGGTCGCTGATACCGAATCTGAGGTTGCTGTGTTATCATATCACGAGTGTTTTGGAAATTGTCGATAAATTCCCAGATTCGCGAGGCGAGGTGGGGATTTATCTGAGATCTATATCCAAAGCACGTGTGGTATTTAATAGGACTATGCTTCTGCCCGCAAGTGTGTAGTGTATGGTTGAATACGTGTCCCATCGGGACTAAAAGGGTAACCGGCTGTTGGCTGATTAAAAGCCCTGAAAAAAATTTTTAAGACCTAAAAGTTTATATCCAGTAGGCAAATAAGATTATATTCAGTAGGCTGAGTGTCCTGATAACTTCTCTACTCCTTTGGTCCTCCGGGAGATTAAAATTCTCTATTTACAAAACAAAAAACATGCAAGTCAGGTAAGTGGGTTACCCGACAAACATGATAAGTCTCTAAAAATCCACTGCTCATTATCACGAAGACGCACCAATGCCTAAACCTTTCATCCGATTTTCTCCAAAAAACAAAAAACAAAAAAACAAAAAAAAACAACAAAAAAAAACAAAAAAAAACAGATCTATTTAAATGAACTCGCAGTCCTTTTATTCTGAAATGGATACTTTGGTTTGGGGGGTACTTTATATGAATTCGCAAGCACAAATGAAATTGTTTTTGCAAAGAGAGATTTTGAAAGAAAAGTAATGTACAATTTTTTGAAAATTTGAGTAGTTTTCCCGTAATTTTGTGTGAAATGTCAATTTTGTATTTAAAATGTACTTAAAAACGACACCAATTTCTTTCTTTAATTTTCACCCTCGTAATATTATTTTGAAAATGACGGTACAGAAGTTGTGCTATTCTTATTTCCGGCGAACTCTCTGCGTTTTCAAAAATTTGAAAAATCTCGAAATTGTTAATTGAAATTTCACGTTCTTCGTTTGACGCGCTGTGAGTTCGAAAAATGGCAACATGGCCTACCGTAATGATCGCATGTATATAAAATTCTAATCTAATCTTATCTAATTCTTACGAAAAGAAATAGATTGAAAATCGATAATATATTTAACGTACACAAATACATTTCTTTGTTAACAAGCTTTGATAGCTGATTATGGTATTTGGGAATTGTTAGCCGACTTCAATGTAATCAAGGCAAGTTTGTGTGAAATATTATAATTTTTTCTGTATAATGTGCCACCAATACTGTAATAGGTAACTTTATGTTTGTTTCATTTCTAAAAGTTTGAATTGACTACTATACTTGGCTATCGAAATAATGCAGATAAGTACCAGAGGTGCTTCGTTTGAATTGGTTGATATTACTTTTTGAAGTTGTGCAGAAATTACAATTTCTGCCGTACTAAATTAACCCATTAACGGCTGAATTAATTTTGCGCGATTAGTGTGCACCTACTTGCCGCTCTATTAGTTACTAAGAGAGTGATTTAAAAAAAATAAATATTAGTATAAAGTAAGATTTTAATTTATGAATTTGTATGTAATTTAGGTGTTAATTATGTCCACTTCAAATGGGCAGAAATAAATAGTGTTTATACATATGTCTACGAAATATTTACGAAGACCGCTAAAATAGTATGTGCAATACCTGCATTTAAAAAGTACCACATAGTTAATGCAGCTGTTATGAACTAAAAAAATGTCATTACCTTATGTATAGTATTAAAAGATTTCATTTTATTTTCCCACTTTTGACATACTTTCGTAGTAAAAAGAAGGTATTGTGATGATCAAGCGGAAAGTGGCGTTTTTTCGAGAAAAAATCGTGTTGTGGGTCCCTGGTATCGAAAAAGCGAATAAATCTATCTTCTACAGTATAAAATTAGTTTCTCTAATATGTTGTGTAGTTAGAATTCATGTTTTGTTTGTCCCTGATACCGAAAAAGTGGTTTATGGCAAAACGTCTGTCTATGCCTCCGTCCATTTGTGGGCAAAGTGGGTGCTTACACCTTTCAGACGATTTTCTCGCATACATTTTACTTTCTCGCAAACTCTTATACGTGGTGTAACGTTCTTCTTCTTCTTCTTCTTCTTCTTCTTCTTCTTCTTCTTCTTCTTCTTCTTCTTCTTCTTCGGTGAATTGACGTGTCGAGGAGTGGGGGTCAGCATGCATGAGCTGGTCATGTATAGGTAACGCGTGCAGCACTCTCTCCCCGCCAGCTGGCTGTGGCTGCTGCCGGCTGCGTGCGGGGCGGGGCGGGCGGGGCGGGCGGGGCGGGCGGGGCGGGCGGGGCGGGCGGGGCGGGGCGGAGCGGAGCGGCGGCGCCACCGCCCGCGGGCCGGTCGGTCTCCAGGGGGCCGTGCGTCCAGGCGTCGCTGACTCACGGCCCCGTCGAGTCGTTGCGCTAATGCGCGTGTTCGGTTATTAATGTGCGATTGAGCCGCGCTCTGGCGGCTCCCAGGGACGACGCCCGGCCGCTAATTAGCTAATTAGCTGCGTCGTGCCGCCGCGTCGTTGTAAATAAGCCCGAGTGTCGATTTTGCAGGTGGCCCCATTGGCAGGCGATTGATGTGTCATTTGGGGTAATCCCGGGCCGTTAGGTCGGGTCCGCGGCAGCATCGGGATATGATGGAGTTGAAGCTGTCAAATGTCAAGGTTTGTTTTGGATGATGGCTCTGTGAAGTTAATGTGTGGGAAAAAATTAGAAAATATTTAAGAGAAAATTCAGCAATTTCTCTGTACATTAAGTACGAATACTTATATTGGGTTCACAACATTAGAATTGCATTTGCGAAGGCAATGGTCCTTTAACAGTATATAAGTTCGTGCATTATTTGAAACGATTTTTGTACCATTACGATATTACTTGTAGTGCATTGTGAAACTTAAAGCAAGTTACTACAAAATCACGTTGATACCTTATTCAAGTGTATTTCGCTCTACTCTTTCAAACACTCAAAATAAGTAATTTATAATTTATTATTATATATTTTTGAAACTATTGCATGTGGCCTTTTAAGACATCATTCTGAAGAATTGATTTCATTGGGAAAAATATCTATTCTCAATAGTGTAGTTACAGGAAGACGTCCAGAATTTTAACCCTTTCAGAACGGTTGTTTTTTATGTTTCTGATTCTCTGAAGACCAGCTAAAGATTTTTTTCATGTTTGAGGTATTATATTGAGCCATGTTAAAAAATCAGAGAATTCAAAGAAAATTGTACCTGTGCCATTTTTATAAATTAATTTCGTTGTATCCGAGAAACAATTTTAAAATTAAATTTGGAGTCATATTTCGAGAAAATTGTGAGAATGTCTGAGGCTTCATGGAATTCCCCAAAAGCAAAATTCAAGGAGTAACGATAGAAGCCAGATAGATTGGAGAATATTAATTTTTGGGAAAATCCTGCCAACCCCATTGCCGCTAGTGTTGTTTTGCTTGTGTTGCGGCTAGTCTTATTTACAGATGGACGGATAGACGTTTTGCTGTGAGGAAATTTTTCGGCATCAAGAATTCAGGAAGCGGGTATTTTTACGACGCACATCGTGATAGAGCAGGTAATTTACTATATTTATCGGAAAGAGATATATTCACATTTTTCGGTATCTATGACTTTTTTTCCCGAAAAAGTGAGATTTTTTCGCCACAGCTTTATGTAGCTTTAACGCTTTTCGTAACTTTGAAAGTAAAACTACTTTTCAAAAAATCAATGTATGAAAGGAATATGTGCAATATGAATTCCTCCAAATATTGCAACCATTGATACGCCATTCGCCTTTTTCTTGAATATGCTATTTATTTAAAACAATTCTGTTTAGAATAGTCAGTAAGTTATCTGATTGTAATATAACTTCATTACTCGAATACATGTATAACATCTAGAGCTATTTTACTAGACACTGGTGAGTTAACGAGAGAAAAACTAAGGAAAAGTGGGAAAATGTACTTCTTTGCCAAGGAACGTAGATAACTTTTAAGAACTCCTTATATTTAATCGTGATTTTATATCACTTTCACCAATTTCAAAATTCAAACTAATATTACAATTTTATTTATTACTCTACAAATACTTCTTTTCTCTGAATTTTACCTTTTAGATTCAGACTGTCAAATGAGAAGATTACTAAAGAGTTTAATCACAGTTCATTTGTTGGTTAGGAATTTGATTTTTATAGGCAGCACTATTATTTTTACTTCATATTATTTACAAAATTAAGGATCAATACATTTTGCGATTTATTTGAGTAATTTACTAACATGAAGAAACCATCAGGCAAAATGAATCATTTGAAGCCAGATGAAAGCCAGACTCACTAAAGGTCATCTCTGATCGTGTATCTTTTAGGCACATGCTCCGCTCCACCAAACACAGCTGAACGGATGGCGTTTTGACGTCAATCTCCGTGTGCGCCGTGTCACCAGATGGGTTCTGATAAGCTTTCACTACAAGTCCGGCGGATTGTGCATTTAGGCTCCCGTAAAGCGTTTTAGTCGCCTCCAGCCGCCCGCCCGCGCCGACCACTCTGTTTCGTTGACGGCAGAGCGCGCTGAGAGCGAATTGGTTCGCCCGCGCTGTGAGCTGCATTTGCATACGTTTGGGCAGATGCGCGCCGTGTGCACGCAGTCGTGTTCACCTGTGGACATCCTTTTGGTGACTTCTTGTGGCGGAAGAATCACCGAGGCCATTCATGGAGTAGGGGAATTATTAGTATGTTTGTAATGGAGATGGTAAGCTCTAAGCAGACTGGGGGCATTCCGAAAAGCGCTCGCCCGATTCGTATAAAATTATTTCATTCCAATTTTTCAAAATCATTATTATTTTGTAATTTAAAATAATGAAATTTAATGTAGCGTAATAGCTGTTATTAATACTTTTGCATAAAATACTATTTAATGAGATAGAACACTTCACATAAAATATATTTTTATCCACATTTAGGTACAATGTTTCCCTGAATTTGAATGCAAGGCATGATTAATTCGATAACGTGCTACAAAATTGAAATAATATGAATTAATATTATTTGACTACATTGAATTACCCTGATTTAAAAGGGTTATTCGGAAATCTCAGAGATTTAATTTGGTTCAACTGTCACACTGGATATATGAAATGTAATATCAAAAGTTTTTTGTTTACAGCTATATACATAAATTCCTTGTTTTATTATTATGGGGGTAAATTTGAACAAAGAAGATCATAGTTTGTTTTCCTTTCGATGATCCATTAAGTATTTCAGTAATTTAAAATCTTTTCGTACTCGATCGTGAACAGTTACTACATTGTATACGATCTCCCGACTTGCAATGTGTGTCAGTGAAAATAATTTTTAAATGTTATTTTTATTAATTAGTGCAAAAGCACTGTATAACGTTATGTTATGTCGAATGGTAAATAGATTAAGAAACATAACTACTGCTTGTTCCTTCGTTTTGTGTCGCTAGTTTTCTTTAACAGATTTTTAAAGATATACTGTGCAACTCTGCAAATAATAATAATAATAATAATAATAATAATAATAATAATAATAATAATAATAATAATAATAATAATAATAATAATAATAATAATAATAATAATAATAATAATAATAATAATAATAATAATAATAATAATAATAATAATAATGCCGATCAGATGGCCGAGATCGCTAAGGCAGTAGTGCCGGAGTGGTTTCGGACCAGAAGATCGCGGGTTCGAGTCCCGCCTCGGGCATGGATGTATTTATGTATGTCTGTATGTGTTGTCCTTTCACCCCCATTATCATCGTATCATCATTTCATCTTCCATACCCCCAGGGCTAACAACCGTGGGGGATAAAAATCGGATCCAGCTAAAATGCTGGTCCCCCCAAAAAGTTGTCGCAAGCACCTGCCACCGCGATAATAAATAAAAACTGAGCGACGGTAAATGCAGGATGCTTGCATGCGTGGTCCTAGTTGGCCGATTAACTATTAAAAATAATAATAATAATAATAATAATAATGATAATAATAATAATAATAATAATAATAATAATAATAATAATAATAATAATAATAATAATAATAATAATAATAGCCGATCCGTTGGCCGAGACAGCTACCAAAATAGGGCCAAAGCGATCTCGGACTACAAGGTCGGGGGTGCGAGTTCCGCCTCGGACACGGTTGTGTTGTGTGTCTATGCATGATTGTAATGTTGATTTCATCATTTCATCCCATTCCTCAGCTCTAAGAACCCTGGGGAATAAAAATGGAATCAGCATTAAAGAGTTCATTGCCCCCTCAGAAAAAGTATTGTACTCAGACATGAAGTCTGAGCCCCGTCTGTATGCACGTATCACGTGTTCACATGATGGCCAATTTCCGAAACAAAATTCTAATAATAATAATAATAATAATAATAATAATAATAATAATAAAAATTATGTACAGTTTTATAGATTTTTACAACTTTTTAAATTGTATTAATTACTTTCAACATTTCTCTATTCATTTTTTTGCTAAACCGCACCTTCACCAACTAGTATCCATGAGCGCAGTCTGCGGCAAACGTGCACGGCTACCATGTCACGGTTTAGAAAGTGCCTATCTGTCACACGAGAAAAATCTGTTGGACCGCATATCCTGTTGGCTTTCGTCTCCCCTCCTCCCTCCGCTCGCTACATGTCGCATAGCGACTGTGTCTCCCCACCCCCGGTCTCTCCCAAATCGCCCTCAGCCGCCGTTGGCCCTCGGCCACGTTCACCGCAAACCATGGCGAGTGTTGAAACTAACAGTTAATGTAAAAGCTGTGTAAAAACGCGCTGCGGGGTGGGGGGCGGGGAGTCGGGATACGCCATGGGCGTGGGAGGGAGGGGGATTCCGAGCGGACCTGGACGGTGGCTGGGGGGGGGGGGATTAGAACAAGCGAGTCTCTCGCCATGGTGTGAGGGACCGCGCGGAGGGAGTGAAGAGAGAAACGGGTGGAATGGGTGAACGCCTGATGATGGTGCAGTAGGCAGGAGCAAAATAGAGACAAAGACAGCTATGCTACGGAAACTGGTGTTGTGCTGGCCCGATATGAAGAGATATGGGTAAAGAGAAGAACATTAATGAAGGCGGATGAACATGAAGTAAATTTCGTATTCGATAGAGAAAACAAGCCTGAGTTGGATGTGTCTAATCAATCATTAGTGCTCTTCTTGCATCTATGAACAAGTGTTGCGCCTGACAATAATTGTTCCAATAATAACAGTGTATGTAAATTCTACTGATAAGAGTAATACTGTTTTCAGGGGTCTGAAAATCATCATTTAAATAATAAAAATACCACCATCGGAGACGCTGTTGAATTATACGTAAATTCTTATTATAAGAGGAATGTTGTTTACGGGGGCTGAAAAGAGGTATTTAAGAGAGACAGTATGGGAGCGCGAATGTTTTAAATCTACGATGTAATTGAATGGGTGAGTAAAAAACAGTACTAATCCAAAATTTGTCATTTTCGTTTTCTTACAGAAATTAGTGCCGAAGGCATGGGACTCCATGTTAAGACTGAAAACAGTTCAATATGAGGTCATTTGACTAGAAATCAGGTTGCTCCTTCTCTTTGAGAGTGAAAGAACAATATCTGTCCTGGACATGTTCAGCTCTGCCACTCAGGAATTCAAACGTGGTGGGGGAACAAAAAACGAAAAACCACTAATTTTCGTGTTTTTCTGCGTTGGAAAAATGAGTTCAAAGTAAAGTTTGTAAACAAGTATTCAAGGGCTTAAATGGAATATCCCACATTCAGGTTGAATGACTGACAGGAATTATTTTGTCAGGTCTGTCTCCAAATGATGGAAGAGGAAATATAACAAGAGATCTCGATTCATCAAGTACGGATTCTTTTATCTTGTAAAGATAAAATAATCTGTTCCAACGACAATTGCACATTACTCATCAGTCTGTGAAGTTTATGCCCATTTATAGCAAAAATGTCATTCAGTTTACCCGTCGGATAATTACTCGACCAACATTCACCGACCAGACCATACCATTATCCCTAATCCGCTAGAGTCGAACAAGATCAACACCCTGCAGACTCCATGCATGTCGACATTCAATCTCCTCTAGGAAAACAATTTTTTAGTAAGTTCCCCCACTCACGTTTATTTGCTTTTTACTATTTCACTTACCTCACCAATCCAACCTACACCCTCTCTTCATCCTCGTTGTAATAACATAATTGGAAATACAATCAGCGTCAGCAGGAGTCACAACCCATGCAAACACTACCCCCATCTATGGGGGAACAACCGAGTTCACAGAGAGAAATGCTACTCATCCACGCAAAAGGGTTATTACTCACAGGTCAAAGAACTAATATATTTTTCACGTTCCAGGCAGAGTGTGGAAGCATATGGAACGCCCAGTGTTGTCAAGGTAATACATGTCACAAGGTGTTGTGAAAGTAACAAGGTTCCTTTTTACAGTATCATGGATCGGGTATACTCCAACGGTTCTTTTTTTCGTGTGTCATTGCGCTGCTTGAATTGAATTGAATTGAATTAATGCCTTATTTTACGTGGCGAGACTCAGGCCATTAGGCCTGCTCTTCCGTCTGACCACGTAAATTTCGCTACGCTCCTTTCACCAACTGGCAGAGAAAGGAGGTATTTCTTGGGCGAGAAACAGGCGATTTGAATTTAGCTCAGAGGCGTCATTTAGGCTTGAGGATCTTTTACATGCAAGTAAATCTACTAACATGGGACAGCCGGCTTTACTTCCCCTCCGAAGGAAGGTGTACGAAGGAATTTTTCGCCCTGAAAAATCCACGGCTTCGATCGGGTTTGAACCCGCCAACTTTGGGTACAACAGTCCGAAACGCTAACCGTTACGCCATCGCCGCTGCTTGGGATACAGAGGTTCAGGGGTTCGAGTCCCGACGGTGGCAGGATTTTCAACAGTAGCCTGATCGAATTCAATCGCTGCCCGGAGAAGAATTATAGCGGCTAGCTGCTCTGATGTAGTTTTCTATGGTTTCTCCAAACAACAGCAGACGAATGCCGGAGCAATATCCCAACAAACGGACCACGGGCCGTGCGTTTTCTCTTTCTCTTCCCTATCATATCTTTACCCTTACGTATACACACACTTATTCGTACATGACCTCCACTATCACACACGTCTGGAGCTTAAAGATTGTCCCGACTGAGGCCGTGCATCACAGGTGGGAGATACCTGGTTGAGGAAAACACGAAAATCCGGGACGACGTAGATGTCGGCGCCGGATGTCGACATGAGCGGGGGAAGGTCACCGCCACGCCCAGCGTCAAAACATGCACTACACTTACGTGAGACGAACGGCGTTAGGAGTTGGTACGACCGTAAACAATAACCAGTCAACCCAGCGAGCCACGAGGAACAAATCTTCCTGCCGAGTGCGTAACGACGACACTCTCTTCTCTGTACTGAGGAAGTCCCTCCGCCGGACCACTTTTCGGCGGCGCGGGGCCTCGGCTCCGCTGAGGCAGCCGACTCCCCGGGCCACGCAGGCACCGCCGCTAACGCAGCCTGGCGGCTCTTCCTCGCAGCGCGGAGCATCCTTCAGAGCCGGTTACTTTGTGAACGTCTTGAAGAGTGTATCTAACAACCATGCACACCGTTGCTTTTGTTTGCGAATTTAACAGGATTTTTTTCTGCACTCGGTTTAATGCTTTAATCTGACCTTCCGTATGAAGATCCCAGCCCGTTACTTCGTATTCCAGAACAGAATGCACTAAGGAAGTGTAAGCCTGTAATTTCATGTTACAGTTAGCTTTCCGTATTACGCACATAATAAAATGAACAGCTTTCCAAGCCTTCTGGGCAGTATATCGAACATTATCAGCCCAGCTGAGTGCTTAAATGTATTACACCCATAAAAAATAAGCTTCGTACCTCCGGAATCTTATTTTGACCCATTTGGAGTGTTTTCTGAGTTCGAGACTTTATAATAAAAATTGTTTTTCGTTTATCTGGATTTATTTTCATTCCATTTTGCTGGGTGCATTTGAATTATTCGACAATATATTTTCGCAACTAATCAATAACGACTTCGTCTTTAATTTTTCGATACACGATGCAGACGAGTCTTGAAGAGTGTATCTAATAACCATGCGCACCGTTGCTTTTGTTTGCGAATTTAACAGGATTTTTTTCTGCACTCGGTTTAATGCTTTAATCTGACCTTCCGTATGACGTTCCCAGGCCGGGTTCCCATACTTCGTATTCCAGAATAGAACCACGCCCGCTGCATAATTATACTGTTTCTACGTCCCAAAATGTGGCACCCATTCTCGTTTGCTTGTACCATATAGTTTTCCCCTTGTTGATGACCGTATCATCTTTTAGTTATTTTTCTCCTTGATTTGGGCATTTTATTTAAACTTCTCTCTAGCCTTAACGCAAGTTCGTCTGGAATCGCGGTCGGGCTGCTCTTGGCACTGGCCTACCTATGACGGCGAGGAGACAATGGTAGAACCATCTCTTCCACTAGTAGTCTGCAGGTGCGTTGCCGGCAATAGACTCCCTTGAAGAGATACGATTCGTTTTTTAAATTCACCCTCCTCAATTTTTTCCCTTAAACAAATCAGTGTTGAGCACATAATTTTTTTTGTTAGTATGTCTATGAAGTAAATTTGTTTCGTGACTGCCTCTCATTTTTATGTATATTACAAATATTGTACAAAGCACCGCGGTGGCGTGGATCTTTTCCGGAGAAGGAGGGACGACACGTCACGTGGCGACTCGTAGCGGCGAATGGGCGATCCCGCTAGTCAGTCACCCGGCGACTACCGTAGTCCACACACTACACGGGCGCCTGCGACGCGGCGTCTGCACTCTCTAGTGCTTCTCCTTCCGCCGTTTCTCTATGATGGCGCGTATCGCCAAGGACCTGTGCTTCGGACGTGTAAGTAACAATGTGTGGTGTAACGATCGGGTCGGTAATGTGGGAGGGCCTATTTTTTGGCTGACGGTTTTGCAATTGTATGAAATATTAATTACTCTGATATTTTCTCTGATACTTTGCGATAGTTGATACAATAAAAGATTACAAACACCATCTTTCAAGAACGATTTCTTTGCGTTTCGGGAGCTTAAGTAACTGTGTGACTAAATCAATAAAGGTAAGCCATTCATTTAGGTTATATACAAGTCTTAGTTTCATGAAATTAAATAATAAATGCAGAATTTCCACTATTGGCTATTAATCATAGCCTGATGAATTCAAATTTGATCCACTAGTTCTTGTGTTTATTAATGATATCGGTACCGAAATTCGATCGACAATTAGACATTTCGCAGACGTCTGCATCGTGTATCGAAAAATTAAAGACGAAGCCGTTATTGATTAGTTGCGAAAATATATTGTCGAATAATTCAAATTCACCCAGCAAAATGGAATGAAAATAAATCCAGATAAAGGAAAAACAATTTTTATTATAAAGTCTCGAACTCAGAAAACACTCCAAATGGGTCAAAATAAGATTCCGGAGGTACGAAGCTTATTTTTTTATGGGTGTAATACATTTAAGCACTCAGCTGGGCGGATAATGTTCGATATACTGCACAGAAGGCTTGGAAAGCTGTTCATTTTATTATGTGCGTAATACGGAAAGCTAACTGTAACATGAAATTACAGGCTTACACTTCCTTAGCACATTCTATTCTGGAATACGAAGTAACGTGCTGGGATCTTCATACGGAAGGTCAGATTAAAGCATTAAACCGAGTGCAGAAAGAACTGTTAAATTCGCAAATAGAAGCAACGGTGCGAATGATTATTAGCTATACTCTTCAAGGCGTTCACAAAGTAACCGTTACGGAATGTTATCAGTGAAAAACTTGAAATGTCATGTTACTTAAGTAGGGGCGACCACACGCACAAAATAAAGTGCAAAATATGAAGAGCGGTTGTAGAAAAATTCAGCCTTGTAAATGGAAGCATTTTGACTGGATCAATTTACCTGCCGAGATGTTAGTGACTCTTTCGAGGACATTCAAGTTTTGAGAGAGAGCGTAGGCTTCCGCGGCCTGAGTCAGTATTTACTAGGCTGCCCGGGTGACGCCGCGTCCATGGCGAAGGTGCCGACGTTTCGGTCGCCATTCTGCGACCTTCCTCAGAGCATTACGCCATTATTCAAGTTTTGAGTTCTCAAGAGTTGAATGAAGTGAAGTGAAATAACTGTTTTCAGGATAAGGAAGGGCCAACAGAAGTGCGCTGCTAATACTTAACGTTTTTTATTGAATGTGTGTACATTGTTTCTTTTAATATTGTATTGTATGCATTATTTTTTCTATAATTGTATTTATCGATTATGTTTTACTTAACTGCCACCGAGCGCACGCTCATTTGCAGAATTGTATTTTACTTTCTCGGATTTACGAAAAATTACGAAATTTGCTGGCTGAAAACACTCTTGTAGGTTTATGTTGTAGTGTAATTTAGCGGAACAGTTAGAAATAATACGAAAAATAAAGAGCTTTTGTAGCACTATATCATTATGATTATTTTTAATATATAAAAGTCAAAAAGGACTTTTGTTTGTAGATAATATAAAATAGTATCAGTTTAATTTTAACTTAAAAACTATTTACATATATTTCTTGGTAACCATTTGTTATTTATGCAAATGTTTGGTAATCTAGTTGAAATAAGAGTTATTTATAAATTCAATTATCGAATATTTTCCCGTCATTCATTTTAAATGTCAGATTATAAATATTCGATCTCGTGAATTATCTCTTAAGACGTGCGAATGTCGTTCCTTTTGTTTTATTTTTTGTTTAGTTACTAAAAAGAAGCGCCAATATTTTTATTGTCTAGGAACGCTAGGTCTTGAAATCCGGCTCAGGGTCGGGAGGCGGATGGTAACGGAAGTGGAGCCAGCGAGCAAGATTGTGCAGGGTCCAACCGACACACCGACTCCCAGAGGTGGGTGTAGAAGCTTCAAGCGAGACTTATCGGAAGAGAACCCACGACATCACAACACAAACGCGAGAAAGGTGCTCAGCCCACGTAGGGGTTCCCAGTGTGGAAAAGAATACTTGCAGAACTGACACAATTCAAAGACACTGGGAAGCAAGAGAACAAAGTGACGCTGTCAGCATCTTGGCCGATCCTTCTACGTGTCGCCCATAAGGAAAAGAATAGCGCCACGTGGCAACGGATTCAACCGACACACGCAGGCCCAGAGGGGAGTAGAGAGGCCACAAGAGGAGCTCATCGGAGAGACACTGACGGCACCGTGACGCAGCGCCGGCAGCGGGGGCGGAGGCGGTCGGAGTGGGGGGAGCGACCGGGCCACGGCACGCGCGCGTTCCCACGCGGCTCGGGCAGGGGCCACCCCGCTCCACCCCATAGTCACGGCGGCGCGCGCTCGCACCGCCCCGTTCCCCTCCGACCCGCCCCTCCCCTTCCCTCTCCGCTCCGCTCAATCCCATCCCGCACTGCACCGCCACATCCTGCCCCGCTCCTACTTGTGCACCACCGTCCACCCACCCTACACTGCTACGTTTTCCCCCGCCACGTTCCTCTCCGCTCCGCTCCATCCCTCTCCGCCCCGAACCTCTCCGCTCCGTCTCACCCCGCTCCACGCTTTTCCTTGCCCTGTCCCTCTCCGCTCCGCTCCATCACTTCCCTTCCCTTCCCGCCCCGCCTCGCCTCGCTCCTTTTCGCTCCGTCTCACGCCGCCCCGTCCCGCTGTTCCTCACCCCGTGCCATCCCGCGCCACCCCGCTCCTCACCGCTCTGTCTCACTCCGCTCCACCCACCTCGCCCCGCCCGTCCCGCCCCGCTGTTCCTCGCCTCGTCCTTCTCCGCGCCGCACCATCCCTTCCCGTCCTGCACTGCCCTGCCCCGCTCCTCACCCCTCCGTCTCCCCCCGCCGCCCGCGTCCGCTGCGCGCGCGCACGCGTGAGCGCGCCCCCTTCCGCCCGCGCGTGTCTTGCGGCGTCCGATCGCGTGTCGCGCTTAATCCGCGTAAAAATGGGGAGCGTGTTCGCGCGTGGGATGAGTGGGGAAGAGAGGGTGAGGTGGGAGAGGGGGAGCGCCGGGAGGTGGCGCTGTGTGGGAGGATTTGCTGTGGTAGGACGTTTAGCGCGTTAATGACGACGATGTACAGGCAATGCTTTTAGGTGCGGTCGCGGAGCCGTGTAACGTTATGAGGGGGGACATGTTCTTAAATGTTTAAAAAGATCCAGGCTCTGTTGATAGATTGAAAGTTTGAATAGTGTACGTGATAACATACTACAAATGTTGGACTTCAAGTTCTTAAAGAGTCGTGTGAAAGAACAAACTGTTTTTCATTCACGGATACGAATTAAATAGCTGAGTTTTTAATATAATGAACACTCCTTCGTTCACGGCAATAGCGCAATATAAAAAATCAACTACATTTCCGAAATGTTTAAAACTCAGTCTTCCGCACTATAATTCACCAAATCTCATAGGTCTACTTTAGGTGCGAATAAATTGAGTTGGGGGTGGGGGAAGCGGCAGGGCCTCAGCACGTACGTGTTCCCGCGCGGATCGCGCGGCGTATACAGAGAGTATCCAGAAGCTTCCATTACAAAAAAAAAATCATGAAAAAAGTTAGATCCAGTTTTCCTGGAGGAAAAAAATTGACATTGAGAAAATTGGGTTTAAAGTCACTTTTGAGCGCGAAATTCAAACCGGCAGTTGTGACACCAGATAAGCGATATATGTTATATTATATATACATATATAATTTTTATGTTAGTGGCCTTATTTATGTAATTAGCTGCAACCGGATTTTCCCAATTGCAGTTAAAATAAATTTATCTAATTTATCTCTCAATATATATATATATATATATATATATATATATATATATATATATATATTGTGACATACCTGGTGATGCCGGGTATTTTCACTGCAAGAAATTACTAAAGGAGGGTATCTTTTCCGTGAATGGGTCCCTACGATAAGTTGGTATAGCATTAGGAAAGTTAATTAATAAATGAAGTACAATCATGAACAGCATTTATTCACAAACCAGATTTGTTAATTACATGATCTAACAACATTTATACACTCTGCCTTGGTACCAAGATTAGGTGTAATACATATTATCATACCTTCGGGGCCCCGACCAATACCTTCGATGCTTGGAGCACGGCTCGTGTCGGCAGGGGTCGCCGACCTTCGCAGCAGCTGGGCGTCGTCGGCGGCTGATGGCGTGGCGATCGCCTCGGCTGGTGACCTTGCGAATCCTTCCTGATTCGGCTCCTGGTACCTCGGTGTTGCACCTCACTCTGATTATCTTCCGTCGCTGGATTTAATCACTTAACCCACGGCTACTGCACGTGCTGGCCTCAGTTCCGCACCACACAATTCCGGTATTATTCTTACCGCGATAAATAATACAAGCGCGATCGATTGTTCTCTCGTCGCTGATCTCTCATCCTAATAATATTCTCGATCTCTACTTCACGTATCTATTGTTTTACAGTTGCTACTACTTTACAAAATACACCGCATGTTCCCTTTGTCCATGCACTCACGGCGAGCTCTTCGCCACACGTCCGTACCTACCGGCCACTTCTCCGCGACTGTCCTAACGGCTGAAATCTTCGCCGTTCGCTGCCCGGTTCGTAACCGACTTCTCACGCTGTCCTCGCGGCGGCGGCAACGGCGGCGGTAGCGACCGTTGCTAGTTCCCATCGTTGTTCGCCGCGCTTGATGTACGTACCGCGCAGTCCAAAATATATACTGATTACTTACGCTAATGTTCTAATTAGTGTAAGGAAACACACTATGTGTTTCAATATATATATATATATATTACTTATCAATTTATTGGCCTACTTCCTAGAACGGGCTCTTAAACAAGGCTATTGTGAGAAGACAATTCCTGTTCCAACCTTTCAAAAAACGAAACCCTCTTGATACAATTTTATTTAAGGTCAAAAGTAATCATTACGTATACTTTGAATACACCTAGCTCTAAAAACGTGATACCTGAATGTATCTAAACTTTCAAACGGCACCTACATTGTGAAAAACCTTTGAATTATCCCGACACTGCGGCCCTATGACAGTTGAGTTCAGAGGGCAACGAAAGGGGGCGTCGGCTTAGATTATCTGCACTTGGAAGAGCGACGTTTGCACTTCACGCTCTGGAACTAACATGCTAATTGAACAAGAACACTCTACCATTTCAGATTTCCGAAAGTAATGTGCTGTTTGCACTTCTCAATTTACATTTAAGTTTGAATTTTGAAATTTGGTAAATATCTGAATATTAGTCAATTTATGAAAGATAACGAACGGCACATTTCAGAACGTAAATTTAAACGTACATTCCGAATTCAAAAAAGCCTTGGCGCAGTGAATCCAGCAGCATGCTAAACTTTTAATCCGTATTGGCAATTAATAAAATTAAAATAGAGGTAACGATTACTGAAATTGTGCTCCTTTTATTGTAACAGAAGCTTCGTGACTCTTATGTATTGAATTAAAATTTTTAATGTATGTTTTAAATTACAATTTGTAACCGTGAAGCAGTGTTATTTTATTAGTGTTTATAGTAGTTGTTCGAAATTACCACCCGCGCCCACAATTTAGCACCTGGGCGCGCGCCGCAAGAGCGATCCACGCACGCGCTGCAGCAGGTCAGGGGTTCATGTCCTTCGTCCTTTAGGAAACTCAATATAGATAGATATTTGTTGTTTCTGCTGGTAGGTTTATGTAACTTGGAGGCAGAACACTACAATTTACATATTAGAATTAGGAGTATTAATACAATTAAACTTTGAATTATTTTAAGACAATAATAATAATAATAATAATAATAATAATAATAATAATAATAATAATAATAATAATATGATAACAATAAAGGAAAGCATAGCATTAACTCTACATTTTTTGTCTGTCTTGCACAGATATTTTAAACTAATAAATACACGACAGTTTACTTACACTGCCCTCCGCTTCACTTCACACACTTGCATTTCTCTTTCTACTTATCGGTCACATGTCACTATACTTCAATACAAATTCTACTTTGAATATAATTAAATATTTAATAAAGCATTGCATTTACTAGTAATTAATTGTAATTTAGTATTTAGTAGTAACTAATAGTAACAGTGATAAAATTAATAATATTATTAACAACAACAATAATAATAATAATAATAATAATAATAATAATAATAATAATAATAATAATAATAATAATAATAATAATAATAATAATAATAAAATTGTTTTAATAAGCCCAACTTGCTAATTAATAAAGTTTACAAATATCCTTGGTTAGATTCCTTTTAAATTTATGAACAAATATAGGAAAGGGTTCCAAGGCTGTTGCTGGCAACTTATTGTTTCTTCTCTGTGCGCTGATATGCGCTGACGATGCATTCTTGTAAGACGCTCCAATTGCCGTGTAGAAACAGTTGCCAAAATAGCCTCCAGCACGACCTGCTCGGCGACTACATCGTACGGACGGCCTGTATTGGCAGACGTACATGGAATGTCTCTCGTCTCTACAAGTCTGTTGAAACCGCTGCGAATTGTCTGCCCGCAAGGTACGCGACGATCGGGGAATCGTTCTCCACAAACATGGCTAGCTTTGTTGACGTTTTTGAGGCATTCACCGAGCAGTAACAGTATGTCTCCATATTCTCGGTACGTGATCCCGCTATTCTCTTCCGTACTTGACTTGACGCTGCCCTGGAGCTGCAGGAAACTGTAAATACAAATAGTACGAAAAGCCGGAGAATGCCCTTTCGCCGACCACGCGTACTACCCATGAGCACTCTGCTCAAACGCGCTGAGCTTGTGTCTGCGTTATGCGTCTGCCTCATACGCAGCGTGTCCCAATTCACATGCTCCGGTTTTTATTAACAGGGAAAGATCTTTCAAAATAATCGAAGAGGAATATTCGTTTCAAAATATCCTTATCTGCTAGCCTGATCAAGGAAGTAGACCAATAATTACCATTATATATAGTACAAACTGTTAATATTCTATTAGTTTTTGCTTTCATTTACTTTTCTGAACTAAGATTTATTCAATTTTATGTTAACAGGGTACGGCAATATGTAGTAGCGAGAAAGTAGAAATGTGCATAATTAAAGTACTAATTGAGTAGATTACATTTCATTTGAAAAAAAACAAAACATCTGCATCTCAATAATATGGTTTTACGGGTTTAAAAATGTGAGATCTTTTAAAAATTTTGAAACTTCAGAGTTATTAGTGAAAATTGGATGTATATCATATTTATTAGTGTATGTTGCTATATTATAGAAAGAATATTCAAGCAAAAGTTTGATGTTACATTTTTGAGAAATTTTGAAACTATTCCAGAAGTTTGTCGTCGAGTACTTCCAAATTCAAAAAATACATTTGAAATTCACAGGTCTTTGTGTCGATATTAGGAGACCCTAAAATGAGTATTTCCGTTAAACTCTTGAAATCAGTTTCTTTATAAACATTTCTTTTACAGTGTTACTCCGTATATACGTATGTTTATTCGAAAGCAAAATTACAATTTTTATCGAAGAATAATTTACGTTTTCGGCCGCGCAATACCAACAATTGCAGTAATTCCATTAAAGAGTAACTTTGTGCAGTATTGTGCCATGTAAAGTTATATGTGGAACCTAATCTATCAGAAAAGATCGATGTAAAAATAACTCCATATGAACGCTTAATATCTTGCTTGAATTGTAGTTCGTTTTTTTATGAATATTTATTTGAATTGTACAATTTGTTACACAACATTGTGAACACTTTAAATACAATTTTTTTTAACATTTCAATAATTTGAACATTTATATACATTTTATACTAAACGTTTTTGAAACTTTTTTTCAACGGGCGGTTCGCATTGAACCTTCGAACGTAAAAAAAATCCACTCATGTATTGCTGGGGCAACCTCTGAGCACCTTACTCTTCCCATCGAGCGAAAAGCGCTCAAGAAATTTTACAAATTCCGGAGCCGTATCTTCTTTAATTCACTCGGCCCTCCCCCAGTCGGAAGGCGGGAGCGTCTGCCGGAGAGAGCCGCTCGCCCGGGCCGCTGACGTCACGGCGTGCGGGGGGGGGAGGGGAGGGGAGGGGAGGGCGTCGCCGTCTGGAGCGCCAGGTGGGCACGGGCGCCTCCGCCGCTAATCTGATTCCCATGTACGCGCCGTGATAGGTGCGGCCGGCACGGGCTCGTATAATTTATATAATGTGTAATCTATTTAATCCCGGCCGCGCGAGCTACAATCGGAATCCGGGACAACTCTAATGGATGATATTGGTTTTGTAATTACTTCATCCCCGCGTGACATGGCGGGAGAGGTTTTGCCCGGTGTTTACACCGGGGACCCAAAAATTGCTCGCCACTGCCCTTCGCCCCGAACCGCTGTCGCTGTTGCCCGGAATAATTCCGGATTTCTACGAGCAACGTGCGCTCTAGTGCTAGTGCGTTGGATTTGTTATTCCGGTAGGCACACTATTGTCGCGTGTTGCCCGGTGAATTTGTGCGTGTTCTCGCGGTGCCTCATATTAGCACGTTTCTGTGACTTCGATGCTACGTATACATCACGACGTGTGTATTTAGCTAATCCTGATTCGTTCCGTGTGATTGTTGATCCGTGAAACTTGTATTGTGATCACGTTATTGCTTGTACTAGTAGTTCTAATTCGTTATTTGGGTACGTAGCAGAAATCATATTTTCCCCTCTTAAATAATGCTAATGTATCTTCACGTTTCAATAACATTTCATTTGTTGTTAAGAAGGGCTTTATTATACAAACGTGGCATGTTCTGAACAAAGTCATTGCAACTTATTGTGATTTACAATGAAATTTTCCTTTATTTTGAAACTCTCGCTTTCTATTGTTTCCAAAGAGGTCTTAGGAGGTGTACGTGGAAGCAGACGCTCGGAGGTTTTTGTTTCATTTGAATCTCCGATTTAGTCGCAAAAACGAATACCTGCGCGAGACATACTGAATGCATTTTCTTGCTCAGGCAGATTCGAAACAAATTCGATTTGGAAACTAGGAAACTATTTCCATCATGTTTAAAGGATCTAGTTAAGATTCCCACTTATTCCCGCATAATGGCAGTGAAGCATTCCTGATAAGCACTGACATTGTTATTTTCAAGACAAGCATTTATGCATACAATTTTAAAATTTTGATTAAAAATTGATACCATACGAACCATTAATTTCGGTGCAAAACACAGTTAACATGGTACATGACTTATTGGAAACAACAAAAAAACATTAATACAGTACATAAGAGTGGCCAGAAAATTTGAAAATATTTTATTTTTTTAGAATTATTTATGTTTATGTTTAGCTAGGAAAGTGATACCTGTCACACAGATAACCTGACGTTCAGATTTTGCTTTGGTTCTAACAAGGAAATTGTAAAAACAATGGAAGTTTGAAGCTACCCCAGGAAATGCCAATTAACGAAATGTCAAAGTGAGTATTACTCTGGAGAGATAAGAAATGAAAGTTGCAAAAGGGAAGGAAAGGAAGTGACAAAAAGTTTTCATCCTCGGTTTCCTTTCTAAAGAAAATAAAACTGGAATCTCAATATTCGAATTAATCAGTTGCAATTCAATTCGTCACATAATCAATAGACCACCTAATGAATTGAGAAAATGGTTTGAAAACGAAAAGGCGGGCTATAAAAGAAATGGAATTGGTCAATGCAATTCAGAAAGGAAAATAAAACATGAGTTTAAGTTATTCGTAACATACTATTTAACTGTAACGTCTTTTTGAAATAAGATATATAAGTATTTTTGAGTATAAACAGTTATTTAATTACTGAAAATTAATGAATGAAACTACATGACTGTGACTCAAGTAGACAGTTTGGGAATATAACTAGCCATACTGTAAATAAACTACAAATATATCCATGTGTGAACTAATAATTAAAGAAATAAATCATTAAGAAATACCATTCTGATGGTATAGATGTCCATTAACTGGTTATATTTAAACCAATTTTTGAGTTATAGTACTCCCCAAGTGATATTGCCGACAATATCGATTACAGTGAAGATGGTGTTAAATATACGTTTGAGTGAAAAACTCATAATCACTCTGTTGAAATATCTGTGAATAAATTCAGAAGCAAATGAAGCTCAATGTCTTCCCCCGAAAGTGAACAGGACGGCTCGACACTGCTTTAGCAGAAGTAGTCAAGAAAAGATTTCCCGCAAGACGGAGTGGGAGCTCTCCGTAACTCGATCAAGGAACACGCTTGTTTCGCTCGACTCCCGTCTCCCATCCTACAGCCCTCACACCGCGCAGTGCCTCTTGGCTTTGCGCTATTCTCTCCTGCTCTGCATCTCTCTTCTTTTTCACTCTAGATCGCGCAGGACCGCTCAACTCTTCAGTCCCCGCTCCTTGTTCCTCCGTCGCCTTCCGTTCAGTTCGCATCGTCCTCCCCGATAGCTCTTCACCATATCACTTTCCTTCCCGCTCTTCGCCGAGCCGCGTTTCTAGCGGTCGGCTGTTCTCATCGATAGATATCCATAGTTTCTCCGATCAATACCAAGCGAATGCTGGAGCAGTACTCTAAAAACGGGCGATGGATCGCGGGCTTTCTTTCCTTCTTTTTCTTTTCCCTATCCTCCCCCTTACTTATACACACTTACACGTACATATACTACACTACTATACGAGTCGGGAGATCAGTCGGATGCTTAGAGCTTGTTCCAGCTGTGGAGGAGTCCCGCTGGCGGGAGATACCTGGTTGGGGAAATCCCGCGAGTCGATGGATTGGTATGCGTCGGATCTCACCATCCAGCGGGGGAAGATCACAGCCACCTCACGCGGGAAAAACTTGTACTACGCTTCCGGGACCAATGACCTTAGCCGTTGTCGCGCCCACATTTACCAATCAATTTTCACCGTGCCGCGTACTTCACCGTTCATCACACTTCGCTCATCTTCACTCCACGCAGTCCAGATCTACCATCACTCTAGTGTACTGTGTTTCCCACTCCTTCATCAATCAGCTTTGCCCTGCTCGATATCGTCCGTCGTCGTCGGTCATGACACACTCTTCTTTCCTTCAGGTCCACACAAGTCCTAACATCACCACACTTCTCTTTTCTCTACCACGTTCCTCATATCCTTCACTTCTGCTGATCCACTTCGGACAGCGCCGCTCTCTGCCCCCTCGCTCCATTCCTTCTACACCACTCTTCGTTGTACCTTCGCACCGGGCTTCTTTCCTTGTTCATCTCGGCGCCCAGCATTCCTCCCGCGCTGCCCTCTCGGTTCCGACGCGCGCTGACATCAATTCGCGCCGCCAATTCCACGCGTGGCGCCCTCACCGCGCCCCGCCCCCTTCCTCCTCGTCTCTTCGAGCGTGGAGGGCCCGGCCGCTGGATTGGATTCGGGCGGGCGGGGCCGGGGCCTGGGCCGGGGCCGGGGCCTGGGCCGGGGCCGCGCCCGCCGCGATATTTGCTGCCCGGTGCAATTGAATTGCGGCGAGAGGCGCGCGCGGGAACGGCGTCGGGCGCTTAACGTCGTTAACGCGGTTATCTCCGTCGCGGCCGCCCGCGGCCGCGCCCTGAGGGGGCGCGCGGAAACCTGCTAACGCGGCGCCAATCGACGCGCGCGAAAGAAGCGCGCGCGCGCGCGTGTGTGGGAGAGAGAGAGAGAGACAGACAGACAGAGAGAGAGACAGAGAGACAGAGAAAGAGTCAGAGAGAGACAGAGAAAGAGTCAGAGAGAGACACAGAGAGAGACAGAGAGAGACACAGAGAGAGACAGAGAGAGAGACAGAGAGAGAGACAGAGAGAGAGACAGAGAGAGACAGAGAGAGAGAGACAGAGAGAGAGACAGAGAGAGACAGAGAGAGACAGAGAGACACAGAGAGAGACAGAGAGAGACAGAGAGAGAGACAGAGAGAGACAGAGAGAGAGACAGAGAGAGAGAGACAGAGAGAGACAGAGAGAGATTCAGAGAGAGATTCAGAGAGAGAGAGACAGAGAGAGATGCGAGACCGCAGGAGTCGCAGTTTGCTGGAGAGTGATGAGATAGTGCTGTTTCCCTCTGAAGTGTAAGTGGCTGCGTTAGTGCAGCGGCAACAAACATGCTTCTGTTGTTTCGTTTATCGGGAATTCGATTACATACAGTGATGGATTTTCCAATAAGATACTTAGCTGAGTTGCATCGATTGCAAGTCCATGATTGGCTGCAAATGGTCTCCAAGTAACTGAACATAACCATTTTCACTCAATGATCAGTCAGTTAGACCAGAGGATCCAGTCCATTCCATGTAAAACAGCCAACATCTTTATGGAGCAACCGCCAGCTTGCACATTGCCATCTTGACAACTTGGTCGATGGCTTCATGGGTATGCACAACACTCGAACCCAAGTATCAGCTTTTACCAACTGAAATCGGGACTCATCTGACCAAGGCACGATTTTAAAGCTCAATTTAGAAGCCCTGCGCAAACAATTACGTTCGTCGTACATCCCACAGATTTTTGCGGTTATTTCACTGTCTTGCCTTCAACTTGCTTGTCTGTTAGCACTGATAACTCTACACAAACGCCGCATCTCTCCGCCATGAATTGAAGGCCGTCGGACATTGTCTATAGTGAGAGGTTATGTATGAAATTAGGTATTCTCGGGACACTCTTGGCACTGTACGTCTCGGGTAATTGAATTCCCGATAGATTTCCGAAGTGGAATGTACCATTCGTCTAGCTCCAACTACCGTTCCGCGTTCAAAGTCTGTTAATTCCCATCGTGCGACAATAATCACGGCTAAAATCTTTGCACATGAATTACTTGAGCACAAATGAAAGCTCTGACAATGCACTGACCTTTTGTACATTTTGTACGTGATACTATCTGTGTATCTACTTATTCCTATCTCATGTTTTGTGTCACTTCAGTGTATAGTACATTGCTGTGTACGTGGATGAAGAATGTAACAGTGGATAAAAACGGACATAAATATATCCTACTGTACCACATGAATGTGTACATTTAATAATGTCATTAAACTATTTAATTTATTGTATACTTGAAGCGAATATAATTTCCTTACCCGTCGAATGTTCTAAATAAGACATTTAGACATCTTCAACTAAGTACATATAACAAAACATGAAGTCATTTGACAGCTATGAAGCAATGCGCATTGTCCAATATCCCACCACATATATGTGGTTTTCAGAAGGAACGCCAAGGAACTTCTCATTAAGTAATACTGAGGCCACATTTCATAGTAACCCTAGAAATAAAGACAATGAGACACTTTATACAGTTACGGAACCGCGTTACTGTGGAGGCGGCAGCATTCTTAATTATTCGTGGGAGCGCTCTAAAAAGCCGACTTTTTGAGGACCTTGAAATCAATCGATATTCATGTTCAATGTTCTATAAAGCGGTTTACCGAATAAGACATAAAAAATATTTAAATATTCTCCACACGGTAATTTTTCCGTTACCATATTTATAATAATAAATTTGCAAACACCTACATACAGCACTACCTTGGAAGTTATTAAATTTGATGAAAGCCAAGTGAATACGCAGAAAACCAGAACTGTGAGTTTTGTTGAAGAATGGAAGCACATCCGTATTCGACTTTGCATATTTACTTTCTTAAGCTTCAAATACCAATTTTCAAGTGATGTGACTAACCTATTCTTATTAAACTTAAATAACAGCTTATTCACGTGAACCATAAAACAGTCATCTTTTGATGTTTATATAGATTCATTATTATATGAATTTGGTTGACTGTGTTCTTGAATTTTTATTCTTATTTTTGCCCTATTTATTTATATTACCACAGTACATAGTTGTCACCACATAGCACACTCACATGTCATCACATCATCAACACAATTTGACATTATCAAAAATTATTTTATTCACATTTCATTATGAAAATATAAGACACATGTTGCTTCCAGTCATATAATTTTCTTAAATTTTTAAAACTTCGTCAATTTATTACAACTTTTTAAAATTTTATTTCAAACCTTTTTAAATAAAACTTGTTTAATATTTAGCTAAGTTACATTGCCAATTGAAACTTAACTATATGTTAAACAAGTTTTAATTAAAAAGGTTTGAAATAAAATTCGGTGATACCTGCAAGTACTTATTTTAGGCGATTACAATTTTGAAATTGCAATATTACCAGTTCATATCCCGTGTTGCGGTATCATGCAAGGTCATTGTGTATTAGGATTTTTTTAACGGGACATTATTAGCTACTACGATTGATTGATAAATCCAATGCCAGATACTGTAAGAACTTTTTTGAACAAAGGTATGCATCAAATTTAGAAATTTTCAACACATAAAATACTTTTATAACCGTTTAATACCCGGCGACGCCACATTCAGTAAGGTATGTAGTAATTTACTTGCTCTAGCCACGTTTTTTGAGATCTTGATAACAAAAAATTGGTTTAGAGTGAAACGTTTGTCTCCCTGTCTGTCCGTTCGTTTGTGGGCAACATTAGGGCTTAAATGCGGATGATCCTATATGTAGAACATTAATTTCTCAAATACATTGTGTAGACAGAATCCACGTTTTGTGACTCCTTGATACCTATAAAATTGGTTTATCGCAAAACGTCTATTTGTTCGCCCGGCTGTGATCAACACTAGCGCCGAATACATTCGAAAGTTCCTCCAAAATACAGTAGGGTGCGGCAGTTAAATCCGGACAAATTAAACTTTGTTTTAAAATGTAATTTATTGACACAAAGTACAAATGTTAAAGAAAATGTTTTAGTCAATATTCGTGTAACTTCTTAGGAGTACAATTACTCAATATAACCGCCGTTGGCCTCAATTACCGCCTCCATCCTTGCCCTGAAGTGCCCGCACGCTCTCTGTAACGCAGCGCTGTCCGTATTGGCGAATGCTGCTTCGATAGCGGCGCGGAGAGACGCGACATTAGGGAGCCGCGACGTGTTGGCAACCCGTTCAACATCCCCTCCGAACATAATAGTCGAGGGGGTTTAAATCCGGGCTATTCGGGGACCAAAACTCTTTGGACCAGATCATGTCCGCATTGTCTGATAGCCAGTTTTGGACTAAATGGCTCGGGTGCACCGTCCCGTTGAAGTATTGTATTTCGCTACAAAATTATAAACAGTTGACCCGGGTACCCGAAGAATCGAATAATCTCGGCCGCCGAACGCCCAGCGTGAAGGCTTTCTATAATCGCTGCTCTTTGATTTTACTCTGCACTTGTACGTAGAATCTCGGCCATTTTAAGGTTATGACTGTATACAAGATGCATCTGGCTTTTAAGGAAGCCAATCGCGACCTCTAGCAGAGCTACGATGTGGCGGGAAATTCAAATTGAAATTTCTCTGGATTTAACTGCCGCACCCGTATATATTCCGCATCGATATACTCGTACTCGAGACTCTGAGAGTTTAATTAAAAAAATCTTCATACAACTAAAATATTGTATGTAACACACATTTCTCTTAAAATCTGCTCTTCTAAGATATATCTTTAAATTAGTTCATGTACAATTTTTTGAAAACACTGGTATTTTTGCCAATTTTTGATTAAAATATAGGACAATTTAAAAGTAGGTTTTTCTTAAAAAAACGGCTTCAAATTTTTCTTTATTTTTTTTCGCAAATAGAGAAAAAAAACCTGTAAAAATGGTGCAACTTTCATTTTTGATTGACTCCCTGTCTTTTCGACAATTGAAACAAAAATCAATAATACAACATTGATGACGGGGATTTTTTTCTTAATGGAATGTTCTATACAATTATATCTTATAATAATGTCAATGAAAATCTTTGAATTTTTCAAAATTAGAAATGTCAGTGTTGAACTTCGTTTTTAAACAGTTGGAAGGTTAAATTTAGCTGTGTGGCTAGTGATGTAGAGGTAAGATAAATGGCATACGCAACCTAAAGACCAACACTTTTACAGGTTGTCTTAGTTGTAAAACATTGGGTAGCAGTTTCAAAGAATGCGAGGAAGTAGTACAATTAATTAGTTTAAATTGGTGATTTTAGGAATTAGGTATATTTCAAAATATACTAAATATTCTTAGGTATTCTTGTTATTTTAATATTCTTTCTTTGGAACATTGTGATATTCCAAAATAAGTCTTGTCGCCCGCATTCAATAAAACAATCGCTGAAAAGTTAGCCTGAACTGATTTATGTGGTAAGTTCATAATATTCAAGCTGAAACTTTACAAAAGCAAAATTTATACTCAAGCTGAAACGTTGTAAGAAAAATCTTGTTAGAAATGATTGACGGGGGAGTGGTTAAAGCTTGCGATGCAGTGAGTCAATCCTTTTTGCTCGTAAAGTGCTGGAGTAAGGTCGGAGGTAACTTTTCTTTTGCCCAGAGCTCCATTCTCATTGTCCAGAGCACAGCTTTTTGTGTCACGTACGTACAGCGCCAACTAAGTAGATTATTAGCTTAAACCTTTACAGTCCAGTCTTCATATTTTAAGTACGCCCTCCTGTTTGCTCGTAAAATTCCCTGTGAAAATATTTGATCTAGCTTTTTTGTTTAATTACACGTTTCTCGCATTATGAATTTCCCAAAAGGTATTATGCAATGTTACAACTCAGCAAATACAAGTTGAAAACGAAATGTTCGCTATAATCCTCGTAGCATGATTTTAATGTTCATTTTCTCATCAGGAATGAAATGTGTACTATCACGAAGGGGAAACATTTTGTGGGACATTTTTTAAAGAATTTATTTAGTTCTTAATCATAAAACATTTTGCTTTAAAATATGCATCGTTCTTTACATAATGTATTATTGGAACACTGTTGTTAGTTAACATAAAAGACAGTTAAATAACATTTTCGACTTCCATGAGGAATATTTGCTAATGTTTGAACAGTAATTTCATTTGCGACCGTTTTCCAGAAAGACTGGAAATTATTCGTAGAGAATTGCAGAGTAAGGCGAAGAATATTGTTGAAATTTCACTTGTTATTCCAGAACGTTTATGATGTACTCTACATTCCTTGTCATTTTTTATAGCTCTTGTTTAAAAATACGAATGTACGCACTAATAGATAAAATCGTTTTAATTTCAGGATATTTTAATTAACCGTGGCAATACCAAGGAGCAAATGCTACTTGCATTACCAAGGGGAGGGGGTTCCGGTGCTTATCAGTTAAGTGTTGATTTTATTGATATTTTGGCGATATTGATTAATTAATAAGTTGTCAGAAAAATGTGCTTGTGCGTTCATTTAGACGATAACCATTATACAATGTTTGGCTGTGTATTTGAAAAAAAATGACTTTCTCTCATGAATATTTTTACGTAATGACATAACACTTCTCATTTTATGTCAAATGAAGACCAATGTATTCTCATAACATAGTGAACTATTAAGCTATATTATACAAAGACTTACAATATTGCAAATATTTTCTAAATGTATTCGTAATGTTCAGACATCGAGTGAATATTCCCGGATTTTTTAAAATTACAGTTAAAGACGCTGCAATAACTCAAATTACTTGAATAACAAACACATTATGAAAAATGTGTGGTATCGTGGTATCTTATTTTGGTAAAAAAGTACAAATAGATGATAAATCGTCTATTTCGCCTCGATCGGTAAAGAATACACTATTTTCAATAGAACTACCAATTTTTTACCGAAGTACGACGTAAATTGAAAATACTGACTTATTTGCTGGTAAATTCACCTTCTGCTACGTTTGTGCAAGACTTGGTGAATTGTCTTTTGTTAACATTGTAAAGTGACAACTATACACTAATTATTTAAAAATTGTAATACATTATTAGATAAAATTGTTTAAATGGTGAACATATTTAAAAATGAAACTTCAAGAATAAATGGATAGTGTTGTTTAGGATTTCAAGAATCTTCAAAATTCGCATTATAATACTGTGCAATAAGTTTTCAGTGATTTAAAACGATTCTCTACGTATCTTGTATCCTATATAGTCATAAAGTTATAAAAAGATTGCTTGAAAACTTGCTTTGTGCTCGCAATGCTATTTTAATTGAAAAAACTGGAGGGAGATTTTTAATAGTATTGTAAAAACCCTGGAATAATAATTTTCTGTTGTTTAACATGACATTTTTGAACTCCATACTCAATTTCAACGAAGTTGAATAAAGCAGTGGCAGCGAAGCGTCATTCCTATAGATTACACCAAAGAAAGAATTTTAAGATTATTCATTGTACAACGTCAAAAGTTTTTTTTCACATAGATTACTCCAACACCATTACTTAAAAAATTAACCCGTTAATTTTCAGGTTACTTTTAACCTATTCAAAAAAACAACAAATTTATACACTAGCCCCTGAGAATCGAAGATACATTTTTATAGAAAACACTTTAGAAGAAGTCAGGAATACACTAACATTTCGCTTGAAACTAGTAAGCGGCGACTGCTTACTAGAATTGGTATTTGATGAATATGACTATTAATCAAATTATGAAGTAAATAATTTTGTAGTCATAGTAACAACTAAATGTGTTGTTAGGAGGCTGTTTAATTAGTAAATCAAGTCTATTTCTACCATGCAAGCTAAAGTCTTAATTTTGTGATTTAAAAGAGTGTTGTGAAGTGAAATTTTAGAAGTGAATTGAAATTTAAAATGTATCGTCATGAAGAAAAAATGTTTCGTAATTGGAAAAATGTATAACTTAATTTGGAAAAGTGACATAGTTAAATTGTGATCAACCAAATTGTGTATATATTTATGCTTTGAATCAATGCCATCAAGATTTTTCTCCAGTGATAGAAGTGAACCGTGAAACTATAACCTTGTGAATCACGAGATTAATGAACCGAATCAGTGAACCGAAGGAACCGAAGGTTCAGTGAACGACACCATGAACTCCGGATCAACCCTAGAATTCTCCGAACATCCACGTGCCACCAAGACGACTCGGATGAGCGCAGTCCACAGAAAAAAATAAACCTCCAATCCCTTCACGTACCAAGCAATAGCTCGTGCAGTGACCAGCGTTGGTGCTGAGGTACGAAACGGAGAGCCAACCCTCTCGAGTGTGTTGCGCTCACCCACCTTCATCCCTCCTCTAATGCGAGCCTTGCCGCTGGGCGCTGCTCGCGGAGAGAATGCACGAGCTCCCCTCGTGTTCACAAACATTCGGTACGCGGGACTCAGCAGAATGCGGCTTGCGATCCATGGCATGGAGGAAGCCGGTCACTTCACCCCCGTCCCCACCCCTGCTGTCACCGTCACCTCCACTGGCCGGCGCTTCGCCGCCTCTGCTGCTGCCCTGCCGCCTCCACTGCCACTGCTTTCTTTATTCAACTTCGTTGATACTGCCGTCATCGCATCGTAGTTTGAGGCTTGGCTGCTCGCGTAGCAACATTAGAAGAATTGTTTGAAAGCCTGGTTACATGTTACAAAATGAACGTTTGTTTACAATCTGTTGAAACATATGAACATATGTATAGATGAACACATGTAGTTTGTTGTAGAATTCTACAATTGTACGATTCAAGCATAATGAAATTTTTGTATTCGGCTAACTTGGTGGTCGTCACATCTCTTCGAAACAGGGTTTTAGTATTATCCGTGTTGATGATAATTATGAAGGGATGATGATGGTCTCCCAGGGTTCCGCTATTTCCTATTGCTAAATTCACCATATAGTAATTATTTTTCACAACAACAATTTCTGCGTATACTTCATTCATGTGAGCAATTCTTTCTGTCAAATCATCTTGAGGGAGTGACGGTGAGTGACATGTGGAACTGATTAACATTCATTGCACAAACGTTGGCGTATTTGTGGGGCTGCACTCCCTATTATTTTTGTCATTCCGCCAACTGAAGAATGTTCGCATGCACATATGAGTATTTACGTAGTAGGTATTATTCGCGCAACTTTTCTTGAACGATGACCTTGAAAAATAAACAGTTGTGATAAACAGTTATCAGAAATAAACAGAAATAAACAGTTATTTCACAAAATCTCCCTTGTGAAATAAACAGTTGAAGGCAAAAGCTCGCAGCGGGCACTGATGACAACCTTCCAAGCATTAAAACTTCGTTGGCGCGAAACAGAAGCTAGTCAAAGCCAATTGCTTTCATAGTGCAGAACCCCTGTTCAGGTTTATTGCCAATATCGAAAGAAATGGCTGAGTCAGGTCCAGGTCATTCAAGGGAGTCGCCTAAAACTCCCGAAAAACTTAAACACAAGATGCAGTTTTGACTTTCATTTCACACACGTTGGCATTACGTAAAATACTCTAGTGGCCGACTTTGTAACTAATATCCCCACTCCACCCGAAATAGTCAATCCATCGTTCAAGAAAAGTTGCCCGAGTAATAGTAAGTGTATTTATGTATCTAAGCATGTACATTTGCATGTACCATTATGTAGTTTGAATCCAAGAAAAGTAACCTTTAATTCTGTTGGCTTGGATAGCCGAGTTTGTTAAGGCTAAAGGGCCGTAGCTACCGCGGCTCGAAGGGTTGCGGGTTCGAATTCCGCCTTGAGCATGGATGTTTGTGTTGTCCTGACAGTCCCCCCTATACGTAGTTTAAAAATCCCAATAGTCACTACATGACCAAGATGTTGAAAAGCGATTTTAATTTTCTTAGAAAACTATCAAAACTATTAAATAAACATTATTTTTACAGATCATTCTTTAATTAAGAATCGATTGATTGATAATTCAGTTCAAAGTGCATTGAAAGTGAATAGCGCGGGATATATGGTATTCGGTGACCTTGGTGGCGCTGTACTGTACGTTTACCGTTGATGTCGATCACTTTACTTTGAATTTATCTATGAACGAATTCTTATTAATATTCTAACATGTATTTTTGTCATAATTTGTTTGTGACAATTCTTACATAAGATTTATTGACGATATCGGAAAAAAAATATATCACTGAAAACTGTCCCTAATCTCTAACTACAGTCATTGAATTGACACATCCAAGGCATTATGAATGCATAAACAAAGCACCCTAATATAAAGTTGCTCGGACTAAAACCAATAATGCTTCAACGGTAACAAAGCTCCCAAGGTTAATTTCGAATTTATAGTTGAAAAAAATAATTAAATATCCCATACATAATATTATTCATCATCAAGGTCTCCAAAAAATTATTTTCATGTATCAACCATATAGAAAACCTATCCCAAACTCATATCACAGATTACTGTGATCTGGCTGCCGGATGAATCCACATCGCAGAGCAATGCTCGCCGGTTTTAGAACCTGTCAAAATAATCGTCCATTGCTCTGAACGAAGATATAAACCTCGACAACGATGGTTCTGGAAAAAAGAGAATACCATCTCTTTTCGGCCCAAATGTTTCTGAAGTTTCCATCCATAAGAATTTTTTCAGAATAATTTTCAAGCTGATGGTGTTATAATTATTTGATTGTGATACTATTTCATTGGTGCCAACCCTACATACGAGTATTTCCACTTTTACCATTTCTCGTTTCATTAGCATTTTCACTATCGTCATTTGAACTTTTCCCCTGTATCGTCGGCCCCTTTTCTTCAACGAAATGTGAAATTGTGATGAGGTGTTGTTGAAAGGAGAGAAGATGTTGATAGGAAAGAAATCTATGTTGTCGTGGTCAGCATACGTTTTACTAATTCATCCTCCTCTTATTCCTTACTCAAACTTTATGGAAGAAACGAACTTTAGTGATCAGTAATCTGATCGGTAGTTTCCCTTGTTTTTTCCGATCATCACAAGGCGAATGCCGGAGCAGTAACCTAACCAATGGGCCACGGACCGCACGCGATCTTTCCTTCACCTTCCTTATTCTATCCTCACCCCTTACTTACACACCCTTACACTAACATGGACTATTCTATCATACGTGTGGGGAGACCAGTGAGGATCTTAGAGCTTGACTCGTCTGAGATATTGCTGGTGGGAGCTTCCTAGTTGGGGGAACCTCTCGCTGACGTTTAGGTCGGCATCGTATCTCGCCATCTACCAGGTGAAGAACACCGCCACATCTCGGGAAGAAACATCCACTGCACTTTCGTGACAAACGATCTGAACAATTGATGCTCCCGGCTACATTAAATCAATTAATTCCGCCCCAAATGGCTTCTACCATGCCACCACCTCCATTCTGTTCGCGAGCCGCGGCTGCCTTCGCCCCTCCCCCCAGACGGCGCAGCGGACGTCTGCCGTTTGCTCCGAGAGCTCTGCTGCCGCCGCCGCCGCTGGCGTCCAGCGTCCCTCCGCCCCCGCCCCCGCCCCCGCCCCGGCGACGGGCTGCGCGCGCGGGCGTGGCCGCGCCATTGTGCGCGCCCCATTCTCTCGGCGCCCACCTGCGTCACTCGCGGGGCATTACTCCCTGGCGCGCTGGATCATCCCCCAGGCGCGGAGGGGCGGGGTGGGGCGGGGTGGGGCGGGGTGGGGCGGGGTGGTGCGGGGTGGTGCGGGGCGGGGCGGGGCGGGGTGGGGCGGGGCGGGGCGGGGTGGGGCGGGGTGGGGCGGGGTGGGGCGGGGTGGGGCGGGGTGGGGCGGGGTGGGGCGAGGTGGGGCGGGGTGGGGCGGGATGGGGCGGGGTGGGGAGGTGTGGGGCGGGGTGGGGCGGGGTGGGGCGGGGCGCTGCGGCTGGACTACGCGATGCGGGGCGGTGCGGCGTGGCGTGGCGCGGGGCTGTGCGGTAGGAGGAGGAACGGGGCGGGGTGGGGCAGGGACGGACGAAACGGTCGAGGCAAGTGTGAAGGCGAATTCTGAGGTTTGAACCTGCACGAGTTCCTTCGCGCCGTCACGTAGGAGGTATACGAGACTTTTCTGCATCTCTTATTTGGGACGCGAGTACAACTTCCTTCTCTACGAAGGCTACTTCCTTCTCTGCACTGCTTACTCTCCCGTCTGTAGGGCTGGTTCAAAGCTCTCTCATCCCCATACCGATCATTCTCATTGTTAAAAACACTTTCAGAGTACTGGAGATGTTACGACAAAAGAGAGTTAAAATACCAGGAAAAGCTGGATATTTCCACGGCAGAATTGTTTTTAAATGTTCGGATTATATGGGTTGAATGTTTATCAATAGACTTTCATCTGGGGGTATGCGCACAATGCTTAAGTGTTAAATTAATATTAGCTTTTCGTTTTTTATCACTCTTAATATTTCGGTACCACAGTCTATCAATCTCATATAAAATTGAAGAGCAATCTTCAGTTCTCGTGAAAAAAACAAACAAAAACAAACAAAAAAAAAACAGCATTCATTGTGACGCAATTAGAAAACTGTAAAACACAGAGTGGAACTCTATGAAACAACTGGAAATTATAGGTCAAAGACAAGTTAAAATAAGAGTAAACTTTAAATTAAACTTTTTTATTACCATCTACGTACGTGTATTTATCTGCGTTGTAAGAGTTTTAAAATTTTATATAAATTTGTTTTTTATTCACCTTTGATATTTGAAAGTATTAAGTAATCATTTTAGATTTTAACATGCCACATTTTTTATTCCAAATAATGCAATCCTTGTACGTTTATAATAACCCCATTCATGTTCAACAATTTGTTTGGAAAGTGATATAATTGAATATTGTAAGTATGAGTAGCCTTGAGTGAAAGAAACAAACGTGTAGTGACATTCGGATTTTCACATGTATGGGTGTTTGTAACAAGTACAAATATGATATCAACAGAATCCTACAGCGCTCAGAAGGGGGCAATTCTTAACTTTTAAGTATCCCGATACATCAATATTGTAATGTATTGACGTCACTTCTTTGGTCACAAATCCATCTTTTAGCCTTTTGAATCCATCACAGGTTTTTCAACACGCTGTGATTATTCAGTGACAAAACCAGTCGTCGGCATCATTGGTTGAGAGGACTAAGGGTTCGAGTCCCGATCATGGCGGATTTTCGATCCCCGCTACGCATCTGGTTTGAATAAAAATATCAATCTGAAGGAGAATCCCAGAGACCAGCTGCTTTAATGTGTACTTTGTCGTATATTTTCCGATTAAATTCAGGCGAATACAGTGACAGTACCGTAACACACAAGACACGAACTGCGGGCTATATTTCTTTCTTCATCCCTACCGCTTTTTTCTCCTCATATACACATTTTTATTTACATTCACTATACTATTAATGTGTGGAGAATAGTTGGGAGATTAAAGCATGTCCCGATTGGAGCGGTGCTTCTCTAAGAGCAGATGCCTGGTGGGTGTGTAAAATGGTCGCTTGATATCACGATCAAACAGGGGAGGCACACATTACAAGGAACACATTCAAGTACTAATAGTTAAATAATACCTATACTCTAATGTATTAGAACAGATATTTTTCTATTGCTATTTTACTTTCTCGCCTTACTACTAAATATAAGAATTGTAATCGTGCGGCGGAAGTCAGCGTTTTTTAACGGAAAAACTCGTATGATGGAGCCTGAGCAACGAAAAAGTTGATAAATCTTGTTCCTATTTGTAGTAAATTACTTCATCTAACACGTTGTGTAATCATAATTGAAGTTTTGTGAGTCCTTAACACTGAAAAATGAATTGATGGCGAAACGTCTGTCTGATTGCCCGTCTGTCGGTGTTCGTCTCTCACGCGTCACTGAACGGTAGCACTGAAATCGTTCAGGCGATTTTCTCCAAAATCGATATTTCTCGATTGATCTAAACGTCCTCAAGATCCTATAAGCGTGCCATGGAATTAGAATATTTGATAGTTCTTTACATGAAGTCTCGAACATTTTCGAAATTGCTTCAAATATTTTGAGTAAACTTTGTCTTTTTTTATGCAATCCGAACGAGAGAATGGTGCAGTTCTCATTTTCGTTGAAATCCTGACTCTTCGAAAATTGCTAAACTTCATACATTTTTGGCATCTTTCTCCAACTGTAATGTCGATGAAAGATAGATTTTTTTCCTTCATAAAATTTGTTGTTCATAACAGATCTTCAAATTAGATCATGTGCAATTTTTTTAAATGTCAGTAGTTTTCGCGTAATATTGCGTGAATCCAAGGCAATTTTAATTAAATATTTTCACAAAAACAACCCCAATTTTTTTCTTAAATCTTCTCCTCCTATGAATCTAAGGATGTTAAAAGATTGGTGTGGTCTCATTTTTGGTGAACTGTATTTTCGAAAATCGTAAAAAATTAACATCGCACAAGTCTAATATTTAATATTAAATGTGTTCAAAGAATTGTGCACCCCAACAGGGATTTTAAACCGGGGTCTCCTGGTTTACCCCAGTTGCTCTAACCACTAAGCTATCGAGAGACCAATTCTTTGAACAGTTTCACAGATCTGATATTTTGCCCGTTATGATATTATATAATTGTCACCACCCTGTCACCATTTTTGGACTAAATTACGCTCGGAAATATGTGGAGTTCTTTACTGTTACGGAACATATTTACAAGCGTAATTGCGTCTAAAAATAGTGACAAGGTGGTGACAGTTACATCTAATATTGAAGTTAGATATATTTGTTTGAAATGAAATCTGTTCTAAAAACACAGATCTTTAAAAATGTTAATGTAGTACAATATTGTTTTTAAAGAAAAAATAATTTGTGCATTTTTTTCTTAAAATTAATGCATTTTATATAAAAACAAAAAAAAAATCAAATTTGTTCTTCATTTCTTCCACTTTTAAAGAAAAGAACACTTAAAATGGCGCAGTTCTTCTTCTCATTTGGATTTCTTTAAAATTGGAAAACATGAGAAATAATGCCAGAAAGTAATTGCTGTTGTAGCACTACTAGTTTGCAGTTATGAGACAATGACTAAGGAAGTACGGCGCATTGAAAATGTAGATAGATATTTTGCAGAATATGACTGATAATACAAAAAGCGGTTCCAAAGGCAATGCATTTAGAAACGAAATAAAGAAAATAAAATAAACATGAAAAGGGTGATATAACGGTCGACAGACGAAAAGGGAATGAGAGGGAACATACATATTCAAAATAGTTTGTCTTATTGTTTGAAGAAACTCACAATACGGTATTCTGCACAATGAATCAATGCATCACATGCACATCACAATGCATGTATTCAAGGAATTCAATGTTTTACTCTCCAAATCTAGCGACTACTAACAAACTTTTCGCCAGTCGACAGTCTGATAATACTGCTTCCACCCCTGCCGTCACCATCATCGTTGACGTCACCAACACTGTCCTCACAGCCTCCACCTTTCTCACAGTTACCATCACCACCATTGTCAATTGTCAACTGCTACCGCAGCCAACGTCATTACTGCTGCCACAACCACGGCCTTCGCCAACAATCCCGCTATCCCCTTCAACAATACTACAGTCACTGTTACCGTCAGCGTCACCGCTGCCACCGCAGTCACTACCATCACCACCAACACGTCTATCATGTCTTGAACCATCACTGCCACCACCACCATCACGTCAGCTCCCATCATTACGTCTGCGCCCAGACCCTTGCATCTGAGCAAACACAGCAACCCCATTTGACAACCTGGACGCCACCACTCAGCCAACGCGTCGCTAGGCAATCCACCACCACCACCTCCACCACTATCACCACATCCACCACTACCACTAACACTACCACCACCACCATAACAACCACTGCCACCGCTAGCACCGCCACCGCCATGACACCGCCACCGCCACCTCAACCGCCACCACCACTACCTCCAGCACCACCTCCACCTCCACCTCCACCACCCCCTCCACCACCGCCACCACCACAACCACCACTTCCTCCACCATCACCACCACCACTTCCACCACCACCACCTCCACCGCCACCACCTCCACCACCACCATCACCACCTCCACCTCCATCACCACCTCCACCACCACCACCACCGCCACCGCCACCGCCGCCCGCGGTGCTTCTCCCGCCGCATCGTGCCGAGCTGCGCTTCAATTCGCCAGCTCTCTCTCATCGTTATGAAAAACGGGCGGCGCGGGGAGCGCAGAATTAACGCGGATTTCAGGCAGCCGTGCGGGCCTCCGCCCCGCCTCCAGGGCGCTCCCCTCCCCCGCTCCCGCCCCCGCCCCCGCCCCGCTCTCCGCGCCGCCGCTCTGCGGACTCGATCCTGGAAGCGGATTTGCTCCCTAATAAGGCGGATTTCAGCCGGCCCCCTCGGCGTTCTCGCTCTCTTGACGTTTGGAGCGTTTTGTGTAACGTAATACACGCGCCTTTTGTATTGGGGACGCTTGGCTGGGTGGACGAGCTAAAAACGTAGTTCTTGGAATCTCCGCAATCCGAGCGTTCTATTTTTATAGTCATTTTTTGCGCGATGTATGAGTGAATAACGTTGAATCCAGGCGATGTATGCGCCTCAATGCGAAGGGGACACTTCGATGGATTATTCGTAAATCTTATTAATGCTGTTTTACGGCTTTGATTTTTTACGGGGAAATTTGCCGGTTATCATTTGACGGCGAGGACACTTAAGTTGATTACTGGTGATTTAATTTTGATTATTAATGTATTAATTATTTATTTCGGAGTTTTAGCATTTCTATAATGCCATGTACTGCATTAAAAGTAACGAAATCATACCTACAGCGAGAAAGGGTTCATTCAGCAAGAAAGCCAAAAGCAGGAATAGAAAAAAAATCATTGTTTGGATATACATTTTCGTTAAATATCGAAGTTTTGCTATTACATTCAACCTGTTTTATTTAAACTATTCGTACACTAAGTGAACGTAATGAATGTGTGAAAATTTCTCGAGTTGTTAATTTTTCAGAAAATGTGACTTTTTGACAACTATTATTTAAATGATAAATAATATTACATTCTATTAATTCTATAATATAAAAGAAATATATTTTGTCTCTTTAATGTCAAACAATATTTCATTACATAACGTTTCGTTTATTCTTGTGGTCATTTTGAATAAAACAAAAAAAAAAAAAAGATCAGACATCTGAGACACATTTTTATTGAAAACCGACGCCCTATGAATATAGGCATACATATAATATGATACTTCCTTTTTAGTAGATTGCAGGGAAGATATTTTGTATTAGACTTCGAACATATTTTATCGTCCTTTTGGAAAGTTCTACTCCTATTTCACAAACATTTTATTATCGCCTACTACTTACTTACATAGTAAAGAGAAAGTACTGAATTGCTCCAGTAAAGAGTAGAGACCTTTTAACGAAAAAAATCCGTTATTCCGCAAACGTGGCAGCTCCTATATATAGAAAATTAATTTCTCTAATAAATTGTGTAGTCAGAATCAACATTTTGTGTGTCCTTGATACCGAAAAATTGGTTTGCTGGAAAAAGTCTATCTGTCTGCCCGTCTCTGATCAAAACTGGCACCGAAGCCATTCAAACAATTTTCTCCAAAGTGCAGTATATACTCCTCTATTGATCTAGCCCAACTCGTTATATGCGAATTTAAATCGGATATTTTCATTTTTAAGGATTTTTACATGAAGTCTCATCGAGATTTTCAAATTTTTCTCAAAAATGTCTCAAACGTTTAGGATTTATTTTTTATAGAGGGTATAGAAAAGTACATTTTAAAAAATGGCTCAGGACTTATTTTTGATTAACTCTCTGAACTTTTGAAGATTGTAGTTTTCTTAATGAAATCTGTTCTTCAAAATTAGATCTTGAAATTATTTCATGAAATATCTGAATTTTGGAAAATTGTACATGTGAATGTTCAAATATGTTTTTAGGGTGTGGATAAGTTGGATTTACCTCTGAGGCTGATGATGTAGAAATAACGTGAATGCTTGCTCAATCTAATTGTCTGGATTCGGATACCATCGTGTGGAAAACTGCTGGTTGGCATCACTTTTACATATTCAAGTAGTAATGTAACATTGTGTAATCGTTAAAAGTAATAGGAGAAAGTAAGTGCTGTTTAACACCCATAGTTTTGATACAGTTGTCGTTTATCGTAATTGCGATCACAACCATTGTTAAACCAACACCACCAGTATTGGTTAACCATAATATGACATTACGAATGGAAGAAATGAATCTCTTTCAATGGATTATCTCTTTCTTTGGAATATAACCAGGCATGTTCAAGAACATGTAATTGTAACGAGAACATGTAAACGATTATAAATAATTTATTTTAATAAAGAAATGTGAATCTAAAATACTCGATTTCTATATTATTAAGAAAAAAATATAAGTATTCTCTGTCTACTAACATTTATTTTTATTTTGTGGTTTTATTGCGCCTGACGAAAAAATTAGGCACTAATTAGTATTTTTTTAGATTCCAATTAAAAATAATCATTGAAACATGAAGAGGAAATTATCGCAGTTCCTAGCATTTAAAGAGAGTAAAATGTATTATATAAGATAGTATATAGAGCTCAATGCTAAACTCTTATGAGATTTCATCGATAAAAGATTTTGTTGAGGATATTTTGTAGGTTTTTGCTATAGTACATTACAACATTAAACGATGATGTAATGATGGGTATTAATGCACGAGTGTGATATAAAGATCTATTACATCGAGTTTCATACAGTACTTTTTCTACGATTTACGGAAACTTTTATAAGTTAAACTTTTACATTGAATCGTTTCGTGACAGTTGACAAGCATGATTCAGCCAAGGCCTCCTAGCGGATAGCTTCCTTAACCCTACCCTAGCAGGTGGCTTTGGCTACCAGTCCGCCTCCGAGGGAGTACTGCGCTAGTCAAATAAGAACAAAGTGAAATTACGATCCATTTTATTTTGAATAATATTTCCGGAATAAAATACTACTAATAAACGAAATTAAAACTGACAAGCATGATATAATATTAAATGCAATTTTAATGTACACAATCGAACGAAACATTTACTAGACAGATACTCAATAATTAATTGAGTGTGAAAACTTGGTTTGTAAACTTCTCTGTGATCGGTCAAGAATCTGTAGCATAATGAAATCTGTATCGTAATGGGTATCATTATGTATCTGGTTGCAGCCATGAAACTACAAAATTGTACAATGACAGTAGAATAAATATCATACATAATGACCTGACCCCGTATTATTCAATTGAGAAGCTAGTCAAGAATTAGGTAAAGATAAAGGTGAAGGTACCGCTGTGGAATTGCACACAGGCCGATGTGGCCCAAAGAGGAGCTGAAGGTATGGCGAAGTCGCCGCAAAACAATTCGTTGCATTCAGCACAAGGAGGAGGTTGTGTGGCGAGCGCAACACTTCGGTCGCTGAGTCGACCTCCGGGTCGCCCTGAATGGAAATCAGTCATGAATCCCAATTTATGCTGAGATGCGAACCTGGGTCCTGGCAAACAATTAGCGGACCCTTTTCTCAGAACTTTTACTCTTTTAATGACAAAAAAAGACTTAAAGCATGTCACTTGTACAATCTGAATGGGATCACCTTTATGGTTTTAGATTTTCGTTCATTGATAGAAAAGTTGTGAAATAAATAACTACACTGCGAATATGTAATCCATTAGTGGATTTATTTATTAAATGGCGAAGTCCATTTTGATTCGTTTTTTTTATTTCTATTAAGTTTTTGATGGTGATTAAATTAATTTCTCTTCAATTTTGCTCAATAATTCCAGATGATTCCTGGAAATTCATATGTAAGCCGAGTTCCAAGAAGGATTTCAATTACGTAACGTTATAATTTGGCATGGAGATCAATTACAAGAGCTACGGCAGTAATTACAAAATCTACTCCGTAGAACTGCAGCAAATACAGGAGCAATCAATGGATAAATGGTAATATGATTTTAATGAGACAGACCCAGAGAAATATTTAAATTCATGTTTGAAGTAATTAATGACAGTTGTCGATCCAAACAACTTGAAGTATTAAACAATACTTGAATTTCAGGTATTAAGAATAATATATTTCTGTACAGAACAGATTCTTCGATTTTTCTTATTCTATAATAAATATGTTTTCAACTATTAGTTTCTGTTTTGCACCCTCGCTACTGCTTACGCAATATAAAGAAAATATTATATTCCTGTCGGAAAAAAAGGCAAATTTTTGTAGCAAAAAACGTATTGCCGGGCCCAGGTAACGAAAATCATGTGTCATTTTATATAGTAAATTACTTATCCTAAAACATTGTATAGCCAGAATTCATGTTTTGTAGAGCTTTGATACCGAAAAATCGATTTGTTGAAAACTTCTGTCCATCTGTCCGTCTTTCCGACCGTCAGTTTGAAAACGCTGGAGGCTAAACCATTAATCCGATTTCCTTCAAAATTGATATTCCCCAATCGATCGTGCTGATATAACGGCCCCTGACATGTGAAACCGATATTGTAATTTTGGGGGGTACTTTACATGAAGCCCCTGGGATCGTTTAAAATTTTTTTAAGAAATGGGCCCAAATTTTTGGATTAAATTTTATTGTTGGATAGTAAGAAAGACGTTTTGTGACAATGGTGCAGGACTTATTTTCGTTAAAATCCCTGATTTTTCGAAAATTACAAAATATGAATATATTTCAATATGTTTCAAAATATTTCAATGGATTTCAATATATGAAAACGATCGATTTCGAGATTTCATCGGAAATAAACGTTTTGGGGTCCCCTGATAACGAAAAATTGTTTTTTTAAAACATCCGTTCGTCTGTCTAAAAGATCTTTCAGATCGCAGAAAATAATTCAAAAGTTTTTAGTATACAAATACTCGTAAGGTAATTTTTCAATTTTCGCACTCCAGTAAGCTGGAGCTCTGCCCCTCCAAAACCTCATCTGTTCCTCATAACAAATCCAGGAAAGTTAAATAATATTGCAAATAGTAGGGTGGAACTTTCGCGATCCTGTATTTTCGCATGGAAAACTCAACTTGAATTTCTCAAGAATAAAATTATTTTCTAACATTTTTGTGATAATCAAGGAAAGCGAAAAGATAATTGTCAAGGAAGATTGAATAATTACTTCAAATGTTGTTTTTAGGGAAGTGTAAATTGTTCGAAGAACATATCTTTATGATACTGAATTAATCTTTATTGAAAATTTCTTTTCAATATCAATTGAATTATTGTTTGATATTCTGTAGGTACGAAGTTACATTTATAAATTTTTTAACAAATAAACACGTTTCATTAACAACTTTCTTTCTTAATGGAAGGGATATGGAAATGGATAGGGAAAGGGTGGGGATTAACATGCGAGAGTTCTCGCTCTGGCTAGTCGCGTTATTTAAATGAGTTAAGTGTGAAAACTAATGGTTCATTTCGCTTTGCATGCTAATATGCAGGAATGACGAGTAATTCTGGTTAAATCGAGTAGTTATGATGCATATAACAATGTTATATTTAATTATATTTTTCTATTCATTTGCGTTTTGTTGCTGGCGGTATCAACAATGCTGATTTGTAAAATGTGTATGCCATATTAATATAGCGAGCTTTGTTACTTTGACATTACCTTTGGTTCGCGTTATTATAAACTATTAGTTTAATTACAATTAATATATGCACCGAGCGTCTTTGGTGCAGTTAGGTAGAACGCGAATAAACTAAATTCAATGGCAGAAAGCTGTTCGACTAAACGTTTGAATTAAAAACTAGTGGTGCTACAGAATGGCACAGACTATTTCCTTTGGTCTCGTATAGCTATACGAACATGCCACATTTTCTTGTCAACTGCCATCTATCACCGCTCAAAGTTATTTGTTTGAAATTATCTTCATTTTTCGGTTTCTAATAAAAGGGAAATATTTTTTTTAAAGGAATGTTAAATAACAGTGAAACATCGTCCTAAAGACACAAATGACATAAAATAATAGCATAAAATTAGAAAACACATTTTTAATATATACTTTAATAAAAAGTAAGTGCTTTTTTCATGAAAGTTATTTACGTTTTCTGTTTAGGTTCTTTCAGCTTTTTGTATAATTCAGAGATATGGCGGAAAATACGGTTAGTAATATTTGCTTTTCAATGCCACATCATAAATGTGCATGATATATATTCTGTGATAATGGAATAGCCCTTTAAAAAAAAGCGTTCAATTGTTTAAGTAAGAATAAACACCATTAAATGAAAAATCTTTTTTTTTCTCTTTATTTTTTTGTCGCATCAACGGCTAAGGTTATTAGCGACAACATTTTTAATTACATGTGTTTACAGACAATTATGACTTTATCTGTCATTACATAAACAAAAGTATAAGAATGTATTGGTCATACAGTATCACAAATTACGTATCTTACATACCATCTTGATACAGAACAATCAAGGCATAGTCATAACATCTTTTCGAGGGTTACACATCATTACATTTACATAATATAACATAATAACATAACATAATATAACATAATAACATAACATAATATAACATAATAACATATAAGTTATAACATACTATTATCTTACATACTTGTAACACAGTCATACAATATCATCGGGGTAGGATCATAACACATCAACTCTTAGAGATACGGGCGGGCTTACCGTAACATTATATTTCAAGCATGACATTTGTGTTTTTGCAAAATTTGACAATCTGGTTTTGAAAGGGGACAGAGTACAAGATTTTCTCCATTTCATTTGGATTAAAATACATAGTTCTAATGTGATCATATTTACGACAGGACATAATAATATGTTCGATTGATAGTCTTACTTGACACATATCACATAGTGGTGGTGAGGTATTCTCCAGCAAGTACCTGTGTGTAATTTTAGAATGACCAGTTCTGATTCGTGTAATTAAAACTTGTTCGCGTCTAGTCATCTTGGGGTCCGATTGTAGTGATAGGAATAAATCGATTGATTTATGGGTATTACTAGACTTGTGACATCGCCATATCGGTTCCCATTGCTGGAGCATCTTCCTATGTACGAATCTTATGACATCTTGCTTGGAGTATCCAGGGTTAGGTCTTACATTGTTTCCTTGGAGATCAATTATTATCTTTGTGTTAGTTTCATTGTTATGTATTTCGGTCATAATAATTGGATACAGCTGATTAGGTAAAAGAAGAAAAATTACTGATAAGCCTTGGAGTTTAATCAAATGAAGGAGTTCTTTAATTCGAGCCGTCGTTTTGGATTGTGTTTCATCATATATTTTGAAGATATCTTTAGGAATTTTATTAGTGATGATAGTGGCATCGGTACTGTTATGGGTTATCTTTTTAAGCGCTTCCAGAATTGCATGGTTGAACATGTTTTCCTGACTAGCAATGTTCATAAACCGGAATTTCACCAAAGATTTGGGATCCTTCACAATGGCCTCAGAAAATGATGTGTTATTGCGTCCGTCAATGAAGATATTGTAGTTATTTTTGTATTTATCATACGCTTCGCAGTATTTGAGTTTCCATTCGTCTAAGTCAAGGTTGTTCTGCTGAACTTCAACCAGGGATTTATCGACTTCAATGATGTTGATGGTCCAGGGATTTACAGCGGGGATCTTTTGACTTTCTATAGGAAGCCTCGAAATATTGAGGGAGCTGAATAACGTAGCTACTTTATTATAGAAAGGTGTAGAACATTGTGGATTTCCACTTCTAATTCCAGGAGATACATCATTACGTATTATCTTATTTAAGGATGTTTTGGCTTTAATTGCGTATTTGATTGACAGGGTTTGTCTTCGATATGTGAGGTTAGTTTCAGCCGCTTCGATGAGAATACTACCAATTGGACTTGTGTGAAAGCAACCAGTACTTATTCTGAGTCCGCAATTGTGCAGTGTGTCCAGTTTCTTGAGAGTTGAGTTGCACGCTGAATTATATACAATAGATCCGTAATCTATCTTACTTCTTATTAAGGCTTTGTATGTAAGTAGTAAGGTATTTTTGTCTGATCCCCAGTTGTTGTGATTTAGACACTTCAGGATGTTAAGTCGATTTTTGCATTCTGCGTATGTTTTAGAGATATGTTCTTGCCATGTGAGCCTGTGGTCAAATATAAGGCCCAAGATTTTTGTATGTGTGACAGTCTTAATGGCTTTGTTGCCCAGGAATAGTTTCGGGTAGACGGGGCTTAATTTTTTAGAAAAAATCATACATTCAGATTTATCAGTCGAGAATTTGAAACCGGTTTTCATTGACCATTTGTAAATACAGTTTACAGCAGTTTGCATTAATTCATTGGTTGAGTCGAAGTTCCTTCCTTTGCATAGTAACACCATATCATCGGCGTATTTCCGCACGACAACTGGGCTTATAATATCATCATCAGCATCGTTTATGGCGATTAAAAATAGAGTCACACTGAGCACTGATCCTTGCGGTAGCCCATTATTAAGTTTCTTAATTGTTGATAAATTATTACCTACACGTACTTGCATACATCTGTTGCTAATAAAGTTGGTAAGGAACTTAAACATATTGCCCTTGATACCAATACTAAGTAATTTAGCAGCTATGCGGTGTGTCCATACCATATCGTATGCTTTTTCGATGTCTAGATTTACTAAGATAACATGCTGTCCTTGAAGAAAGGCTTCTTGGATTATCGTTGTCGTGCTGATAAGATGTGAGGTGGTGGAGTGTCCAGTTCTGAATCCAAATTGGTTGTCTTTTATTAAATGTTGAGATTCAAGGAACCACCTTATTCTTTTGTTGACAATTTTTTCTAATATTTTGCATAGGTTGCAGGTCAGTGAGATTGGTCGGTAATTATAGCTATTTGACTGGTCCTTGCCAGGTTTGGGAATCGGAATGACTGTGGCAGTCTTCCAGAGTTCAGGAAAAACATTATTTAGCCATATATGGTTATATATTTTTAATAAAATGTTAATACCTCTCTTTGGGAGATTTTTTATTAGGCAGTTTGGAATTTTGTCTGGGCCAGCAGTGTTGTTGATCTTTTTTAAAACTTCTTGTAGTTCGTGCATGAAAATTGGAGAATTCATGTCATTATCATAGGTGCTGTCATCAATAGGTGTCATATTTGGTTCACTTTCAGCTTTTTCTTTATAAGTGATGAATTCCGTATGGTAATTGGAAGTGCTGGAATTTTTCATGAAGGTATCGGCAAATTCCTCAGCAATAATTTTGGGGTCGCTAATTATCTGGTCATTGCAACGCAGGAAATGTGTAGTACTATTAGTCTTCATACCACGTATGGATTTGATTTTTTTCCAGCTCTCTGTTGAGTTCGATTGGCAGTTTATTGAGGAGATATATTCAGTCCATGATCTAGCTTTGTTTATTTTTACGGTTCTGCGGGCAATAGCTCTAGTTCTCTTATAGTTGATTCGGCTATCATCATCTCTTCTTTTTTTATACCGGTTAAATGCTTTTTTAGCATTTCTAATAGCGACTTTGCATTCAGAATTCCACCAGGGAACGCTTTTGAACTTAAACGGGCCATGGTGCATTTGTGTCATTGAGTTAGCAGAATTGGATATAATATTACAGAATGATTCTACTATCTGGTCAATGTTATTATCGTCCTTGAAAATATATTCTTCGTTGAGGTGCTCATCAATTTTTTTCTGATAATCCAGCCAATTAATGTTCTTATAATTGGGGATTGGGTTGCGCCATTCATGACTAATGGGCACACTTGGTTCGTGGATATCAATTAGTATTGGAAAATGATCACTATCGTAAGGGAAGTCCATAACATTCCAGGTACATTTCTGTGCTATTGTGGGAGAAGCTATTGAAAGATCAATCGCACTTAGCCTGCTGTTACTGATATTAATATGTGTGGGATCACCAGAGTTGAGGATGATGCTGTCATGGTCGTCAATTACTTTTTCCAATAATCGGCCTCTTTTATCAATTTTGTACGATCCCCATAAGGAGTGATGGCAGTTAAAGTCTCCAAGAATTATGAAGGGCTCTTTTATCTGGTTTATAATATCATGCATTTCGATTTCTTGTAGTGGGTACCTATTAGAGATATAGACATTTCCGATACATATGGGGTTAGCTGAATTAATTTTAATTGCCACCAATTCCATGTCAGTTTGAATTTTTAGAATTTCGATGGGAATCGATAATTTGGAATATATCGCCACACCACCACATGCATATTCAGGATTACTTCTATTTTTAAAGGTACAAGTATATCCAGTTATATTCCCATGTGATTTTCCTTTAAAGTTTGTTTCTTGTATACATATTATATCAGGGCTATGTAGTTTGCATAAATATTGTAAGTTTTCTAGCCTGCTATAAAAGCCATTTAAATTCCATTGCAGGATTATCATTACTTCTTCTTTATATTATACTCTACTTTCAGATGTGTCAGCATGGTTTAAATTCTATGGGGTAATTACATTAACTGGTGTTGATTTCAATACTGGAATCTGTTTCAGTACTTGATTCATCTGCAGTATTAATTTCTGAGTTGATTTTCTTGATAATTCTGGTGAATCTGCCTTTTATGGTTTTGTTGGTGAGATGAGGATACAAATTATGCATCATTTTGGTGATGGATGATATGTCCTGTGAGTAATCAGCAGCTATAAGTATAGGATCATTAGCACTGAAAGAGTTCTCTAAAAAGGATTTAAACTGGATGTAATTAAGGGGGAAGTTATTTTGAGTGTCTTCAATGATGTGTTTGATAGGGGTAATCAACTCTTCCATATTCTTCTCTTTCTTCTTTTTTTTCTTTTTTGGTTGTTTTGAGACTTCTTCCATATTCTTTGTTTCAGTTGTGTTGCTTACAGTGGAGGGTAAGGAAGAGTCAGTCTGGAGGCATCTTTTATTATTATTATTAAGGGAAGCTATGTTGTCATTAGTTGTGATTTCTTCATTGTTTTTAGCTTCATTAGTAGAAAATACAGATTTAGAAGGTGGTGAGGGACCAGTTGTGGGTATTTCTTTTGTAAGATCATTGTGACTTTGAATATCTACAGCTCCACTGTTTTCTCCATTGATGGCAGGGTCTGGTATGTCACAGGATTTTCCCCTGAATTGTTCAGATTCCATGGGAGCACTGCCTAAATTGATAGTCTTGTGTTGATTAGATGTGTTATGTGAAGGGCATTGTCCAGCCAAGTGCCCTGTTTGGTGACAGTTAAAGCAAGACATTTCATCTGTTGTAAAAAATATCCTATATGTTGAGCCATCATAATACACAGTAGTAGAATCTGTTAGTAGACTCACATCTTCAGGGGCAATATACACTTGCCTACGGAAACTCATAATATGGGAAAAGCCCTGTCCAGGAATACCAGCTTTTACAAATGAAATTTTAGATGCCAATTTGATATTCTTTGTGGTGAGTACATTCTCTATTACTGAATGTGGGATTATGGGACAAACGTTAGATATAATAATTTTTTTGGCCTTTGTTACAAGTGGTCTCAACTTCAGTTCATAGTTTTTTATTTTAATAACTTTATGGTTGTTCGTAAGGCTGTCAGCTATAGTTTGAGAGCTTAGGAAGATACACACTCTGTTATTAGCAATTCTTGATATGAACCTTATTTCACTGGCGTCAATAATATCGGATAGACTGTTTATGTAATCTTTAATAGTGAGACCTTCATGCGAGTCGATAATTATGGCCTGGTCCTTGGTGGGAAACACTTCAGTTGACATAACATTTGCGTAAGTTTTCATAGTTGAGTGAGTAGATACCTGAGGTGACGATGTTGAGGTTATAGGAGCCCTGATGTTCGGAGGCTCCATCCTTGCAGGTTAGCCGCTGCACCGGCTGACCATACAGTTGATTTCACACACACACAACTCGTGGGACAAGAGATTACCAGTAAGTAAATGTTATTAAGTTCACAAACTAAATGGCAATGTGGTAACAACTGTTTCACTGCACGCGATCGGAGCACGATGTGTCTCGGTCGGCTGCCGCAATGGAACTCCTGAAAAATCTTGTTTTTCATTAACTCTATTCATACAGGGAAGTGTTCACATATCACTTGTGCTATATTTCCCATTTCAAAATATTTCATTTTGTACAGTTTCAAAGAGAAGTATTTTTATTTAGAAGTGCTTTTTTGTGTTTGTAATTGTGGGATCCGAATTTTCACAAAACCTATCAATGGATTCTGCCATGATCACTCAACTTACAGTTGTATTAATGACAACTGGTTATATCGAAAACGAGCTGTAAATATCTACAGCTGAAAATTTCAGTCTTACCTTTTTATGTCTCACAATCGCAACCGTCACAATCAACGTGAATCCAGTGGTACTAACTGCTGAAACAAAATACATGTTCTTATGTTAAAGAGGTAATTGTTTACTACTGATTTTTTCTCAACTTATTTGTAAGTGCTTTAAAACTCAATGTACCCTCGTTGAATGAAGTAACGCGGCTATAGTCAGAATTAGAAAAAAAATATTTACCCTTTTATGATTTGATATAATTCTTATACCTCGGATGTAATACAGATCAAATCATACAACCATTCGTAATAGATTTTATTTCTCTCGAAGTAGTATTTTTTTTCAAATTGACGATTCGTGATTAATCGTACTAAAGCGTTAAACTGATAGTACTACAACACTCACATCCACGAATAATTGATATCAGCGGGTATGCAAATACGCTGATACTGCACATTCCGTCCTAACATTTACTCCGCCGTTACTTCATTTGTAAAAAATGTAACATTCCTTGAATCTCTTCTGTAGCTCAAGATTTTTCAGCTCATGATTATCTTTCTAGTAGTGTTTTTCCCAATGACTGCAACAGCCTGAACTGTGTGACAACAAGCACAAACCTTTATTACCTGCGTTTCTTTACGCAGAAGTGCCGCAACACGACGTGGCAAGGACTCGACTAATGCCCGAAGCAGTGCTGGAGGTAGCTGACACCATGAATCCTGCTGGGCTGCCATAAACTCGTAAGAGTACGATTTGCAGAAGATCTAAAGAGGACATTGCAAATCATCCCATATGTGCTCAATAATATTAATGTGTGGGAATTTTGATGGCCAGTGGAAGTGCTTAAATTCAGAAGAGTTTTCCCTGGAGCCACTAAGTAGCAATTCTGGACGTGTAGGCTGTCACATTGTACTGCTGGAATTGCCCATGTCCGTCGAGATGCACAATGGACATGAATAGGTGCAGGTGATGATATAGGATGCTTCCGTACGTGTCACTTTTCAGAGTCGTATCATTACGTATCAGGGGTTCCACATCACGCCCACTGCACACGCCCACTGCGCCCACTTCATACCATCACAGTTTCCACCAGCTTGAAAAGTCGTCTGTTGAAATGCAGACATGGATTCATGAAGTTGTTGCCATATTTGTACACGCCCATCCGCTCGAATAAATGTGAAACGAGACTCGTCAGACCAGGCAACGTGTTTCCAATCATCAACAGAGAAATGTCAGTGTTGACGGGCCCAGACAAGGCGTAAAGCTTTGTGTCGTGCAGCCATGAAGGGTACACGAGTGGGCCTTCAGCTCCAAAACCCCATATCGATAATGTCTCGTTGACTGGTTCGTTCACTGACACTTGTTAATGGCCCAGCATTGAAATATGCAGCAATTTGGGGAGGTGTTGCGTGTAATGATTCTTCCTCAGTCGTTGTCGGTCCCGTTCTTGCACGATCTTTTTGTGGCCGCAGCGATGCCGGAGGTTTGAGGTTTTACTGGAATTCCGATATTCCTGGTACACTCGTGAAATGGTCGTACAGGAAAATCCTAAGTTCATCTCGAGCTCGGAGATGTTATGCCCCATCTCTCTTGCGCCGAGTATTACGTCACTTTCAAACTAACTTAAATCGTGATAACCTGCCATTGCAGGATCAGTAAACAATCTAACAACTGTGCCAGACTCTGGTTGTCTTATATAGTCGTTGTCAACCGGTGCGCCGTATTCTTATTGGTTCAAGATCTCTTTAATTTAATACGCATGGTTGTGCCAGTTTTTTGACTCTTCAGTGTATATCGACAGTCAAAAACAGTTGCCATAACTTACAATCTACAAAACAAAGAAATAAAATTAAAACACAATTAGAAGAGTATTTGCAGTACATTTCACAGACAAGGAAGAACAATTTTTTTCAAGATTACCTGAATAAGAGAGCTCTCATCTATAGAAGAATTACCAATCTAAAGAAAGATATATTTTGAATACATAAAAATTGAGTTACAAACATATAGCCTTTTATCATATAAATTCGTGTCTGGAATACGTTAGAACGGTTTGTACAAAACTAGTTCTTTAAAACCTCAACACACCATATTCATCAATACGTTCAATTCGTTGGAAAACGTCACTAACCGTCATTCAAAAAATAATTTTTCAACCGCACGTGGCGGCTTTGCCATTCTATTATTGCAACCTGGTATGAACTTAATCAATCTCAGGAAAGACTCGGTTCAGCAAAAGAAGCGCTGGATATTCGGATTTGCAAATCTCGAAATTTTGCTGAGTTTCCTGATAATCGGGCTTATATTATATTTGTAAGCGTTCTTTCAAAGCATTCTCAAGGAAAGTAGGAATATGAAGAAAACAAATTTTTCTTTGTATTTACGGTAACGGAACTCTGCTTTGATCACATTGACATTTTAGTAATGTTTCCCAAAATAACAAAAAGTACCAATTTCTCGAAAAAACATTGTACATTCAAAGATTTGAAGTTTCAATATTGAGAAATACATTGCACTGAGAAATAAATAGTTTTAATACTGAAGTTGTTTGACAAATTCGAAAAAGAATTAAACTTTTTTATCATTAAACTGAAAACTACGCAAAAATTTCTAGATTAAAAAAAACTGCACGGACTTTTTTTAGATATAATTTTGAATAACATAATTCATTAAGGAAAATCTCTATCTTTATTGCAATTTTGTAATTTCAACTTTTGGAAATGCCAGTAACATAAAAATCTCATTCTCCAATCGTGGAGTGATAGAAAGACACCGAAAATTTCTTGAAGTTTTACTCTTTCTCGAAAATCACGCCATTTTTCAAGCGTACATTCCTATATCACCGAAAAAAGGCCTACTAATATGGATCCATTTTTTTTGAGAAAAGTTGGCTTCCTTGAAAGTTACCCCAGAAAGAAAACTATCTGTTTTAAATTCGCAGTTTCGGCTTGGGCTCGGCAGATCGATGACGAAAGTTCCTCCTCGTTACTCCCCATTCCTTCCGTTCCACCCCGTTCCTACCCGTTCTCTCCTGTTCCTTTCCGTTCCTTCCTGTTGTTCGCTGTTCCTCCCCGTTCTCCCCTGTTCCTCTCCGTTCCTCCCCATCCTCCCCATCCTACCCTGTTCCTCTCCATTCCTCTTCGCTCTTTCCCGCTCCTCCCCGTTTTCCCCGTTCCTCCCGTTCTTCCCCGTTCCTCCCCGTTCTTTCTTGTTTTTCTCCGTTCCTCCCCGGTCCTCCGTTCCTCCCCGTTCTCTTGATGGTCTCCGTTCTTCCCCGTTCTCCCCTGTTGTTCTACGTTCCTCCTTGCCCCCTGTTCCTCCCCGTTCCTTCCCGTTCTTCCCCGTTCCTCCCCGTCCCCCTGTTCCTCTCTATGCCTCTCCATGCCTCCCCGTTATCCACGTTCCTGCCCGTTCCTCTCCGTTCCCCCCGTTCATCTCCGTTCCACCCCCTTATCCTCTGTTTCTCCCAGTCCCCCCCCATTTCTGCCCGTTCCTCCCCGTTCCTCCCTGTTGCTCTCCGTGCTCCCCTGTTCCTCTCCGTTCCTCCCCGTTCTGCGTCGCTCCCTTCCTTTCTACCCGCTCCGCCCCACTCTACCCCACCCACGCTGTCCGCTGCTTGTGCACGTGGCCTGGGCGCGTTTCCCTTTGTGCACGCGGGCTCGCTGTGGGTTTTTAATGGCCTTTGACGGAATTGCCGGCGCCGTATTTCGATACCCACGTTGCCTTGTGTAAAGAGGTCGCATTCTTTTGTTACAAAGGATTCACAGGGGTGCTTTCAAGCTGATAGGTCGCGGGAAACATTTAAAGGCACTCACGACCCTCTACCCTGACTCCCGCCAGCTATGTGGGAATGTTGGAGGTTCCTTTATTTGCGGGTCTCCCTCCCTCCGCGCGTGTGTGTGTATTCGCGGGTATGTGCTTTTGGTTTTCCTGAAGTGATAGTGAGGTTCTGATGAGAATTTTTCTTCACCAGGGAAACAAAATGTAAATAATGAACTTCGTTTATGATACATGAGGCTTCAATAATCAGCTACTTACATTAATATTTTGGTTTATAAACTGTTTAACTAACAAATATTTTATTTTTACTCATTAAATGAAGATTATTGCATTTGTTGCTCTTAAATCGAATGACTTATTTCAGCAAAGGAGAGAATGAAAAATAGTTTAAAGCAATTTTATCAATTTTTGCGTCGCATTAATCAGTTTATAAACTGCTACGAGTAGATAAATAGTGAGTTGATTTGAAAAATGAAGCAAGTGCCAAATTTTCCTAAAACGCAATTGTAATGGCATATAACTGTCGGAAAGAAAGTAGTCATTTACATTTCATCAATGTTCTCGTAGGTGCACTAAAACCGTAAAGAACACTATTTTCTCAAATGCTTTCGGAATATTCTAGAAAAAAAGGTTAATAATTACGCCAATTGATTTGTCTTCCTGAGAAAAATCGAATGTGGTATCGATCACCTCTTTAGGCGCTGGAAGTCAACCTGACGCAGTTTTAGTTGCTTAAAAAATATCCAAGAAATATGAGTTTTTAGAGAAATTTCTTATAATATATATCCACAAAACAATGATCAGTTACCCTTCACGTCGCATCAAACAACATCTCATTTATCTCGGTTTGAGGACGGGAAGTAGTCTAACCGCCAATGACGGAAGTTGTCTAATTTGGGACCGTACATATGACGGACGGTCACAGATTATTTTGATATTGGTTTTGTGGTTTGGTATTGGTATTGTTATTGTTGTTGTTGGCAATGCCAACTCATAATTATTTCACAGATTATTGAATAACTATTTAAGGATGTTATGGAAAATAACACGTTGAAAATACAAGTTCCCTGTAAAAATTCTAAGTTAAGTCTACGGTTTAGCGAAGAGGAAGATAAATTATTCGCGGTAGAGCAGTTTTTAAACCAAAAATATCATGTAATAAAAGTGTTTGAAGTTGAGGGCATATATTAGTGTACACTATATTGCATATATTGCGTTTGAGCGCCTCACATCATTCTTAAAATGATTCTAAAATGTTATTGTAAATAAATGAATGGGTGAAAACCAGAATGGTATGTGACATTTTATAAATTCTGAGAAAAACGTGTTTATTTTAGGCTATATTTCAGTATCAAAGTATTTTCGTGGTTTTAATGAACAATTGAAATGCCGTGGTTTTAATGATGAAATAAAGCACCACGACTTTACAGTAATATTGACTTCAGTAAACAAATTTCTCTGAATGTATAAAATGTCACTTAATGATGACTGATAATGAGTATATTATTATATTTTTTAGTGATTATACTAATTTCATAATAATTCATATAATTGTTTATTCATTATAATTAATAACTCAATATTATTTTGTTGTGCCAGCATTCAGCCCCTACACAGTAAGACTATGCTTTACGAAGGAAGTTACTTGATCTTGGAAAAATGAATCTACACATAACGATTTTCTTAACCTCATTTGTATGCAATACGTTTCCGCGCTTTGGTGACTCTCCAAGGCAAGGCCTCGGACCGCAAATGGTATACGATTTTTATGTTTGATTCCCTTGTCGGTGTTTCACTCCCTTTCCAGAACTTAGAAGGGAACGGAGGGCCACAAAATAGAAAACTCCATGCACAATGTACATTTGTTATTCTGTTGACTCGTAACGTGTTTTAAATGTCTCACCACTAGTCTACACTCTTTGATATATTATGCAATTTCTCTGTTCAACGCTTGAAATGCTTCCTTTGTTATAATGCATAACGCAATGTCGCAATTGCTAAAACTCTTTTGAACGTTGTTCATTACGACCGTATAAAGGCGTTCGTCACGCGATCAATAGAGTTCAAGGATATCTCTTTACGCCTGGTGCTAAAACTCCCTATTGTCGCGGACCCGGCTATTGTCACGTGGTGCTTGGTGCGCCAATCACTTTCTCTGTATCAAATACGTTCGTTATCCAGGCTCGGTTCGGTATGCGAGTCTTTCTAACGTATACCGTATCGGAGTCGCTGGTTATACTCCTACTTCTCTTCGGTGCTTAGTACACTAAAAATGCGGACAAAAGCCGACTGCCGTTTTCTGCAAAGCTTGATGTAAGCCATTGAAGGAAGTGTTGGTTTCCATTCTGTATAAGGATGGAATCCAACGAGGAGGAATGTTCAAATTCTTCTGGTTTCGCAAACAGGAAAGCTCTTTAGAATCAGAAGCAATTAAACGTTCTAAATTTCCCCAAACTCTCTCTTTAAGCTTCACACTAGTTCAACATTAAGTTCTTTATAAGCGTTAACGTTAGTCGGTTCGGTTAAGTGCAAAAACTATCTATTGTTGGCGAAGTGCTAGGTCAATGAATTGGCATATTATTATAAACCGGGCGGCGGCCACGGGGGCGGTTAGCACACGTAGCAGGCTCAGTCCGCAGCCACGCGCACCACTCCCCAGAAATTCTAAGTCTCTGGCGCTCGAACGGACTCGCGATGAAGATATTGTCCATCCTGTTCGTCAAAATTCTAGCGGATGAACGTTTGCCTGGCGACCCGCATGAAGGGTCCCGGGAGGTCGGCCGGGAGCTTGGAGCTTGTCCCTGCTGGGGTGGTGCCCTGCTGATGGGAGATACCTGGTTGGGAGAAAACCCGCTAGCCGACGGTAGGTCGTCGCGGGATCTCGCCATACAGCGAGGGAAAGATCACCGCCACCTACCAAGCAAAACATGCGCTACACTTACGGGATTAAAGCCCCGCCCCTGTTAGTAGACGTGCCTAAAATCAGTAAAGCAGTCAATCAATGGAAGGGTGCGGGAGTCACATGAGGCGTAACCTGGGTCTTTGCTCCTAGGAGAAGAATCGCGGGTGGGGTTTTCGGTCTGGCTGTCACAAACAGTTTCGTTATATTTTTTTTTATTTTGATTTTCGCCTGTTCCAAGTGGCCGCGGGAGGCGATAGCGTTCCTGATAAACATGCCGCACTTCGATGTCTGGCGTGCAGGAGTGGCGGACGCCGACTTTTGTCTGAGGGTGCGTGCCTCGGTTTTGGCACTCCATCAGAACATTAGGAATGGATTAAAATAGTTGAATTTATAATTATAGGTCCTGTATTACCTAATAAGGTTAATAAGAGGTGACCTGCAATTATATTTGCGGCTAATTGAACGGCTAGTGTTAATGGACGAATTACATTTCTGATTGTTTCAATACATACTATAAAGGGTATTAAAATACGTGGAGTTCGTTGAGGAACTAAGTGGGCAAATATATGCTGAGTATTATTAATTCACCCATATAATATAAATGTTAATCAGAATGGTAATGCTAAAGATAGTGTGAATGTTAAGTGACTTGATCTTGTAAAAATGTATGGAAATAGTCCTAGAAAACAAAGGCTGGCGCGTATCGCATGTGCAGTATTCAGTGTTTATTTTCTGCTAGTCGAAAATCGTACCTCGTGAGCAATCGCGTTACAAATATTTTATGAAATTGTCTATTATATTTTTTTTTCACCAATATTTTAACTAGTATTATCACACGTTTCCTGGCTGGGGATTTTCATTTACTGTTGGTGCACAACATAGATACATTAAAAAATCGTCCCGTGTGAATAGTGGCGTGTCCTGAAAAATCGCGTGGAGAATGCGATGAAAAGTAGCAAATAATTTGTCAATAAAACACTGGCTGCCTTCACTACTTACTGAGATCTAGCGCTCGGACGCCATTGTATATTATTGTTATTAACAATTAACAAAAACTAGCAAATACTGCATATACTGCATTATTAAAGACCATAGAGCAGGAACTCAAACTGTTACAGTATTTGCCACAGAAAAAGATACAAAATATACTGATGAGACACTAGACCCTAAGGTACGTCACTTCTGCCTGCTCGTTGATTCGCATTCAAAATTCAAAGATATTAAGCTGTATCCCTTTAGTCCCTGTAGACCCATCAGGTGGGGCTAATTTGATACCCTGGAGCAGTAAATGTAAGTACTATATAAAATTATATAATTAATGACTCATGTTCTTAGTAGTTTCTAAATGGAATTCTTTTTATAATTTTATAAACTGGTAATGTGTAGTACGTAGACGAATAATAGGGAAATGTATATGAAATAATTTGGTGAAAATGGACTACTTTAAAAACGCACTTGAAACGAAAAACCATTCTTAAGAATAAATGATCTTATTGCTTATGGGAAACTACGTACAATGACGAGTAGTACGTAAACTACGAGTATTGCTCTGAAAAGCCGTTCATCAGTTCTTTGTAACTTGCCTTACATCCTGCTAGGAACAAGGAACAGAAAGAACTGCACTGCTAATTAATTTGAGCTCTACCTGTTATTCAGTCGACGAGAAATCCTGTCCAGTGCTAAAACAAGGGTGAACCTGCAAATCTGAGTTTGATACATGGAGGCTCCCCCGGTGTGGAGATGCATGCGCGCTCACGGCCGGGTGTCTCCGCGCCCCTCCTGCGCGTGGCCTCGTCCTTCTTTGACGCGCGCGAGTCCGCCCCGCCCACCGGCGGAGACAGCTTCGGCGCGCGACCTCGCCTCCGCCCCGCTTCCGCCTCGTGCCCACCTCTACCACCACCGTCTCGGCGACCACCTCCGCCCCCGGCTGCACCTCTACACTCAACACCTTTCTTCCACCCTCGCATCCTTCCCTCCTTCCACCCCCATCTCCAGCCCCCACCTCCAGGACCCGCCTCCAGCCCCCGCCTTCAGCCCCCGCCTCCAGCCCCCATCTCCAGCCCCCGCCTGCAGCCCCCGTCTCCAACCCCCGTCTCCAACCCCCGTCTCCAACCCCCGTCTCCAACCCCCGTCTCCAACACCGTCTCCAACCCCTGTCTCCAACCCCTATCTCCAGCCGCCGTCTCCAGCCGCCGTCTCCAGCCCCCGTCTCCAGCCCCTTTCTCAAGCCCCCATCTCCAGCCCCCGCCTCCAGCCCCCGTCTCCAACCCCCGTATCCAACCCCCGTCTCCAACCCCCGTCTCCAACCCCCGTCTCCAACCCCCGTCTCCAACCCCCGTCTCCAACCCCCGTCTCCAACCCCCGTCTCCAACCCCCGTCTCCAACCTCCGTCTCCAACCCCCGTCTCCAACCCCTATCTCCAGCCCCCGTCTCCAGCCCCCGTCTCCAGCCCCCGTCTCCAGCCCCCTTCTCTAGCCCTCATCTCTAGCCATCTCTAACCCCCGTCTCCAGCCCCCGTTTCTATCCCCCGCCTCTAGCCCCCACCACCAGCCCACGTCTCCAATCCCCGTCACCAACACCCGTCATCAGCCCCCGTCTCCAGCCCCCGCCTCCACTACCAGCCCCCGCCTCCACCTCCTTCTTCCAACCCCACCTTTAATCCCTCTATTGTCCACGCCTGCATTTCGTCTCGAAAAACACGTTCGTCCCCGTCTTCGTCCCGCTTGCACCCCTGCCTCCATCCTCACCTCCACCTCAGCCCCTAACCTCGTTTTCCCCACGCGTTTTCCCCAACCGCGTTTTCCTCCATCCTCTCCTCCATACGTTCTTCCGCCCCTTAGGCTCCACCGCCGCTCCGTCCTACCTCCCGCGCCCGTCGCCTCTTCCACCCCCGCCTTCAGCCCCCGTCTCCAGCCCTCGCCTCCCGCCCCCGCCTTAACCTCCCTCTTCCGCCCCCGCCTGAACCTGCGCGCTCAACTCCGACCTCCGAGGCGTTGTTCGAGGCGCGCGTAACTTGCGGAGCAGTTGGTAATCGTGGGGCGTCGCCCGGGTGCGTCGCCGCGATGCGCTGAGCTGGCGGAGGGGTGAGGTGGGAGACAGAGACGGCGGCGAGGCGTGCGGATTGTGGCGGGATGGCGGCGACGGGGTCCTTTGCCAGTGGAAGATGGCTGGTTGACGTGGTGGCGCACGTACAGTCGAACTTTCATACGGTAGCTATTTACATCAAAACAAGCACTCACTTGGGGTGCAACAAGTTAAACGTTACAATCTAGATTGTTTATCTATCAACCTCCGTTATTCACTCTGAAGTATTACCCTCTCGCATCGAAGCTATCAAGAAGTCACCATTTTAAAGGGCAAAGTAAAGCCCCCAGGAGGAAACTATGCCAGAAAGTAAAGTTATTTCTGTTATAGATCGATAAATATGGCAGATGTAGCCTGTATTTTATTGTAAACAAATACGTGTTATCTCTTATTGTAACTTCATATGGAGAACATCACCTGAATCACGTGATCCTAAATAATGTAACTGTAACTTACCTGCAAACTGTTACACACGCGTTTTATTACCAAATACTCAATAGCTTATACTATTTGTTTCCAACTTCCCCTATTTCACTCTTCTTTAATAACTCGTGCTCTAACTGTAACCTTTCTAAGAAGTTTCATATGTCCATAAAGTCTGTAATTAACACATTCTGAAGTACATACTGGTAGGAGAAGGACAATAGCTTTGCTGGTGACGGTTGCGTTCTGAAATAAAAATTTGAATCTGGTATGGGTGGAACAAATCGAAGTGACCATGATGGCTGTGCCAAAAGTGGTGGTGATAGAAATGAAGGGTCTGTGTTGATACTGTTATTGATTGTGGCAGACAAAGTGGAATCGCGTTTCAACCGGCGAGAATTCTAATGACATATCAATTATAAGCAAATTCCATGGAAAGGGTGAGAGTAAACTAGATCTCGTAATCACCGTCGGAAATGGGATACATGTATAAGCAATGGAACGTGGTCACCATGGAACGGGAGAGGCGAAACCAAGAACAGTCTTGAAAATAGGAGATTGTGGGGATGGTAAAAGTGATGACCCTCAAGGTCATTACTAAAATTAGGAAGTATGTGGTGATAGTACAAGTGATGGCCAACGAGAAAAGTATTGGAATTAGGAGGTATGTGGCAAATGATGTCTATCGAGGACAATGTAGGATATATGTGGCGATGGTAGAAGTAGCAGCCATCGAGGGTAGTGTAGGAAATAAGAGATACGCGGCGATGGGAAAAGTAATTGCAATCTAGAGCGGGGCTGGGAATGGAAGGTGCGTGGGGGTGGCCAAGGGGGAGAGCGCGGGGCGAGGACGGCGGGGCCGTCGAGGACAGGCGGTAGGAGCGGCGACGACAGCGACAGCGTCGCCGGGCGCCTGACCGCGCGTCCGTCCCCGTCCCCGTCCCCGCTCCCGTCGCCAGCGCCGCGCCGCGACCCGCCCGTCCCGTGTCCCGGTGATGGATGGCCGCCCCGCCGACTGACGCGCATTCTTGCGGACGATAACGGCGGCGCGTCGGCGCTGCTCCTCCGCTCCCGCTCGCGTCCCGCGGGACCGCCCTTTGTTCCCGCTCGTTCCCCCGGGACGCGGCCGGGAACCGCCGAGACGCTCCGAAATTACTCCACCAATCACGGCCTTTCGATCGTTTCGCCCGATGTTCCGCGGCGGACGGCGGGTTGCGGGCGCTGAAATCGACGCCCACGAGATTCTGCGGGCGGCGCTGCTATGAGCGTTGTGTTCTATGGATGGGTAACATTCATTATAACTTTAGTGTAAGGAGAAGTATCCTAATGTGGAATTCGTTCCTAACTGTGAAACACCGAAGTATCGGAGCTGTATTGAGCTGACGTTTTGAGACATTTGGGAATTACTTTGAAGAGGCCCCTGATCGACCGTAGATAATGTTTTTTGAGTTGAAGCTATTGAATGAAGTGGCAGAGCGTGTTTTCTTCAGAGCGTCAACAAAAATGTTGGAGCAGTACTCAGAAAAATTTTTGTTACTCGTGTGCCTTAAATATTAGAACAATTTTATATAGAGCATGTCTTAGTTATAAATCTATGGACATATTAGAGAATAAGTAAAGATTGTATGTATTGATGGTAATTTTGACCGCGAACAGTTTGAAATCAATATAGCCGATATATCCATATTGTGGAATACGAGAATTGTCCTAATGTGAAATATTCCGCATTGCTGCTGCATGAAACATGAACGGTTATTTTGGCTGAATACATGAAGTCGCATTTTCTATAGAATTGAATGTTGACATTCTGTACCGTACTATGGAGGTGTACGGTCCAAGAGCTCAATTGATTGGACTCAATGTCAGAAATGTATGAACCGGGCTCATGTCCCATGTGCAAGTAATCCAAAAAATAATTTCGTCTGTAGGAAATGTCTGTAATATTAAGTTATGTATTTTTGCTTAAATAAACGTTCTAGATGTCATTGCATTTATTATTAGCTAAAAAGACAAAGCATTCCCTATCTCACTTTAGGAACAGGGTACACATAATGTAGAATATAAGTAGACCTGTTTTAATTATGAAATATAGTGACTTTCTAATAGGTTTAAGTAAATAATATTAACCACACGTGTTTATTAATGACTAATTGAAATAATTATCTACACTAGTCTTCAAATGTGCGCTTATTTGTGAAGTTGTAGACGAAAAGTATTCCATTAGGACCCTTTACGCTGTAGGTATAGCAAGTAAAGTTGTTTCATCGTCCGTAAATTCAGTAAAGACAAATCATGTAAATTTAGTGATAAAGAATAAATTGTTTTAAAATAAGAATGTGTATTGTTATCCGGAAAATTTACAAATTCGCTTGTTGATATACCAGGGCTTGCCTCTTCAGAAATTACTCCTAAAATAACCATTCCTTTTCGACCAACTTCTCTAGGTGCTTTGTACGTCCCCCTTACTTTGATAATTATTTTCCATCTCCTTGCCTCAAACTGTGTAAATTTAAGTACAGAAATTCTAATACTTTACAAAATTTTAAATATTTTGTTTTATTTATGGGATGATTTAACACATTCTCAAATTAGTTACGGAATTGAGGGATTTTCTTCATTGTACACTGTGATGAAGAAAGCATGCATATAAAGTTTACTGAAAGCTTAAGAAGGTTTCATGATATTCCATGTGAATAATGAATTACTGTGAACCTAAAACGTACCAAAAATGAGCAGATATAAAGAAAATCTTACCAAACTATCTGAATATGGTAACGCCGCGGCTGTAATGTATTTTAAAGGTTTTTTTCTTGCCTGCAGTGTTTGAAAATGTCATACATAGTTTTGTTCTTACATCATTTGGCATTGGACTTACCAACGGATTGTAGTAGTTGATAATTTATACTCCAGATCTAACCCAACACCCAATGACATTGCGTATTACTTATGTAGGGACAATGAACTTGTTGCGATTGTAAATGCCTAAAAAATACTTGCAGAAATGGATGATACGAATAGTTAGAATTTATTACACCTACATTTTTTACGCTTTTTCGCTAATACGCACGAAAAATACACATAAAAGGTCACGTGTAAGCTTCAGCGTTATCCTGTAATGCTATTACGGACGACAACAGCGGCGCGGAAATTTCATTGAGTTCTAAGGCAATACTCAATGAATGTGTGCTCAATCATTCTCAATTAGTTCCGGAAATTCTGTCTTCCGGAACAGAACGATCTACAGAGAGACAGACAGAGAAAGAGCGAGACAGAAAGAGAGATAGAAAGAGAGAAAGATAGAAAGAGAGAGATAGAAAGAGAGAGATAGAAAGAGAGAGATAGAAAGAGAGAGAGATAGAAAGAGAGAGAAAGAGAGAGAGAAAGAGAGAGATAGAAAGAGAGAGATAGAAAGAGAGAGATAGAAAGAGAGAGATAGAAAGAGAGAGATAGAGAGAGATAGAAAGAGAGAGAGAGCGGGGGGAGGGAAAGTGAGGGACAGGGAGGAAGAGGGAGAGAAATATGTTTCTTTGCCAACCAATTAGACGGAGAAACAGGAGAGACCAGGGGACCGTGGATTCAGAGAAGCAATGGCTAAGATGAACCTGAAGCCGGGAGATAGTGCTGAGAAGACTGAAAAGCGCGGTGAACCAGAAGCTGTAGGACTTGCGCTTGACGATGAGAGGTGTTTTCCGAATAGTAAGAGCAGCTACTTAATGATTCATGTACGTTGTACTGCATAGTCCTTTTACTAATTTGGAAGATTTTTACCTTTGCAAGTAAGTTGAGTTTCAAATATTAAAATGATTTCTTCTAGATATCTTGATTATTAGAATGAGGCGTTAAAATCATTAGATAAATGGGAATTTTCAATAATATTTTCTCAAGAAATCAATGAATTAAAATATGTGGTTTGTTTCTTTATCATCGGATTAAATTACATTAATGTTATTAAACACTTGCGCATTTATTTCGTGGTCAAACATAGCAGATTACTAGTCCAAGTTAGACAATCGATTTCCCAATTTGGACTAATTGCACACTTTTAGTTTTTTCCATACCTCCGTACCAGAAACAATATAATAAAACGGCATCACAAGGCAAAAACGTCGACCTTTTCATGATCAGACAGTCAAGTCATGAAGAGGATATTTTGTCGTGTGATATCCAATATTTTATTTGAGACCCTTTTTATGCATGTTTTTCTGTAAGTAAATAATGTCAATGACATGAAATGTGTAATAGCATAATCCATCTATGTAGGTGTGCTGATGGGCAAAAGCATTCGCAGAGTGTGCCGAAACCATCACACGTTCTGCCATGGCCGTAGCAGTGTCCAGCAGTAGTGCCTGATGTCTGTTGCACGTACTACGGTGTGGTAGTATGAGCTGGAGTGTCTTCATTTATATGTGCACCATTTTTATCAAAATGTTTTGAAAGAAAATGTGGTAGTTACACTCAACAAAATCTAGTGTGATTATCGCCCGATCACTTGTTTTGCTAGCACGGCCACGTACTTGTTCGTCGTTTTGTGTTTTTTAATGCTGTCGAGAATGTCAGGTTTTATCAGTGTAATGGATCTCGAAATAAAAGATAATGTGGGAATAATGGGAACTCCGCCCAATGTACTAGAAAAAGCAAGACCCGCGACTTTCCATTAAAATCAAAAGATAGATTTGTGACAGAATATAGGACATTTTGTTAGTGACGAGATGCGACATGGATAAGAAGTGTCTTAGAAAACGTGATTCTCCCATTATTTCCTCAAAGAGCTCTTTAATAGATTGTTGAATTATAATTAATGTAACTAGTTATAATTGAAAAATCAATTGATAAGTGCATGTTTTGAATATATTAAACACTAACTCAATATATTTTCACATGGAACCTTTGCTATTACTCGGGCAACTTTTCTTGAACGATGGATTGACGATTTCGGGTGGCGTGGGGATATTAGTTACAAAGTCGGCCACTAGAGTATTTTACGTATTGCCAACGTGTGTGAAATGAAAGTCAAAACTTCATCTTGTGTTTAACTTTTTCGGGAGTTTTAGGCGACTCCCTTGAAGGACCTGGACCTGACTCAGTCATTTCTTTCGATATTAATAAATCTGAACTGGGGTTCTGCACTATGAAAGCAACTGGCTTTGACAAACTTCTGTTTCGCGCCAACGAAGTTTTAATGCTTGGAAGGTTGTCATCAGTGTCCGCTGCGAGCTTTTGCCTTCAACTGTTTATTGCACAAGGGAGGGGGATCAAAGTCATCGTTCAAGAAAAGTTGCGCGAGTAATACATGGCTTGCTGACTGTAGTTTGTTTCTTAGCTAGATGAAGACATGGCTGGTGCTACACGTTAAGGCGCTGTATGCATTGACACACGAGATCTATAAGCAGGTTAACCAACATTAAGTGAGAAAATGTTTGATATAATGAATGGCTCCTTGATTCATCGTGGGCAGCAGTTACACGGTGATAAGTTGGTGACAGTGAAGTCAGAAAAATTTCATTACAGGACACTTTTATGAGAATCGTCGTGTAATGAACAACTTTCTTCTCGCGAAACAGTTAAACAATGAGCAATAACTTTCCGAACGGTCTCGAATAAATATTATATTTTATAATTCCAGTTCATTGATTGTAGATTGTTTTGGTAAATGTTTTGTTTTAATTGAATCTTTATTGATAGAATATAAATGAAAAACAATAAATAGATGCAAGTTAGAATATTTCCCCTGTACATATATAGACCTTCATAATTTAAGATGCTTAAGAAACTCTTCATTATAGAGGGTTTGGGAATATGAATGCATTCCCAATAATTGTTATCCACTCAGTTTTTACTTGCTGATTCAATAGTTCGCAAGCTGACATCGAGGAAAAGAAAACCAATTGAATTGTTGTACAGTTGGTTTTAAATTAAAGTTGAAAGACGTGCAAATTGTGATGAATTTTAAAAGGTTCAAAATAACATTTCAACTTGTTTTAAAAGCAGATATCATTATAGTTTTTTACTAGTTGCTCATCTTCTGAAGATTTTTTTCGTTTTAAGAACATTATTTTTCGTCCTAATTTTTATACAGCATTTTCGATTGATAAAAGAATTCGTTCATTTTCACATATGAATACTAAAGTTTTGTCTTTTCTAATAGAATGAAGATTATGGAATGAGATTCATATTATTTTCCTTCCCGACATACAGATTTTTCATGTTCATCATAATAAATAAATATCATATATTCATACCAATATCATATATTCCATCCTAATATTATTATTGTTGTAAATTGCATTAGCGGATTGAATCCTTTCTAGTCTTGTTAAGAATACTAAGAGAAATTTTGAAGAGTTATTGTAAATTTATTTTCTATTTACAGTAAAGCGAGTTTGACGAAAAATGTATTTTTTGTACTTTAACATTTTGAGCTTTGCGCTTGTCCCATTAATTATGATATCTAGATAAAGTGGATATTAAGCCGTAGTCGAGTTACTTTTAATACCTAGAAATCTCTATCAATAATATCCCAGGAACACGCCTCGAGGCCCACCAGATATCTTATTACCTGAAGAGATGAGCGGCAGACAGCGAGTCCGCAAAGCCGCCTTGGGCTACACCGGACACGGCCGCGTTTTGCGCTGCGGAACTGGGGCCGGCGGACGGTCACGCTGCTGGGCGGCGCGGCGCGGCGCGGCGCCTCATCGGCCGCGGGCGACGCACGACGGCTGAACGCGACTGTACCGCCGAGTTTGGGCAAGTCTCCAATGGCGGTGTTTACAGCCCGCGGCCGCCAGCGCGGCGCGGTGCGGAGCGAAGGGGCGGGGCACGGGGGACGGGGCGGGGAGGGTGGACGCGGCGCGGGCGGCCGATGATAATGGGTCGAGGAACTCGAGACGCCCTCCCTCGCCCCTCTCCCGCCCACGCCACCCCAGTTGTCCCAGCTCGCGCCGTGTCCTTTCTCGCCGCTCGGTCCCGCGCTGCTCAGCCCCCACCCCCACCCCCACTCGTCCGGGAGGCTCCTGCGGTCTCACTGTTGCTGTCAGCCCGCTACCCTGCCGTCCCCACCGCATAATAATGTCAAATGGTTAGAGAGATGCTAATAGAAAATACGTTTGTAAAGAGTTTAAAAAAGACAAAAATGCTACAGGATTCAATGGGGTATGTATTAGTAGCCCGTAATTGAGGCGGCGTAAACCAGGAAGGTGAAATTTTGAGCCACGACTGTAGCATTGAGGGTTGAATGAGGATTCTTGAGGCGAGATGCTTTGGTGGTTCGTTTATGTTCTTTCCTCCAAACAATGTCCAACGCAGATGCTGGAGCACTTCCTTAAACAATGGGCCCGCGTGTGATCCTTCTCTTTCCTGTGCCAACGCCCACACCCGACGCCCCACACCCGACGGCAGTTTGGTTGCTACCACATCATTTGTCGGATCCCCCAAAAACAGAAAATCTCCGAAAGGCGATGGAGAGACGGCAAGTGCTGATAGATATAGACAGTACAAAAGGTGTGAAGTTCAGTACGCTCTAATTGTGACTAGAAGGTTTGAGTCCCTGAGGTGAGCGTGTTTTAATGTATCTTGTTTACTTTTCGTTTTCAATCTCAATTCATGTCTACTATTTAAAGTACTAATTGCAATATTCGAATATCGCTCTAGAATATCTCTTATCCCTCACATGTTCACGAGAATTCGTTATATGTGCATCGCTAGAAAGCGTTGCAGCCTTCGCAGGGGGATCATGGTGTATCGTAATTAAAGGTTGGGAAAAACAGATAAAATGTATAGCCTTTCACAGGCTACGTTTTTCGTTGTCACTAATGAAATGATGAATGCTTTGCAATAAGGAAATATTTCCGGAATTGGTAATCACAAGTGGTAATACAATTTTCAGCTATTCTTATGCTTCTGGATTTTGCATTTCATGAAGTAATATGAACACAATACATACGTATTTCAAATTTCTTTCTGAAGCTACTTACAAAATTCGAAAGCTTTGTTTCCTTTCTGTCGGTGTTCATGGAGCATGTAGAAGGTAAATACTACTACAAAGTTAAATACGCAGATACCTAAAAATGTTCCAAACTTATCCGTTCTTTGGAGAGCAGTAATATTATATACAGGTTGACTCGGAATAAATATGATTAAATTTTAGGTCATGAGAAGGGTCGAAGATGACTTTTTGACAAAGCATATTTGATGGGAAACCTCAAATGATGATGTTACAAATTTGTCATTTGCTTCAATGGAAGGCTACTTTTAGTGCACAGGTGTTCGACAAGATTTCATGTAATTGCCTAACACCAGAGTAATATGAGTTGCCTACCATCTAGGGATAAATGTCACCTTGTATATGTGATAAATATCACAAGAGAAATATCACTTCGTTATATGAACTTTTACGCCACATGTTCATCAGGAAAAAGTGGTTAACTTCGATCTCCTACGTTCCTTATTTTGTAACATATTTTATGAGACTATATATTCTCCTACTGCTTTCCAAAGACCCGAAAAAGTGCAGGATTTCTGAAACACCTTAAGCAGAGATCAGAATATCTCTATTTCATGTTTTATATTTGTATATAAACGTGAAATTTTTACTTTCTCGCGTTCTGCTTACGCAGCATAAATAAACTATTGAAATGCTCCAGGAAAAACCGGCGATTGTTTTGAGAGGAAAAACATACTGTCGGGCCCTGGTGACCAAACGTGGATACATTTTTTCTTGTATGTATTAAATTACTTTCTCTAAATCATCGTGTACCCAGAATTCTAGTACAATGAGTTCTTGATGCATAAAAATTAATTATCGACAAATCGTGTCTGACCATTCGTCTGTGGCCAACGCTAGCGCCTTGCCAGATTTTCTCCAAAACTGATTTTCCCCATCTATCTAAATGAACTCGATTCCCTTTACACTTGAAACGGATATTTTGATTTTGAAGGTATTTTGAAAGAAGTCTCAATAAGATTTTAAACATTTTCTGAGAAATGGATCCAGATATTTAAATTAGTCCTCGGATAGCATCAACGACGTTCAAACGAATAGCGGAGATCTCATTGTCGTTGAAATCCCTGATTTGTTTATAATTGCATGATTTTTTGGTTTTCTTCCTTCAACTATAATAATTAAGATATATATTTTTCCTTAATGTAATATATTCATCAACAACAGATCTTTAAAAAAGGTCATGTTAGCTAATTCTTAATTTTGCGTGAAACAGGCAATTTAAAAATCAAAACAAAACTTTTTTCCTTCAAAAAGGAAACAGATCTGTGCACGTAACCGTTACGAAGTACCCTGGTCAAAAGGCACCGATTGTTCCCGCTGCCTCGTGCCATTTCGTCTCCGTTCCACCGTTCCACCGCATCCACTAGCCGTCTCCTCTGGCTCCCGGTGCGTGCTGCTCAACTGGGGTGCCGCAAGTCCCACGGCGCCTTTTCGGGCAGAAGAGAGATCTTCCAACACGACCGGTTGAATTGAATTGAATTTGCCTTATTTTACGTGGCGAGACTCGGGCCATCAGGCCCGCTCTTCCGTCTGACCACGCAAATTTCGCTACGCTCCTTTCAGCAACTAGCAGAGAAAGGAGGTATTTCTTGGGCGAGAAACAGGCGATTTGAATTTAGCTCAGAGGCGTCATTTAGGCTTGAGGATCTTTTACATGCAAGTAAATCTACTAACATGGAACAGCCGGCTTTACTTCCCCTCCGAAGGAAGGCGTACGAAGGATTTTGTCGCCCTAAAAATCCTTCAACTATAATAATTCGGTTACAACATCAACTATAATAACACGGCTTCGATCGGGTTTGAACCCGCGAGCTTGGGTATAACAGTCCGGCACGCTAACCGTTACACCATCGCCGCCGCCTCACACCATCGCCGCCGCCGGTTCATATCAGATGCGGCGTAGTTTCACTGAATACGTCTGTAAGGCCCGTAACTAACAATGAGTGTATAATCCCACACGCAAGGCTTCGATTACTTACGTATTTTATCTCGCACTGCTACCTCGGTTACGGTATTCAAAAAACATTTCTTTTTCAGTTAAATATGTCTTGCATAATTCGCTACCATGGCTCGTAAAATGAGATCCTTGTTTAAGAAATTGAAAAATGTCCTTTGAAAATAATGGAATAATTTAAATCCAGACTGAATATGTAACCAAATCATATTCCACACAAAGAAAAGAAAATTTTTCATTTAGCACAATGACATTTTATTACCCCAGCTCATTATGTTGAGATGTACAACCTTGTAACTGAGATATAGATATGTGTGATTATTAGATCAATATTTACCATTATGAAACGTAATAGAATTATTAATGGTAATTAGGAATAACCGGTTACTAAGATTTGATTTTGGGATCCCTGAATGTTGGAGTGTTTCAAAATTTAATTGAATTTGACGCGCGTAGTAATTGTCTTTCCTAAAGAACTACAAGTTGGGACGTCAATGTAATTTTGTCTCAGAGAAATGTTTTTTTCTGGAATGCTACGAGGGAGAGGCAAAAATATTTTCCATAGAAACAGCATAAATTGGATAGATTTGTGCATTGTTTTGTGGAATTCATTTGTGCTTGCAGTTTGTTTTCATTTCTTATAAGTGCCATGGTAGATCCCTTGGTTTTGATACATTCTCAACGTGAACCTTTCTTCGAGTACTTGACGGTGCTGAAAGAATCCAAGTGCTTAAAGAGGCACCGTCAGGATAATACATAGATACATCAGTACGCAAAGCTCTTCAAGAACGTCTACTCATAACCAGAGTATGGCCTCGTCTGCAACTCGAAGCTCAACCAGCACTCCAAGTCGGTGCCGGAGAGATCCGCTACTCAATTCGTGCAACAATTCCCCTTCTAAGGTTCCTCCCTTCCCAAAGGTCTCTTCCCTTTGTGGTTAGGCGGAAGAGCAGGCCCTATGGCCTGAGCCTCGCCATTAATAAAGACTATTATTATTATTATTATTATTATTATTATTATTATTATTATTATTATTATTATTATTATTATTATTATTATTATTATTATTATTATTATTATTATTATTATTATTATTATTATTATTATTATTATCTAACGATCCATTGCGTGCAGTGAGCTCCCACGAGGTCCAACTGGAGCCACACGAGCTGAAGAAACCCGGGGGTCAAGGTGCTCACCTGACTTTTCCCAGTGCCCATTTCGACATTTTCGATGTGAGTGACGCACTTATTTATACAGGGTAACTGGACGGGATTCTCAACTCTTCATCAGAAAATATAAGTGGGGAAAGTTGCCAAACCCACCTGCGGCGTGCTCCCTGGAATACATTCATTTTTTTGTATACCAGCATTATAAACGATCTTTTCTGATGCAACAAATCGTTTATAAAAGGGTATTTTACAGCTCAAATGATGACGTACAATGTTACGGCACAAAAGAGCACATTTTTTGATTGCGTATGATTGCGTCATCACACATTCAGCCATTCGCAGCGAGAGAATTGTGGGGAGATAGCGGTAAACGAAACAGCCGACCAGTTTTCTCGCAAAGATATCAAATACCCGAGAAGTCTCAAGAAAATTATTTTGCAGAATAATTAAGTTTGGTTCTCGCATAAATTTATGATGCAGTTATACAAAAAATAGCGTATGCAACTTGTTTATGATGTTGCTTTATTGCATTCGTACGAATTTTAAAACTCGTTCCTAACATCGATCGTTTTCAAAACGAGTACTTATGCAATAAAGATTAACATTATAAACTAATTGCATGAACTACTATTATTATGACGCCAGTGGGTAAGCTTTATATTGTAACACCCCCGGTGAGAGAACGCCCGGTAAGCGGCCCTGAAATAGCTCAGTCGGTGATGGAAGGAATTGTTAACAAATACTGGTAACATGAAAGAAACACTTGGATCACTGGTAAAATCACTTTTATTCCTGGGCAAAATAATTCAAAATGCCCCAGGGAAGTTACACATTAAATAGAATCGGAAATCTGAAAATTAGGTGGACAGATAAGAGGATGAAAAGTTAGTAGCCAGTATAAAGCTTAGAAATTAGGAAGACTTATAGTTAGCATCACAATGGTAACAAATATTACAGATTATTGTGTCTTAGCGCGACACCGCATTACAGGATTTTCGCAGGGATGAATACCCTGAATTATATTGCCTTGGTAAAGTTTCTTTTTGTGGGCCCGAAACGGACGCGTTGCCGTCGAGGGGAGGCAGCGGCAACCTTCGCAGGGGGCCCGGCCGGGGCGATGTCCTTGTGCCCACCCAGGCACCCGCGTCAGCTGGTCTGGCGTCAGAGGGCGACACCCTCAGAGGCGGCGGCGCGGCCAAGGGAAGGCGGCGGCGCGGCCAAGGGAGGCGGCGTTGTAACGGCGCCTGGCCGTCTAGTTGAGCTCGGGGTCGGCTGATGGCGTCACTCAAAAGGCGGTGGCGCGTGGCTGCGTTGAAACGACGTCTGGGAGAACTGGCAGAAACTGGTAGACTTGGAGCGGCCGGGCGTTCACAATCTCAGGAACGTAGTGGTCGATCATGCGTCTCTCTGATTTCCGTGATAATAATTGTCGGACACAACTTCGGACAGTTTAGCAATCCTTCGGAGAAACATTCGCCTCACGACGAATTCCCACCCCAGAGAATTTTCTCTGTCTACTGCAGCCGGCTCAATGCTCAAAACTCGCAGCAAAATAATAAAATCCCACATAGGCACATTCGCCCGAATAATCCCACCCCAGATAAGTTTTTCTCCCAACTGCCCTCAGCCTAGAACTCAGGCTCCTTCCGACAAAAATTACAAGTCTTTCAGAGACACACTGGTCTCTCCCCGACGAATAGTTATCCCCCCAGAGAAGATTCTCTCCCGACTGCTCCCCGTCTAAAAGATCTGGCCCCGTCTGATGCTCTGCACTTTCTGAGATTTTGTCAGTCGAAATTGCATTAGGTTAACTTTTGCCCCCACCCAATTTTCTCGTATGTTCTAGCTCCTTAAGATAGTTGCGTCGCTATTGGCCGAAAGAAATGGCGCATTACGTTATTTCGGCCAATAGTGACAAGGGTAGTGGATGGAGTTCCGACTCTTTGTATAACTGTGAGCGTCGAGAATTTTCTTTGCCCTTCCAGAACATGCTCGCACAGGACGGGCGTTGTCCGTGAAAGAATTTTTCGATTTCAAAAGTGATCTAGAAGGTTCTCGCAGCTGGGCGTGCGAACACGTGCTCCACAGTAAATCTGTCGACGACTGACCCCTGTAATGGCTATCTTAATGTGCCGGAGGCGGAGACGGCTGTCAGATAGGCAGGGTTGCGCGCGTTAGGACATGTCGCAATCTGTTCCCAGTATTACTCAGGGTGGCCGAATCTGTTTATTTAATTTAATTTTCCTGGCGTGAATTTCGTTTCAAAAGGTATGACGAAATCTGTATCGCTACAATATATCCTGATATAAGTGAGTGATTTGACAAGGAATTATGAATAAAAGGGAATGAATGTTGATGATACAATGGTGGAATGAGAGGTTAGGAAAACGGAGGAACTCTGAGGAAAGGTGTCGCGAACCCGTCTGACAACTTTAAATTCTACACGCATCGATCAACATATTGAACCCTGGACACAGCGGTATGAAGTAGTACGGGTGATAATACCGTGATACATATTTTTCAAATATCTAGGAAGATTGTTTGGGATATTGTAAGGGAGAAATTATATAAAAGAATTACATTTTCCCGCAAGCATCCTGTTAAGTAAAAAGTAGTAAATGTTCAATGGATTGTATTTCAGAAATATTGTGATATAGTCGTGCAGCAACGTGCTTATTGCTGTAACGTAAACTAGTCTGTTTCCGATAGAGAAGTGGAGAAGACCGACCTTTCGTCTCGAGAACATGTCTCTCTCAGTTCGTTTTTCTCTGCGTTGTTGGTAAACTCAAGGCGACGTGTTCTGAGTTCAAGTGCTTCCCACCAGATGTTCGAACTCACTTCAAACCTGCTGTTGCAGTTAGCTGTTTAAATGACTAAGCGAGTTTTTAGAGAGCTCAACTTTTGGTTCTTTTGGACTTTTTCTCCGCCTCCGTTGTAAAACTTATTTCTTCTCTCTGCTTGACTCATCCTCTCGCTCGGTTCCTATTCAAAGGGATCACTTCGATCCGAAACTGTTTCTTTCCCATTGACCTTCCCCCTTCCCCATTACTCTCTTGTTTTTCTGACTCGTAAGAGGAAGTCACAAAGATAAAATATGAATGCTTAATTGTTTTAATTTAAATGTGTTTACAACAAAAGTTAACAGAAAAAAAGATTGTGCCTTTCGAAACTAACAACTTGTCTATAGCGTACAGTATTTAACAATGACAAGTAAAAAGAATGTTGAGTTTGGATTCTGAGCGATATACTTAATGCATTCTTTAGAACATGCTTCCTTCTGTTGTTTTTAAGAGCTTGCGTTGATGCGTATGACTAATATTTAACATTATACTAAATAATCTCGTATGTAACTGAGAACCAAAATATTATTTTATTAAACATTGAATTCAATTGAGCTTTTAATGGCGAGGATGTAAAATAAGTCAACGAGGCGTTAGCAGAGTGATGAACCATTAGAGCGTTTGAAAGTACTTGCATTCATTAAATAATTCAAAGTTTTATTTAATTTTCATGTTGCAAACATTAAAGATCACAATTTTCAGAGTAGTGGTGAATGAATGATGTTAAATCTGCAGTCATTAACATGGTTACCAGTACGTGTTAAATATACTTACAGAAAGGTATGGACAATACTTAGAATCGAAACTTAATTCGAAATTCAATGAGAGGAATAATCGTAAACGAACGAAAATATGAATGAAGACTTGAACTAAAAAAATGATTTGTGACTTTCATACTACCGAAACAAATGAGTTTATATATATATATATATATATATATATATATATATATATATTGAAACCCAGAATACGTGTTTCATTACACTAATTAAATCATTAGTGTAAGAATTCAATAGCTATTCTGGACTGCGCGGTGCGAGCGCCGGGCGCTGCGAGCAGCGGGCAGCCGGCAACGGTCGCCGCCGCCACCGGTGCCCGCCGGGAGGCGAGCGTGAGAACGGCGGGTACAAGCGTGGCAGCGCGCACGTGCAAAAAGTTCGTTAGTTGGATTGAGGCGGCCGCCGCCGAAGGATGTGCCGACGTGCGGCCGGCGAAGCAGAGGTTAGCAGAGCGGCGACCAGTGCGGACGTGTAGCGAGGGCTCTCCGCTAGTGAATGGACGCACGTAATACGCGACATAGTTATGTGATTAGGAATCGCAAAGTAATGGACATGTAAACAGAACATTAGAAGTATCAGTATAGTAAAAGATTAGTGTTGGTAAAATAATTGACGTCGCTCTTATTAGTTGGTGCGGAGGGAACATTCTTGAAAGCGTGCGGTACAGAACTGTGACCAGTATACGGAATAGGCGGGGGTTGTGTAATTAAACCCACTAATGGACAGTGATTCGAGGAAGGTGCGCAGCCGAGGTATCAAGATCCTGTTCGGGGAAGAATCGTTGGAGCATCAGCCGTGGATGATCACCACGCCATCTGCTGCCGACGGCCCGCAGCAGTAGCAGAGGTCGACAACCCTGTCGGCGCGAGCGGCTCGACGAACCTCATAGGTATTCAAACGGGGCCCCGAAGGTATGAAAGTTGTATTTTACTCTTAATCTTGGTACCAAGGCGGAGTATAAAAACGGTGTCTGATTATGTAAATAGTAACTTTGATTTAAAATAAATCTTGTCATAATTGTATTTCTATGTATGAATAACTTCCCCAAAGTTGCACCGACTTATCCTAGGACCCATTCACGTAAAAGACACCCTCTCTTAGTGTTATATTGCAGTGAACATACCCGGCACCACCAGGTACGTCACAGCTGGCGCCCGAACAAGTGGATAACGTATAGTTAAGAAATGTGGCCTTAGGGAAGTTGGTGAAATGTTGGAAAATAATGTGCATGTAATTGATGTATAGTAGTGCAGGGTACAGATGAGAAGCAGGCAGTGAAGTGTATTATTGTAGACAACAAAAAGTAACAATACATGTGTTAGCAAAAACATGCACAAGTCAAGTAAGCATAATGAAATGTTGATAATTACAAAAATGTTGCTGCGTAATTAATTGCGGGCTGACATAGGCAATTATTTGTGAGCATCCAATATATAGTTAATATTGTAGTTACTGAGGTTGTGAAGGCTATACATGTACATGTTACAAATAATATAATGTAATAGAATTCCAAATTTTGTAAGACATATTAATAATATTTGAACTGCTTGGCAATTTTTTATAACATGGAAATCAAAGAAATGGGGAAGTAGTAATAATTCTTATGAGAATATAAAGGTGGTTAATAGTGTTGTACAAATTATGCACAAAATTGTTTTTTTGCTGGGAACATTCACTCAGGAGTGCATTATCTATTGGTGATGGTAAAGTGTGGGGAATTTATTAGAAAAGATACCAGGTTGGGAAATATATACCAGCAGTGTGAATGTTTGTTGTGAATATCTATATGATATTATTGAGGAAAATTCAGGGAGGAGATATGACATGCAAATGTGAATGATGATTATGTACATAATATAGTAATAAGTGCGTTGAAAAGTAATTTCAATTAATAAGGGATTTATTATAATCTGAAAGCATTTTTGTGTAATAGTATTAACGAGTCTATTAGCAGTGTATATGTGTTTCAATGGTAATAATATTATGTATTGTAAGGATTATGTTTATGCATTGGTAGGTGAGTGGAAATTTATATGGCTATTGAATTAGTGTTATTGTGTTTATGGTGGTGAGTGAGGCTTGTTCGGTATTAAGTAGCAATTGAAATAGGAGTGAATTAAACCATTCATGAAGAATATACAGGGGTTGTGGTGGATATAGTGCATTCATAGGTTAACTGTATGATTTCACGGGTATCGTCGGTAGGTGAGGTAAGTGGAGAATTTGTGCGGTACTTTAGTGCAGTGAGAATCGATCGGACAACTCAAAGCAACAGAATGGAGGCGCAAAATGTAGTGCTGGTCCGGGAAGAAAAGGCGGATGAAGTAGGGGAAATAGATGTAGGAATCGATAACAGTAGGTCATCGGAAAGTAGGGATAGTGGTATTGGAAGTCGGTTAGACGACACGTCAGGAGATAGCTTCAATAAAGAAATAGAAATCACGTCAACGCCGATGAACCAGGTAGCAGGAAATCCGAATCGGGGGGGTGGAGAAGATACCAATTTAGACATACTACAGATAATAATGATGATGCGGGAAGAACAGAAGAAAGCGGCAGAAGAACAGAAGAAAGCGGCAGAAGATCAGAAGAAAGCGGCAGAAGATCAGAAGAAGTTGATTGAAGAACTGTATGAGAAAGTAGACGAACAGAAATTATTTACAGAGGAGCAGATTAGGAAGTTGGCAGAAGAACAGAGTAGGAAATTAGACGAACAGAAATTATTTACAGAGGAACAGATTAGGAAGCTGGCAGAAGACCTGAATAGGAAAGTAGATACAATAGGGGGGCGAATAGGACGCGCTGAAGAACAAATTGAGTTAACGAAGAATGAGATGACTAAGATCGCGGAGCAGGTAGAAAGTCACGAGCAATGGACCGCCGAAGAATTAGGGAAACAGAAAAAGGAGTTAGAATCCCAAGTAATCAATCTGGGGGGAGAATTAGAGAATAAGCTATATCAGCGATTAGATGATAGAACCGCTATGCAGGACGAGAAAATTGAAAGGATACAATTGGTAGTCAAGGAAGAAATGTTGGAGAACAAGAGGGAATGCGAGGAGAAGGTTGTGTCATTACGAACAGAGATTGAACAAATAAAAGAATGCAAGGCATCCCCAATCGCAGCAAGCGGGACGGTACCATTTACCTCTCCAAGATCACTAAAATTTTCAGGTGACGGGAAAGAGAATCCATGCATATTTATGAAGGCAGCAGAACGACATTTAGATGTTATCAATACTTCGGAAAGGTGTAAAATACAATTATTATATTTAATGTTAGAAGGCAACGCAAGGATATGGGCCGATACATTTGATAAGTTTCCCGAATCAGTAAAGGCATTTAAAGATCGATTCCTTGAGCGGTACTGGAATGAGGAAATTCAAATTAATTTTAAAATTAGCCTGATGAATAATCATTACAACCAGTCCATGGGAAGTTTGCGGGAATACGCAACAAGGCGTATTATGGAATACAAAACGCTATCCCCACCGATGAGCGATCAGGAAATAATATGTGTATTGACGAGACAGTTCCCAGTCACAGTGCAGAATCTTTTACGTAGTGTGCAGCATACCGACCTGGAAAGATTCCAGAATGTGTTAGGAGGGTACGACTTGACGTTCGCAGGCGTACCAAAGAACAGAAATGAAGGGAATGTTAATATGGTTAGATCGGAACGTAACCAGGGGCAAGGGAATGATAGGAGCAATGATTACCAGAGAAACCAACGCGGAAGAGGGGGAGACGGATGGAGACCAGAGCCGGGGAACCAGAGACCGGACTGGAATAGATCTAATTCAAACCGTACGGAGACGCGAGGTGGGGGCGGGAATGCACCCGACCGATTAGCACAGCCTAGCACAAGTAGTGATCAAGGACACTATTTAAACTAATAGAGTCCGCGGTGATAGGTGGCCCCATTGCGGACGCGGAAATCGATGATGTAAACGCGGTCTCCATAAACGCTATGCAGCCGGTAACCTACGATACCCAACCGTGGCGGAGATGTAAGAACTCAGCGGTCAGAATCAGGAAATGTCCCACGATATCGATAGAATGTGAAGGTATAATTAAAGAAGCTTTAGTGGATACAGGGTGCATGACTACAGTAGTATCAGAAGAAATGTATGAGGAGTTAAAAGCAACAGGAAAAGAAGTAATGTGTTTGCCTATGAATAGGGCGTATGTGATTGGGGCAACTCAGAAGAAGTCAAGCCCCATCACAAAACAAATCATGTTTCAAGCCAGGATTGGCAACCAAGTATACGAGATGGTGGCCCTGGTAGTCAAAAAATTATTGTATTCGGTAATCATAGGGACGGATTTTCTGGTCGATCACAGAGCATTTATAGATCTAGAACGGCAAGTGGTGGAGCTGGGGAGCCAGGCGATAGGATTCGACTTGGGGATGGACGAAGAACACGAAGCATGTACGGGTGTAGTGGCTGACAATTCATTAGAAAAACGAAGCAAGATAATTGACGAATGGCATAGGAAGTCGATGGAAAGACTGGATAAGCATGGGGAAGAAATGAGAAGAATTACAGAAGAACGGAATAGGAAGCTCATCGGAATATGCGAAAAACCGTATGGGAAAGCGGAGGAACTGGATAGGAAAGATGAGGTGCTAAAATTTCAATTATACCATCAAGTAGATGCTAGGGTAGCGGCAGCAGACAGAAACGAGGGGATGACGAACCAAATCCATAAAGAAGTCAAGACAGCGGAGGGCAAAACGGTGGAGGTCCAAATCGAGGCCGAGGAGGATGTTTATAAAGTGAAAGTGAAAACGGAAGAGTTGAAGTTAATAATGGATGAAGAAGTGGACATGAAAATAGAAGAAATGGAGCGTATAATAGAAGAAGAAATCGTGGAAAATACACGAGGGTGCGAAGAGAAAATAGTACACGAAGAGGTTAAACAGGAAGGAGACGAGAAAATGCCGCCAAGTGTCAAGTATGGGGTGACACCAATTATGCCTCCAAAGTCGATGAAATCTCTGGGAGATGGGACGGAAAACCCTAAGGTAGTTATGCGAGCAGAAGAACGGCACCTAGCATCAAACAACATATTGGAAGGATATAAGGTCCAGTTATTACACTCAATTTTAGAAGAGAACGCCAGGACGTGGGCAGAGAATTTTGGTATATTTCCGGAATTTTTAAAGGTATTTGAAGACAAGATTTCCGTACGAAAACGGAGCGAAGAAACTCAAATAAACATCAAGAGCGACCAGAGGAATAGCCATTACAACTACATCACGGGAAATAGTAGTGGATACAGAATGAAGAGCATTATGGAACCAACAACATTAGTTGCTCCTATAAAATATCAAGGAATTAGTTGCATGTTAATGCAACAGTATCCTGTCACCGTGCAGAGCTTACTGGGCAGAGCAGATCATACCGATTTAGGAAGGGGTTTGAAGATATTGGAGAGGTACGAAGTCACCTTTGCAGACGCCCCAAAGCATGGGAATGAAGGAGATGTAGGCAGGTCCAAAATGGAGCGAAGTCAGGGGCGAGGGAAGAATGATGGTATAGTCAACCATTGGTACAAACGTAGAAGAGGTCGTAGCTGGAAATGGGACGACACTTACCAAGATGTGCCCAACACGCTGGAAGCTATGTCCTACAACTGTGATTTAGGAAATCAATGTCAGCAAAATGGGGATGAACCGTCAGACAAGAAACAAAACATAGTAGGACACCACAAGCTTCAAATCGGAAACCTGGTCAACATGTGTGGAAAATAATGAAATGTAAATAGTGTAATATTAGTGTTAATACAAGTAATCACATGTTAATTCGATTCTAAGTTATAAGTGTATATAGGGCGTCGAGGAATATGCAAAAGAGTGCAACCATCGGCAGTGACGATGTTACTAGTGTGAATTTTTCCAGAAGCGGGAAAAATTCAAAAAAAGAAAGGGGGGGGTGATGAAACCCAGAATACGTGTTTCATTACACTAATTAAATCATTAGTGTAAGAATTCAATAGCTATTCTGGACTGCGCGGTGCGAGCGCCGGGCGCTGCGAGCAGCGGGCAGCCGGCAACGGTCGCCGCCGCCACCGGTGCCCGCCGGGAGGCGAGCGTGAGAACGGCGGGTACAAGCGTGGCAGCGCGCACGTGCAAAAAGTTCGTTAGTTGGATTGAGGCGGCCGCCGCCGAAGGATGTGCCGACGTGCGGCCGGCGAAGCAGAGGTTAGCAGAGCGGCGACCAGTGCGGACGTGTAGCGAGGGCTCTCCGCTAGTGAATGGACGCACGTAATACGCGACATAGTTATGTGATTAGGAATCGCAAAGTAATGGACATGTAAACAGAACATTAGAAGTATCAGTATAGTAAAAGATTAGTGTTGGTAAAATAATTGACGTCGCTCTTATTAGTTGGTGCGGAGGGAACATTCTTGAAAGCGTGCGGTACAGAACTGTGACCAGTATACGGAATAGGCGGGGGTTGTGTAATTAAACCCACTAATGGACAGTGATTCGAGGAAGGTGCGCAGCCGAGGTATCAAGATCCTGTTCGGGGAAGAATCGTTGGAGCATCAGCCGTGGATGATCACCACGCCATCTGCTGCCGACGGCCCGCAGCAGTAGCAGAGGTCGACAACCCTGTCGGCGCGAGCGGCTCGACGAACCTCATAGGTATTCAAACGGGGCCCCGAAGGTATGAAAGTTGTATTTTACTCTTAATCTTGGTACCAAGGCGGAGTATAAAAACGGTGTCTGATTATGTAAATAGTAACTTTGATTTAAAATAAATCTTGTCATAATTGTATTTCTATGTATGAATAACTTCCCCAAAGTTGCACCGACTTATCCTAGGACCCATTCACGTAAAAGACACCCTCTCTTAGTGTTATATTGCAGTGAACATACCCGGCACCACCAGGTACGTCACAGCTGGCGCCCGAACAAGTGGATAACGTATAGTTAAGAAATGTGGCCTTAGGGAAGTTGGTGAAATGTTGGAAAATAATGTGCATGTAATTGATGTATAGTAGTGCAGGGTACAGATGAGAAGCAGGCAGTGAAGTGTATTATTGTAGACAACAAAAAGTAACAATACATGTGTTAGCAAAAACATGCACAAGTCAAGTAAGCATAATGAAATGTTGATAATTACAAAAATGTTGCTGCGTAATTAATTGCGGGCTGACATAGGCAATTATTTGTGAGCATCCAATATATAGTTAATATTGTAGTTACTGAGGTTGTGAAGGCTATACATGTACATGTTACAAATAATATAATGTAATAGAATTCCAAATTTTGTAAGACATATTAATAATATTTGAACTGCTTGGCAATTTTTTATAACATGGAAATCAAAGAAATGGGGAAGTAGTAATAATTCTTATGAGAATATAAAGGTGGTTAATAGTGTTGTACAAATTATGCACAAAATTGTTTTTTTGCTGGGAACATTCACTCAGGAGTGCATTATCTATTGGTGATGGTAAAGTGTGGGGAATTTATTAGAAAAGATACCAGGTTGGGAAATATATACCAGCAGTGTGAATGTTTGTTGTGAATATCTATATGATATTATTGAGGAAAATTCAGGGAGGAGATATGACATGCAAATGTGAATGATGATTATGTACATAATATAGTAATAAGTGCGTTGAAAAGTAATTTCAATTAATAAGGGATTTATTATAATCTGAAAGCATTTTTGTGTAATAGTATTAACGAGTCTATTAGCAGTGTATATGTGTTTCAATGGTAATAATATTATGTATTGTAAGGATTATGTTTATGCATTGGTAGGTGAGTGGAAATTTATATGGCTATTGAATTAGTGTTATTGTGTTTATGGTGGTGAGTGAGGCTTGTTCGGTATTAAGTAGCAATTGAAATAGGAGTGAATTAAACCATTCACGAAGAATATACAGGGGTTGTGGTGGATATAGTGCATTCATAGGTTAACTGTATGATTTCACGGGTATCGTCGGTAGGTGAGGTAAGTGGAGAATTTGTGCGGTACTTTAGTGCAGTGAGAATCGATCGGACAACTCAAAGCAACAGAATGGAGGCGCAAAATGTAGTGCTGGTCCGGGAAGAAAAGGCGGATGAAGTAGGGGAAATAGATGTAGGAATCGATAACAGTAGGTCATCGGAAAGTAGGGATAGTGGTATTGGAAGTCGGTTAGACGACACGTCAGGAGATAGCTTCAATAAAGAAATAGAAATCACGTCAACGCCGATGAACCAGGTAGCAGGAAATCCGAATCGGGGGGGTGGAGAAGATACCAATTTAGACATACTACAGATAATAATGATGATGCGGGAAGAACAGAAGAAAGCGGCAGAAGAACAGAAGAAAGCGGCAGAAGATCAGAAGAAAGCGGCAGAAGATCAGAAGAAGTTGATTGAAGAACTGTATGAGAAAGTAGACGAACAGAAATTATTTACAGAGGAGCAGATTAGGAAGTTGGCAGAAGAACAGAGTAGGAAATTAGACGAACAGAAATTATTTACAGAGGAACAGATTAGGAAGCTGGCAGAAGACCTGAATAGGAAAGTAGATACAATAGGGGGGCGAATAGGACGCGCTGAAGAACAAATTGAGTTAACGAAGAATGAGATGACTAAGATCGCGGAGCAGGTAGAAAGTCACGAGCAATGGACCGCCGAAGAATTAGGGAAACAGAAAAAGGAGTTAGAATCCCAAGTAATCAATCTGGGGGGAGAATTAGAGAATAAGCTATATCAGCGATTAGATGATAGAACCGCTATGCAGGACGAGAAAATTGAAAGGATACAATTGGTAGTCAAGGAAGAAATGTTGGAGAACAAGAGGGAATGCGAGGAGAAGGTTGTGTCATTACGAACAGAGATTGAACAAATAAAAGAATGCAAGGCATCCCCAATCGCAGCAAGCGGGACGGTACCATTTACCTCTCCAAGATCACTAAAATTTTCAGGTGACGGGAAAGAGAATCCATGCATATTTATGAAGGCAGCAGAACGACATTTAGATGTTATCAATACTTCGGAAAGGTGTAAAATACAATTATTATATTTAATGTTAGAAGGCAACGCAAGGATATGGGCCGATACATTTGATAAGTTTCCCGAATCAGTAAAGGCATTTAAAGATCGATTCCTTGAGCGGTACTGGAATGAGGAAATTCAAATTAATTTTAAAATTAGCCTGATGAATAATCATTACAACCAGTCCATGGGAAGTTTGCGGGAATACGCAACAAGGCGTATTATGGAATACAAAACGCTATCCCCACCGATGAGCGATCAGGAAATAATATGTGTATTGACGAGACAGTTCCCAGTCACAGTGCAGAATCTTTTACGTAGTGTGCAGCATACCGACCTGGAAAGATTCCAGAATGTGTTAGGAGGGTACGACTTGACGTTCGCAGGCGTACCAAAGAACAGAAATGAAGGGAATGTTAATATGGTTAGATCGGAACGTAACCAGGGGCAAGGGAATGATAGGAGCAATGATTACCAGAGAAACCAACGCGGAAGAGGGGGAGACGGATGGAGACCAGAGCCGGGGAACCAGAGACCGGACTGGAATAGATCTAATTCAAACCGTACGGAGACGCGAGGTGGGGGCGGGAATGCACCCGACCGATTAGCACAGCCTAGCACAAGTAGTGATCAAGGACACTATTTAAACTAATAGAGTCCGCGGTGATAGGTGGCCCCATTGCGGACGCGGAAATCGATGATGTAAACGCGGTCTCCATAAACGCTATGCAGCCGGTAACCTACGATACCCAACCGTGGCGGAGATGTAAGAACTCAGCGGTCAGAATCAGGAAATGTCCCACGATATCGATAGAATGTGAAGGTATAATTAAAGAAGCTTTAGTGGATACAGGGTGCATGACTACAGTAGTATCAGAAGAAATGTATGAGGAGTTAAAAGCAACAGGAAAAGAAGTAATGTGTTTGCCTATGAATAGGGCGTATGTGATTGGGGCAACTCAGAAGAAGTCAAGCCCCATCACAAAACAAATCATGTTTCAAGCCAGGATTGGCAACCAAGTATACGAGATGGTGGCCCTGGTAGTCAAAAAATTATTGTATTCGGTAATCATAGGGACGGATTTTCTGGTCGATCACAGAGCATTTATAGATCTAGAACGGCAAGTGGTGGAGCTGGGGAGCCAGGCGATAGGATTCGACTTGGGGATGGACGAAGAACACGAAGCATGTACGGGTGTAGTGGCTGACAATTCATTAGAAAAACGAAGCAAGATAATTGACGAATGGCATAGGAAGTCGATGGAAAGACTGGATAAGCATGGGGAAGAAATGAGAAGAATTACAGAAGAACGGAATAGGAAGCTCATCGGAATATGCGAAAAACCGTATGGGAAAGCGGAGGAACTGGATAGGAAAGATGAGGTGCTAAAATTTCAATTATACCATCAAGTAGATGCTAGGGTAGCGGCAGCAGACAGAAACGAGGGGATGACGAACCAAATCCATAAAGAAGTCAAGACAGCGGAGGGCAAAACGGTGGAGGTCCAAATCGAGGCCGAGGAGGATGTTTATAAAGTGAAAGTGAAAACGGAAGAGTTGAAGTTAATAATGGATGAAGAAGTGGACATGAAAATAGAAGAAATGGAGCGTATAATAGAAGAAGAAATCGTGGAAAATACACGAGGGTGCGAAGAGAAAATAGTACACGAAGAGGTTAAACAGGAAGGAGACGAGAAAATGCCGCCAAGTGTCAAGTATGGGGTGACACCAATTATGCCTCCAAAGTCGATGAAATCTCTGGGAGATGGGACGGAAAACCCTAAGGTAGTTATGCGAGCAGAAGAACGGCACCTAGCATCAAACAACATATTGGAAGGATATAAGGTCCAGTTATTACACTCAATTTTAGAAGAGAACGCCAGGACGTGGGCAGAGAATTTTGGTATATTTCCGGAATTTTTAAAGGTATTTGAAGACAAGATTTCCGTACGAAAACGGAGCGAAGAAACTCAAATAAACATCAAGAGCGACCAGAGGAATAGCCATTACAACTACATCACGGGAAATAGTAGTGGATACAGAATGAAGAGCATTATGGAACCAACAACATTAGTTGCTCCTATAAAATATCAAGGAATTAGTTGCATGTTAATGCAACAGTATCCTGTCACCGTGCAGAGCTTACTGGGCAGAGCAGATCATACCGATTTAGGAAGGGGTTTGAAGATATTGGAGAGGTACGAAGTCACCTTTGCAGACGCCCCAAAGCATGGGAATGAAGGAGATGTAGGCAGGTCCAAAATGGAGCGAAGTCAGGGGCGAGGGAAGAATGATGGTATAGTCAACCATTGGTACAAACGTAGAAGAGGTCGTAGCTGGAAATGGGACGACACTTACCAAGATGTGCCCAACACGCTGGAAGCTATGTCCTACAACTGTGATTTAGGAAATCAATGTCAGCAAAATGGGGATGAACCGTCATACAAGAAACAAAACATAGTAGGACACCACAAGCTTCAAATCGGAAACCTGGTCAACATGTGTGGAAAATAATGAAATGTAAATAGTGTAATATTAGTGTTAATACAAGTAATCACATGTTAATTCGATTCTAAGTTATAAGTGTATATAGGGCGTCGAGGAATATGCAAAAGAGTGCAACCATCGGCAGTGACGATGTTACTAGTGTGAATTTTTCCAGAAGCGGGAAAAATTCAAAAAAAGAAAGGGGGGGGTGATGAAACCCAGAATACGTGTTTCATTACACTAATTAAATCATTAGTGTAAGAATTCAATAGCTATTCTGGACTGCGCGGTGCGAGCGCCGGGCGCTGCGAGCAGCGGGCAGCCGGCAACGGTCGCCGCCGCCACCGGTGCCCGCCGGGAGGCGAGCGTGAGAACGGCGGGTACAAGCGTGGCAGCGCGCACGTGCAAAAAGTTCGTTAGTTGGATTGAGGCGGCCGCCGCCGAAGGATGTGCCGACGTGCGGCCGGCGAAGCAGAGGTTAGCAGAGCGGCGACCAGTGCGGACGTGTAGCGAGGGCTCTCCGCTAGTGAATGGACGCACGTAATACGCGACATAGTTATGTGATTAGGAATCGCAAAGTAATGGACATGTAAACAGAACATTAGAAGTATCAGTATAGTAAAAGATTAGTGTTGGTAAAATAATTGACGTCGCTCTTATTAGTTGGTGCGGAGGGAACATTCTTGAAAGCGTGCGGTACAGAACTGTGACCAGTATACGGAATAGGCGGGGGTTGTGTAATTAAACCCACTAATGGACAGTGATTCGAGGAAGGTGCGCAGCCGAGGTATCAAGATCCTGTTCGGGGAAGAATCGTTGGAGCATCAGCCGTGGATGATCACCACGCCATCTGCTGCCGACGGCCCGCAGCAGTAGCAGAGGTCGACAACCCTGTCGGCGCGAGCGGCTCGACGAACCTCATAGGTATTCAAACGGGGCCCCGAAGGTATGAAAGTTGTATTTTACTCTTAATCTTGGTACCAAGGCGGAGTATAAAAACGGTGTCTGATTATGTAAATAGTAACTTTGATTTAAAATAAATCTTGTCATAATTGTATTTCTATGTATGAATAACTTCCCCAACGTTGCACCGACTTATCCTAGGACCCATTCACGTAAAAGACACCCTCTCTTAGTGTTATATTGCAGTGAACATACCCGGCACCACCAGGTACGTCACAATATATATATATATATATATATATATATATATATATATATATATATATATATATATATATATATATATATATATACGTTAAACCAATGGCACAATTGGCACATACAATTGGCACCAACAATTGGCACATACAACTTCTGCCATTTACAATCGTAACACTATCTGTAATTACTTTGCATAAATCTTTGCTTCTTATTCTTCTTAAGATTGGCAACATGATAATCATATACAAGAAGTAATGGCACGACCCGAAATTACAGTTCTGAGTGCCCTAAATTTCTTTCACCATCCTATTCAAATATCGGTCGCTAGCAAACCCAAAATTATCAATAGGCCATAATCCAATATCAACCGTTTTATTAAAACGCCTTCCCTTAAAAGAAATTGTACATATTACAATAATAGTTAATGCTGCTTTGAGTCAAACAAATTTCCCTATTAAATGGAATCATGCCCCGATTGTCTCCATTCTCAAGCCAGGGAAGAAATAAATTGATCCAAATAGCTATCGCCTGATGTTTGCTCTTTGGAAATTCTATGTGAAAAATATATACTCTGTAGACTAAATTATTACCACAGTTCAGTCAGTTTACCACTTCATCAGTTTGTATTCCAACCGCTCTTGTCTAAGTATCATCAAATAACGCCTAACAGAAGATATCGTGGAAGAAATCCATGACCAAAAGCTCAGAGCTGCAGTTTTTCTAGATATAACAAAAGCGTTCGATACCATTTGGCACTCAGGAATAATTTGTAAACTTCGCAGTGTCGGTACCCCATTTTTTCTCTCGAGCATCATAGAAAGTTTGCTCACCAAGCGCACTTTTTCTGTGAGTCTTCCTGAAGATCCCTCCACATATTTCACCATCAAAGCAGGAGTGCCCTAAAGATCCACCTTCTTCCACATCTTGTTTAATGTTAACATCTGATCTACCAACCACCCAAAATACTGCAACTTCTCTTTTTCCTGATGATACAAAACTTCATTCCACCACCAGCAGTCTTGATTATGCAGTGGAAGATCTGCAACGATCACCTCCTATTGTTTTCCAACTGGGCTACAAAATGGCGTATTGAAATAAATCCACATAAAAGCCAGGCAAAAATATTTACTCTCTTTAGGCCATACATTCCTACAAATCTCACATATCCATCACAAAATATCACCTGGCTCGCTGCGAACAAAACTGTCAAATACTTTTTCCTGTGATCTGTCTTTTCTCATTGATTAACAATGTAACCCTTATATTGTATTGTATCTCAAACAAGAATTTAAAAAATGTATCAAGTGATGTCTTGTAAATACTCTATGTCAATGCATTTGTCTAACGTGGCTGAAGAGATGGTCATGGCCAATGACCAAATGGCCAAACTTGAATGAATAAAAAAAGAAATGATATAAACAATTACACAATTTTGTCTCTCACAACAGGTATGCAGCAGAAAATATTTTACTTGGCATTTGAACTTGTGTATTGATTTTAATTGTTTAGTGTAATACGGTTTAATAACGTGCATACAATATGTCTAATTTTTGTTGTGTGAAGTTGATGAACCCCTGATAAATATGATTCATGCAACGTACGAGTATGTTGTAATAATGAATATCTTCAGCAGGCGAGCAGAAGTGTATTACGACCTTTGCCTCTACGGCACCGGAGATTTCTGTCGCAGGTGAAGACAAAACCTCTGAAATCTATATCGACTGGACGACAGCCTCTCAGCCCTCAATATCGATTTGTTTCTGTTGCTGTAAACAGTTAAAGATCAAGAAAAAAATCAAACTTCTGAATTGGGTATGTTCAATTTGAACATGTTGATGGGAACGCTTCTGGTCTCCTTCCAGATATTCGAATTCTATGCACGACTGACTGTTCGGGAGTAATGGACTACTTGTCTGGACGTGCCCGTAAAAACGATAATTGCAAAATATCGTTATTCCTTTCATAGTTGTATCCAACACTTTTGGTATTGTGGTGAGTTTTCGTTGGCATTTATAATGAATTAATTATATGAGTCGTCATTGCCAACAATATTACTTATTACAATAGCAGCTTTCGATGGCTTAGCCATCATCATCGGTTTTCTGCTGTATGGAAGTCACAAAAACGACTACCACTGATGATGATGGCTAAGCCATCGAAAGCTGATGTTGTAATAAATAATATTGTTGGCAATGATGAATCATATAAGTATTCTACACTACCCACAGGCATGCATGAGTTATGTGAATATAGAAGGCAGTGATCTGATGTGCACCACAGACGTTTCTTAATTGTAAATTCGAAATGAACTCTTAAAAATGTCCTGCAATGTTTCATAAATATCGTGACCTTTGGAGTCCCGCGCCCTGGTCCCCGTCGCCGCTCGCCGTGGTTCGCTGTAGCCGACCGGCGACCGTCGCCGCCACCGCTGCCGCGCTCCCCGCCAGGGGCGCAGCCGTCGCCAAGGCCTCCGGCAGCGGTGAGCGCGACCATCAATCTGCGAGAGATAAGGGCGGGGCGGGGCGCGGCGGGGAAGGGCGACGGCGGCGAGGACTCACAAAAACCACGCAAGGGCGCGACCCCCGGTGCATGGGATGGCGACGACGGGGCGCTGGATGTGGTGGCGGAGGCGGCCGCGAGTAGTTGGTGAGGGAGGAACGCAGTGTTTGCTGGCATAGTGGGAGTAGCGAGGTCTGTACAGAAGTATGAGACGTTGGGGAGATACTCCGGTGGCGGGTGACAGTGGAGACGTATGTTCGAGCTCAGCGAGAGCGGTGTTGATTGGGAATGGTGGATGCGAGGGTAAGGTGTGTGTGTGTGTGTGTGTGTGTGAATATGATGGGGTGCTAGGTCACAATAGAGAAGGTGGTAGGAAGGTTGGAAGAAGCGTTTGCCAGGAGTGGCAGTGGTGGAAATGGTTTTGATGACGGGTGGTGTGAGTTGCGGATGTGGTGTAGGCGGGGATATAGTGTGGGCCTGGGTGTTGTTGGCTTGATCGATTGATTGTTTTATCGATTCCGGGCACGCCAACTACCAGGGTCATTATACCCGCAAGTGTAGTGCATGTTTTTACCCGTGAGGTAGCGGTGAACGTTTCCTCGCTGTATGGCGAGATACGGCGCCGACGTGTTGCTTTTGTCGTGTGTGTTTTTGTCGTGAGTGTTTTAGTCGTGTGTGTTTTTGTCGTGTCTGGCTTTGGCATGGGTGTTTTTGTCGTGGGTGTTTTTGTCGTGGGTGTTTTTGTCGTGGGTGTTTTTGGCGTGGGCGTTTTGGCGTGGGTGTTTTGGCGTGGGTGTTTTTGGCGTGGTTTTTTTGTCGTGGGTGTTTTTGGCGGGGGTGTTTTTTTGGGGGGGTGGCGAGGATGGTGTTGGCGGAAGTGGTGATTGCGAGGTTGGCTGTGATGGGGTGGCTGAAGTGAGTATAAAATGTCGCGGATATCAAAGCAAGGTTGAAGATGGTGCGGTCAACGAGTTTGGCAATGGGAGCGAGGTGACATCATCCTGATGGCAGGCAACGCCAAGCGCCGGAGTTATCGGGGAGGGCGGCTATCGAGGGCAGTGTGAGCGGCGGAGGCGACCGGGAAGGCGGGTCTGCGGTGGGGGAGGGGGAGGGGGAGGGGGAGGGAACGCGACATCCGCGCGGAGGGTTGGGATTATTAAATGGTCATCGCTCAGGGCGCCGTGACAATCTCCGCCAGGTGGAGGGTGGCCGCCGCAACCGAGCAATTCGCGCGCTGTTTGCTGGGTTGCAGCGGGATCTGTCTCCGATGCCTCTCGTGAGGAGCTGCTGCGCTGGGCACACGCCCACGAAACACATTTCGTATTACGATGTATGTACTTTGATTCGTTCTAAAGGTCATTTAGTTTTTCTGTTGGGTTCTTGAAAGCACTGCATCTAAACTACTTCGGTACGTGTGTTAATTGGAAATTATTGGGGATAAGATTTATACTTATTTGTTGATTGACTAGATATAATGCAAATTTTTGCCGTATGTTTATGAATTACGCTTTTTGAAGTGTTTTGAAACATATTGCATTATACATTGTTATGCATATTTCTAGGTACACTATAGTACGTATGTTGTGCAGTGGAAACTTAGATGAGTAGTTTTGGCAAATATATCATGTAATACGGGTATTCAACCGCGAGATTGTTTTACATGTTACATTATTCATCATAAAGGGCATTGCACCTTTCAATTCTTCCGAAGTTAAGGCCAAAGGTCCTAAAGCTCAATTAGACCACAATGATGAAAACATTATGTAGGACTCTCTGATTACATGTTTGAAGGATAAAAGACTTGCTGACGTTGGTGTTAACGAAGTAAGGAAGAGGAAGAGACTTGCCATTGTACCAGGAAAAAGAACCACTTCTGCCAAAAGTAGTGAAACATCAGAGACGGATGATGATGTTTCGCAAAATGGAGAATTGTCTCGAGCTTTCACGTAGCAGAAGGACACAAATGAAGTACTATTGTCAACACCAACTTTGCGAGCACTTATGCGAGCACTTAAGCCGGGAGTGTGTGCGTCCTGGTGAGAGTGGTGTCACGAAAGCGGAAGTGCACAAACCACAGATTGGTCGGTATGATCCTCAAAATACTGTGAGTGAGAAAATAGAATAATTGTGTTGAGAAGTGTTGATATCACCTACTACATATTCAAGCTTACAGTAAAGTATATCTTTGACGTTGATTTTGAGGACATTTTGGCAATTTTGTCACAGAGGAGGAAGAAAAAGAAGAATGATGACTTTAATGGTTCTGTAGATGTGCAAAGGAATACTAGTAGTGACTAAATATGTATATTTTCTAGAAATGTTTATTAAAATTATCATAATATAAAGGTACTTTCTTGTTGCCTATTATTTCAAACGTGGAAGTTCAGCCACACTTATATCCAAAGTCACCCCCTGTATTTACGACTAAATAGAATAAAAAACTGTCTGTCCAATTGAGTATTGAAATTGACACTATTATCACTAAAACACACCTTTTAATGGTTTTCAGTATAGTATCAAAGTCATTTTAAAAAAAGGATGACTTTAAGAAGGTGGTTTTAAAAATATTTTAAAGAAGTGAGTCATGTTATCTACATCATTTTGTTACATAAAATATCCTTCAATATCCACGCATTTGCTACAATACTCAAAGGTGCAATTTTCAAAACCGAATACGGAGTTTTTTCAAAAACAAATGTAAATGTTATGAAAGATTTACGGTATTTCCTTGCATTGAAGCCGGTATGTTTTTATATGCCGGCTTTGAAAATACACTGGGTCGTTGGCACTGTCACTATCTTATATGTTTACAAAAAGCAGATTAATCACTATTTCTGTCATTTAAAAGGCGAATACAAATTTGATAACATTACGCGCCGGTGCAAATTCGTCGCTTCTATAATGCACCAATATAATGCTGATATTTACACAGTTAGTTCCTTTAAAAAAAAAATAGTTAAAAATCGGAATCAATATTTTGAGTAATGCATCAAAAATTTTAAAATGGTATTCGAAGGAAGACGGAAATATGTGAAAAAGATAGTTATGTATTACTATTACAGACCGTTTACCTCGGTCTGTAATAGTAGTTTAGAATCTCTAGTTTGATATCCATGGAAAAATAGATTGAGATGCAAAGTGACGAACGCATTAACCGAGTGTGTGGCTTGCGTGTCCCGCAAGTACCGCCTCCTCCGTGTGGGCTGGCCGCACGACGCCGGACCTGGCCACCGAGCTGACAGAGGGCCCACAACGGGCGGGTGGGTGACGCAACGGCGCAGAAGAGTAAGTGGGGGAGGGTGGGGGACGAGGTGTATTCATAAATTTCACTTTACGACGTTCCTATTCGTCCGATTTGCATGATTGTCACGGCGTTGGATTCAGGAAGCATGTCGCCATCGCGCTATAAGGCCACATTTTTAAATTTGTTCTCGGAAGTTTGAGAACTAATTTCAAATTCGCGTTTTTGCTAGATTTTTGGAAAAAGGTCATCGTAGCGTAAATTCTATTTTAAAAAGGTGTCAAATGCCGTTTACAGATCGAAAATCGGACCATTGGTTCAGACGTTATCAGTAAAGTAAATTCCCCTGTGATAGTGCTGCGATCTATTGAATTTTCCTTCAAGTATTTTTCGGTGCATTTAGCCTTAAGATGTAATGTCCAGCAATATCCAAAAGTTTCCCATTCTACATTGAAGGGACCCTGTCTGCTCGTTCTCAGCCTCATTTGAAACAAGAAGGCATCGAGACAAGCAAACGCCAAGTCGCAACATGTTACCAACCCATTACCATGAGTCATTTTAAGAAAAACTTAAACAGACTTCTTTCGCGCGGCGCCCTCCTTCATCTCGAAAAGAGACGCCGTCTCGGGCGTCATTCTCTCCCCTCCCCTCCCCCCGCCACGTCTCTAATTGCCCTTCACGCGGCGGGGGGCGGGGGGGCGGGGCCACGGAGCGTCATTTCTCGAGCGTTTCGGTTCAGAACTTATTTTAATAAGTGGCGCGCGGGGTAATCTCTATACAATTAGAGCGTCTCGGCGGCTGCGTAAATCTCAGCTTCGTTGCCGCCACGCAGGGCGCCATCTTGGCGGGAGGCGGCGGCGGCGGCGGTGGCGGCGGCGCACGCGCGCTCTCTCGCGGCAGCTGCAGTGCCCGCGATTTGTATTTCATGTAACATTTTGCTCGTTTCTTCGACTTAATGAAACTCCTCGGTACATTATTCGCGAACATGGCTAAAGTTTCAACGCATATTATTTTAATCTCGCTGTTTCTGCCAGGCAACGCGCCGGCGGCGGGCGGACGGCGGGCGAGGGGGGGAGGGAGGGGGGAGGCCGGCTCGGAGCGCGGACGGGAGGACGGAGGGACTGCGGCCCGGGAGGACGGGGAACGGGGAGGGAGTGGGCTCTAACAAATGGTGCGCGGCCGGATGCTTGGAGCCGGGTACAAATATTTCTTCCTCTGCTACACTTTTGCTCACAGCCGCCGCCCCCGCCGCCGCCTTCGTGGCGCTCGTACAAGTTTCCAGCGCCCCCTCCCCCCGCCGTCGTCCCCGCTCCCATCCCCGCTCCCTCCTCCGCGTTGGCAATTTCCGCCGTCTTTTTTCACTTGACGTCATTACTGTCTTCTCTCGCGCGGCCCCCCCGCTCGGCCGCCCCCTCCTCTCGTCACCCCGCCTCACCGCCACCCCGCCGCCCCGCTCCGTTCACTCATTAGTGCGTTTGGTGAATCGCCGCCCCCGCAGCGCTCGCGTCGACGGCGCGAGGTGCCGCCCGCGCAGATAAAAACGCTCACTCGCCCGCGGACGCTCTGGCTCGCGGGGGGCGGGGGCGGGGAGGGGGGGAGGGCGGCGACCGCCTGGCGGCGCACGGCGATGGCAGTAAACATCTCGCTAGATAAAGCGCCGCACTCGCGACGACAAAGCGGAAAGCAGTGAGAAATCGCGGATCTGGGGAAGAATTGTGTGTAATAGCGCGTAACCCGGGTTCACCTTGCCCGTATAGCAGCGGCCCGGATCCCGAGCGGGCACGTACGCGGCCCGGGAAAGCGAGAGGAGAGGGGGGGCGGTTTCTTTTAACTGCCGGAGGTGATGTAGTGCGCTGGTTGATGGCGTGAATGTGCTCTGGTGAATCGCAGTGGAGGGACTCGTCTTCACTAGAAAGGCGGATGTTTCCTTGAGATGCGGTAAGCGCACATGTTTGTATAGTCTCCAGATTACTAACAATTATTACTGTTACTGCTACCGATGACTTAAGGTACTGATACCCATGCTGCTGCTGATGATGCTGATTAGGGCAAAGCCGGCTACTTTAATAAATTTACTTTGACAAAATGACTTACATTTTTCATCCAATACAAATAATGACTAAATCTGTTCTTATTCGACGTTGCAAATGTTTCCTATCTCTCGAAGAGCAAAAATGTTTAGTTGTTAAATATTACAGCCACGTATATTGGTATCTATCTCAAGTATGTATAGGAAAAGAAAGAATACTTACGCAAATTATACTTCTCCCCATACGTCATATAGTTTTACTGTTTCTTGATGATGAATATATACTACTATATAGTAAAGGAAACCATGTTATACTGATGTCGCTTCGTATCCTTACTGTGGGCTGTATTTTGGACTCATATTTTTATGGAAGAAGCCAAAGCTCGAATATGCATGTGAGGAGTTCACCATTGTTGCTCAATATATAGCACAATGGAAGCTAATTTTAATTCGGAGCAGTCCTTAAAGCGACGTAGCTCGACATTTGTAGGTCCGGACATAAGTAGTGACACATCCACTTTTTATTGATTTTAAGGATAAATAAATTAAAAGTAACTAAACTTTTGATTTTACTTCAAAAATTAATTTTAATATTTCTCGTAAATGTCACACCGTCTGATTTTGTGAGAGTGATAAGCGGTTTAAAGTGCCAGAACTATGAAACAATTACACTACTCGTCATTGCCAACAATATTGTTTATTACAATAGCAGCTTTCGATGACTTAGCCATTAGCATCAGTTTTCTGCTGTATGGAAGCCACAAAACGACTACCTGCTCGATGGCTAAGCCATCGAAAGTTACTATTGTTATAAAGGATATTATTGGCAATGACTCATGTAATTATTTAATTGAAAATGCTAACGGAAATTCCTCACAATACCTGTATGTCAGAATTATGTTTCAAACCATAATGCATTGTGCATTAAATTCAAAACATCGTATCTCTGCATCGTACACCAAGATCCTTAGATGCCAAAAAGATTATTTGGTTCTAAAATAAGTCTAACAATTGCGCAATACAACAATTTATGGTGCAAAGATAAATGTCACTAATGAATTTGTACATATCAAAGGCTTATTGAACCGAAAAGTAAAGTACACAGGACTACCAGTAGTGCTTACACAACGAAATACAGACTCATGTCGAATAACGACCAAGTGTTTAATGATTCGCTAATATTCCACTTTTGAAACGCAAATTTGTGATCAGGCGGTAAAATATACACATTTACTGGTATTAATAGTGTATAACGTGCTTTGTACAGTAAAAAATACTTTCACCCTCGGTTCACATTGTCATCAAACAACTCGCGACCTCAAAACAAAGGGCTTCTAACTGCACCTTTATGGAAAAATAAGTGAACGAAATGGTTTGATGTATCAAAAGTATTTCTATCTGTTGTATTATTCTGAAATGCCAATTTCCTTTGATCATCGACTTATGAACAGAGTAAATACAGGTAGTTCTATCAGCACATGCTCATTCTTTTTTTTAAATGAAAAGGTTGTATCTGCAATAATCATGGTGACAACGTCTTTCCAAGATATTATCATTAACTAATGCTTGAGAAGTCAAATATTATTTAAGCCACGAAATGCCAAAGGATATAACCTAACAAGGAGATGAAAAGTGCCCAAAATCGAATCGATAATCGCGATACTCTCAGGAAAAGGAATAAAAAATGCTGTAGGTTCCCAAAAATTAGACTGCAGGGGAAATTTGTTGCAGAGATACAACGAGAAACGTGTTTTCGTGTTTTATTATGTGACTTTTTTTTTAGATTTTGAAGCAATGTGGTCGATAGTGAATATAATCAGTTTAATAATTTGAAAAGAATACAATATTTTTATCAATTTAAAAATTTGAAATTCGTCCCAAAATATTATTGGAATTTTTTCACCAACGTCTAATAATTTATACTTAAATTATTAAAAAGTCTCACTTATCAGTATGACTTTTTTCTAAAAAATGTTTATTATGTGGAAAGTATTTATATTACCAAAATAAAATCATCGAACCCCTTTGTTTTTATATTTGTGCATTGTTTCTAATATAAATCAAATTACTCGGTTTTAAGTATACTATTCATTCATGTTTGTAATATAAATGAAATTACTCAGTTGTAGGTTTATTAATAATTGACAATCATCAACAATTAATAATTGCCGTTATCTTCTTCAAAACTGGGATCACACATTCGTTTATTAAGTCTACTCAAAAGTTCTGACGATTTAACAATTTCCGCCAAGTAACGAGCGTGTGCCAAATAATAAATGATCCTAGCTATGTGGGAGTAGCATCCCAGGGTGCGATATCTGTTCTCACGTTCACAATAATATTGTTTCTGTCCCAATATTCCCATGGTGGAAAGAGATGTGCGGGCTCCTCCGTAACAACGAATTTTGCTCGTTCTGTGCAGTACTATTCCTATATTCTAATGGGAAGTATTGAAAATGTGCATATGTTTGTCCCACATAAACACGTGTTTATGTTGACTCATGAGCGACTGAGCAGAACCTTTAAGCAATCCGCCGTACTCTCAAGTATTAAGCGCGCCTTTCTGCATATTCTTCACCTGCGATTGTGTTATATCGACCGAAATTATTATTGGACGTGATAGAAATACGTGATGTTATGGAGGTTATTTTTTACATGAATGTTCAACTAGTAGATTCAGTACTGTGTACCTGTATCAGCTGCCACAACGATGAAGTAGTATCCATCATCACCACCAGAGTGCATAACTTTCGATTTTCTCACTTTTTTTATTGTATATGGCGCCACACGAGTAATCTCTCATATTCCTCCATGATGGAGGTTTGATATTGGTAACGTGCTAGAAATAAATTTTGTTTTATCGCTGTATTCTAGTCATCTTTCTGATTATTCTTTCTCAATAATGTAGCTTTAAGTAAAGAGAAAGCTATTAAAATATAAGTGAGAAATTGTTGATTGATTCGTATGTTTGTTAGAAACTTGGTAGAAATAGATTGAGTCAGAATCGTCTTGATCTATGCTTGTTACAAAATAATAGCATTTTATTTATTTGATAGAGAATCAGAATTTTAAATAAAATTGATAATTGATTAATGAAACTAGTGGTGCTACAACTACACATTTTTCCTCCAATTATTTTCAACTTAAACAATTTTCAAAAATTAAGAGTTCAACGAACGACCTTTGTGCATTATTGTGCATGGCATATTTTAAAGATCAGAATATTTTAGAATAAATTTCACGTAAGATAAAAATCTCTTATCTTCAATATTGTAGTATTGCAGTATTACCTTTTTAAATTTTTCAAAAATACTGACAGTGCACAGAAAATAGGGCTAGCACAATGCACTTGTTTTTTGTTACGTTCGAGGAGACAATTTAAAGAAAAATTGGAACGGTTTTAGTGGAAATTACTGTTAAAAATTCCCAACATTTCACTCAAAATTTCGAGAAAAATATTCTTATTTTCGAAAATTTGAATAAGATCTCATTTCAAGATGTGTTTCAGAACAGATTTTATGGAAGAAAAAATATATATCTTCAATATTGTAGAAGTAGGAAGTTGCCGAAAAAATTGAACTTTTCCTATTTTCAAAAATTCAGGGAAAATGCGATCTCAGGCATTTTTTACGCGTCTTCTATGCTATCTGATCAAAAAAATTAATAAAAAACTTGGTTGTTTTTTAAGAAAATTAAAAAATGTCGTTCAGTCTGCATGGAAAGTCATCCTCAAAAATCACAATATACCTTTCAAACTCCCGGGACCTCAGTTTATTCAGATCAATTGGGAAAAAATAATTTGCTGAAAATGTCATTCGATTTTTTGGAATTAAGGACCCAGAAAGCATGGATTTTGGCAACACAATGTGTTAGAGGAAGTAATTTACGATATGTAGGAACAAGATATAGACTTTTTTGTTACTGGGGTCCGTCAATAAAAGTTGCTGTCAAAAAAATTACGTTTTCCGGCGCTTCATTAACATGCTTTCTCTTATTACAGAGTAAAGCGAGAATATAAAAAAGTCAATCTTGAATCATTAAAATATTAGCAAATTCTGTGTATATTTGCTTGATCCACATTGAGACACGTTTAACCACTGCTAACAATAACCCTACTTGTATTAATATCTCATGATAGCAAAACTACTGCAAACAGGAACGTTTATTATTCCAAAATAATTATTGGTGCTAATTAAATACATTAAATGAATTTTACTTCTTGATTTGAGAAACAAAGTACGAATACCATTTAAAAGTCTGCTGAATCAAGTGTCATATTTCACGCATTAAGCCTTAATTCTTCTTGTAATAAATGTGTTATACCCTTGAAATAGTTGAAAGTACTTTATAATTTTTCTTCCTGAGCCACAAGCTACGAAGAAAAGCCAAGGGTCCACTTTGCAAAATGCACGAGAAAAGTGTTGAATGAAGAGCTACCGCGTTTACAGAATCCCCGGGCGACGGCTGAACAAGCGCAGGAGTCGCGAATACGCAGCGCGGGGGCGGGGCGGGGCGGGCTGCGTCTCGGAGGGCCGTTTTTCGCGACCGCATCGCCCGGGCCGTAAGCGCCCACTCGAGACCACGCGGACTCCCAATTAAGTCTCCGAGAAGCCCGTTTAGCGGAGCGGAGCTGGGGCGGGGGAGGGGCGGGGGCGGGGCGGGGCGGGGCGGGGAGGGCGGGGGCGGGGCAGGGCGGGGCGGGGCAGGGCGGGGCAGGGCGGGGCGGGGGCGGGGCGTTGGCGGGGGCGGGGCGGGGGTGGGGCGTTGGTGGGGCAGGGGCGAGGCGGGGCAGGGAGGGGCCGGGGACGAGGCGGGGCGGGGGCGGAGTGGGGGTAGGGGCGGGGTTGGGGGCGGGGCGGGGCGGGGCGGAACGGAGCTGGGGCGGGGCGAGGGCGGGGCGGGGAGGGAGCTGGGAAGGATGGGCAAGCGTGGAAGGAGAAGCGGACGGAGGAGGATGCGGGTAAAATGGGCGGGGAGGAGGGGTGCGGTGGGCGAAGGCGATGGAGGAAGAAAACGAGGCAAAGAGGAGAATGGGTAGCGGGGAGGATATGGAGAAAGCTCTGGGAAGGATAAGAAGGTACAAGGGGAAATGAATGTAAGGAAAAGGCGAGGAATTGGTTGGGGGTCTGTGGGGCGGTCAGGGCAGGGAACTATCAAAAGTGGGGATGGGGTGATTAGAAGAAAGGGAAGAAATAGGGGTGGGTGAGGTAGAAAAGGCGGGCGAGTATGTGGGGAAGGGCGGGCTGGAGCAGTGAGGCTGGGTGGTGGACGAGGGCACCGAGATGAGAGAGCTCTTGGTGGCCCGGAGGGGACAGGCAGGGAGGCGTTCTCAAGTCCGGACCGTGATACGCGTTTTCATTTACAAAACGACTCCTCCCCTCGTGCCTGCGCGCGGGAGGGGGAGGGGGAGGGGGCGGGCGGGTCGCGTAATGAAACGAAGGCGGGCCTCGGGCGATGGACCACCAAGGTACTGCTGCCCCCCCCCCCCCCCCCCGCGTTCGCCACCTCCGGCGCTTGGGTATCGATTCGGAATGGCCTCTCTCCCATCTCACCGCTCGCTTTATTTAACTTTTGTCAACGTTGCTTCTGTATTATTCTTCTACCGTCGTCAGTCTCTTCTCTGATGTGCCTGTTTGGCATTTTGCGATCGCCAAATTTTTTCCAATATGTGCGCTTCGACATTCCTGATTTATTCCGCTCCTTTCGATCATTTCCACCACTTCGGCCCAACTATGCGTTTGGATCAGTATTCACCCACTCCATTGCCCCGATTTACCCATTATATTTTTCTGTATCATTGTCGTCTCGGAGCCAATTTTAATTCGTGTGTTTCCTACGTTCCTTCTCTAGAAAAGAAGTACACAATAACTATTTTTAATCATATTTTCTATTATTTTTCACTGGATTAGATGACCCTGGACATAGATTGATGTCATTGCAGTGCCTCTGACCGCGAGGTGCTAGGGTTTGTGTCCCGATGGGGAGGCAGGATTTTCGTCACTAGATAGATAACTAGGTCGAATTTAGCAGCTGTCTGGAAGAGAATTCTGCGGCCGGCTGCTCTAATCGGTAGTTTCTCGTGGTTTATCCGATCAACAGCAGGTGAATGCTGGAGTAGTATCCTAACAAACGGGCCACGAACCGCGAACGAACTTCCCTTTCTCTTCCAAATCCTATCCTCACCTTTTTCGTACTGACACACTGACACTACCACACATGTTTACCACACAGCTTACAGCTCGTCCCGTCTGGGGCAGTGCACCGTTTCTGAGAGATAATCGACAGGGGATACCCCGCAGGCCGACGTGTAGGTCGCCGTTGAATCTCATCGTGGGAAGATCAATGCCAGCACTTGCGAGAAAAATATGCACTACACTTACGAACTAATGACCTTAGCAGTAGGCGCGCCCTGAATCACTAATCAATCAATCAATCAATCATTTCTCTTAACATCAACTACCGCCTCTCCACTGTAGCCACCAGCGCTCTACACGCATTGCCTTTCTTTTCGTCGGCGCCGCCATTGCATCCGTCGCCTCCGTCTTGCTTTTCATTGAATCTTCTCTCCACCTCCATCGCCACCTCCTTCGCTCCCCTCCGCCGGCGTCTCTGCTCTTCCCACCCCTCCCTCCCGTCTCGGCCCCTGGAGCTGGCGGAGACTTTATTAAATTCGAGGCAAACGCACACGTGATGAAAAATTGGAATTAATTATTAAAGCCCGCTCCTTCTTCAGGGCTCCTTGCTTGACGGATTCCGGCGACGGCCGCAGGGCGCGAGGCGCCAGCCGGGGAAGGATTCAAGGGCTTGTCCTACCAGCCCTCGCGGTGGCCTTTCTTGTCCGTCCAGTGGTTTGTGAACGCAACTTTTAATCACTTTTGAGATGACCTGTTCTGCAGAACGCTTTTTTTGGACGTTTTGTTAATATCTGTGGAAAAAAGATTATTTAAAAAAGAATAGTTTTTTTTTCAATTTTAGAAGACATTTGTCAATACGTTAATGTGCTCATTACAAATGAAATGAAACTGTTGGCGGAGAAAACATGCCCATGTGCCATTTGCGTCACCTTCATTTATCTACGCTCTATGCGCCCGCGCCCGTCCGTGCCCGCCCGCGCAACCGCCCCCGCAGATCGGACTAGAAACTAGGACTAGAACTAAAAACTAGGACTAGAAACTAGGGCTAGAAACTAGGACTAGGACTAGAAACTAGGACTAGAAACTAGGACTAGAAACTAGGACTAGAAACTAGGACTAGAAACTAGGACTAGGAACTAGGACTAGAAACTAGGACTAGAAACTAGGGCTAGAAACTAGGACTAGAAACTAGGACTAGAAACTAGGACTAGAAACTAATAGGACTAGAAACTAGGAGTAGAAACCAGGAAAACCGGCTTTTTGGGGAAAAAACCTACCAGGCCATCTTGTAACACTCAAAGAAGGAAACATTTCGGTGTGCCGCGCATTTCTACCAGTTGTATATTAGAATCACCTCAACACTATTATTTCGAATATCGGTTGTACAATCCGTGTTCAAGATTCTTTTCAGCTTACGTTCACACACACGTTTTTTTAGTTCTCGTTAAGTGTGATGCAGATAGAGAATAGATAAATGTAATAGTGTGCTTGAAGGTCCATTTGTATATATGAATGGATGGAAGTGCCTCGTGAGTCTTTTAGTTAAGAAGCTTTTGAAATGAGACTTTGTGAGTACGTCACGAGTAAGATATAGTGTTGCTGTTTCGGAGATCATTAAGATATTTTAATTTTTGGGAATATATTACATGAAGCCCTAAGTCATTTCAAACATTTCCTGCAAAATTAATAAAAATGATTTTTAAAATTTTTGATCATGTAGAAGTAAAATTATTTGTATGTTAATGTTCTGACTTTCATTAAAACCTCTGTTATTTACAAAACTGCAAAAATATTTATATTGAAAAAAAAACTACTAATAGTTTTTGTTTAGAAAGAAGTTTGAATATTTAGCTCGGCGAAATTTCATTATTTTGCATTAAATAAAAGGAGTGTTCTCCTTTCATGTTTCATCGCTTGCTATTCGGTTTTACAGTATAAACGCTTAACTATGAAACAAATCATAAAATTCATATAATGACCGCTTATCTATCGATCTTTGTACATAATTTCATTGTGTGTGTTGTTCATTGTTGAGTTAAAAGAATCAGTATTTCATCTTCGAGAAAACATGCGAGTGTAAAATTGTTGATAGGAAGCTACATCAAGTTGTCTTCCTTCAACGAGTGTTTTTAAGTACAACGGTTTGAGTTTATGTAAACGCAATGTCTACCAACCGACTGATACATGTGCTCTTTCACAAAAAAAAATTTATAATAATGTGGTGCACTACGTTTTTAAAGTAAGGTGGACAGCAGAATTTTTGTCATATTTTTCTTCCGCACATATGTTGAGAAACCGTTTCTTTGTCTTATTTCCCTTCGGAATATACCTTAATGAAAAATCCATTACATTTTCATATAGATGTTGAACTCCAAATTCACAGTGAATAGTGATTGTATTGTTCCAGAATGTGTAGCTTTCCTTATTTCATTACACCTCGAGAATTAATACCTAACGACGTAATGAAGGGGGGTTTCATTTTTTCCATATAGTGAATATGTAGAACTCTTTTAACTTTTCTCCAGCCACATCCAACATTCATCTAATTTTTGACCTCCATCCTTGCTGCTTCAGATTTAAGATATATCCAAATTTCACAAACCATTTTTGAACCATTTATTCTTGTGGCTTCTGGATATTTTCTGCAAACTACATCAATTGTAGAGCTTTATATTATTTCATACACTTAAAAACGTCTTAGTAATTGTTGAATGACAACACCAAGAGTAGCAGATGTTTAGATATGCCGCACATTCTCACTTGTTTATTACATTAATTTCTTGCAATGCGTTACGGTATAATTGAGAAAACAAACAGCGATGAAGTTGTCAAAAATGAATCAATGTACAGAAAGCACTTTAGTATGAATGAAACGCATGTACGAGAGGAATTGTCAGATGAATAAAATGACAGACGAACATCCAACATGAGATTTTTGTAAACTTGAAACCCCGACCGATTCAAGTGCGCTTCAGTAAATACTCAGGAGAATTGACGAGCAATTCAGCAAATCCTGAATAGTGGTGTTGATATTACGTTGACGCAGTTCCCTTCCTAACACTGTTATAATTGTGTAGGCAATCACCTGTCGAGGAGAGAATGTTAGTTTGTACCATGTAATCCTTCCACAGCACCGACTTACAATCCACCAAAACATGTTGCGGATGATCTTCGAGGATAAGCGCGTGTATCAGCCAAATAAACCATTAACTTTAACAAGAATACTACAATTTATAAGGACATTTTCAAATAGATATATCTACGACATTTAATTTACGAAATGTTAAAAAATAATACAACAAAATCATTTATAAAAATATAACTTGGCCGTAGATAAATAAAATATTTTACTAAATATGAAAGAGGATGAAATAAAACACTAACTCTAGGATTTTCACTGACAAACAATATTTGTTTTCTTTTCTCTTCATTTTGCTTCCAATTCGCAGTCATTAGGATTTATTATACATAAAGTTATAAATGAGCTAAAAATGATATTCAGTGAAGTTTTCCGATTCAAATGTTTTCTGTCAAAATTAGCTCAAAATCGCAAATTTCCAGGAAGGCTTTATCTATATTTTCTCAAAAATGGCTCCACATTCTTGAACCAAAATTTGCACTTAGAGCCATATTTTACTTTTCCGTAATATTCATAAAGTTATATTTCAGCTTTTTCATCACGGGATGAAAGAATTGAGAATATGTGAAAAAGTTTCTTTAGGAAAAAGTTCTTATTAAGGTGGCAATGGCAACTGGGAAGAGAGAGGAGCAAAAGCAAAAAGGTACTCTTGGCTAAAGGATTTAGAAAACGACCTCCTTCACGAAAGTCTGTGCGATTATGTAGCACCTGTAGTTTAGAACAGATTTCTTTTAAGAAAAAATACCTCTCTTAAATATTGAACGTTAGCAATGTTAATTTTTTGCAATTTGATGCAAATTTTGCAATGATCACGACGTGCTATAAATTTTGTTTGAAATTTACAATAAGGAATTGTTTCCGTTGAGGAAAAAATCATACAAATACCAACAAACTTAGAGTGCTTAGCTCTGTAAACACCAACAAATTAATAAATGTGCTACAATTTAGTAATGCACGAAATTGCAAGATTTGCACTATGCCGTTAGTAATAGAATCTTCTATTCCTAACTCATTGCAGAATTAAAGGTGTTTCCGCTACTGCCCAGTGGCGAGTGTAAATTTTATAAACAATATATGGAACATCTAAAGTGAAATTGTACAGTTCTCCATTGAGCATTTCTAGATTTAGAGAACATCGATTCTGTAAGAAAAAGAACGGATAACATGATGTTGCTTTGCTATCACTGATTACTGTCGATAACACCTTTAATTTAAACAAATACATGTGCATTAATGTATCAACAAAGGACGGGAGATGTCAATACAAATTCGAATGTTTATGAAATGTGTAATGAATATAACCTGAGGTAGTTTTAATTTATGAGACAGGGACGTATAGTGAAAGTTTAAAATTAAAACAACAAAGGGTAATATAAAAAAAAACATTATTGAAAACAAAATTATACCTACATATTTTACATTCACATATACATACATATTTTACATACACACATACATATATATATACATTTCACATTACATTTATGTGAATGTATATGACATTTTTCATATCACATATATCTCTTTCGTAAAAAATACTCATGAACCGTATGACCATTTTATTAAATTATAATATAACAATATTGGGCGCTACATTAAAAATCTAAAGAAAGTTTTTATTGTATCGTCAATTTGGCTCTCCTGCGTGGGAGGAGGTCGCGGTAGCCTCGCATACGTAAGAACTGTAAGTAGTAGCCACGTCGTTGGGGGAGGCAGACATTTTTCAGGTGAACGCTGGCTTGTCCTGCAGCAAGTGTCACATAATAGAAAACCTTGCTCCCACTCTCAAAGGTAGCCAGGTGGGGATGAGTCGGTGACTATAAAGAGAGCTGACTCGCACACGCCGGCGGGTTTTGTTCCTGTGTACCTCGCGCTTTGCGCAAGCTTCACGCCCGGGCTGGTGCGTACTCGTGCGTTGCACGGGTAACGAAGGTCACGTGAGTGGTGCGGTAGCGGAGCAGGCATTCGAGGTGGGGCCTCTTTAGTAAATGTGGTGTTTCCACAGGATGGTACGATCGCGGCTGGTAGTCGGTAAATGCCGGAAAGTGTGTACGGAGTAGTTCAATACATGATTTGTACACTTTTTAAATAAAACTTGTATACACATTGTCAGTGTGTTTACTTTCACGACGCCACATTATACTCTACGAGGCTACAGCTTAGATTTGTTGAGATTTGATGAAGCGTCAGCGTATTTTCAGTAATCCGGGAGTCATCCAAGCTAAATTAAAACTTATTTTTTATTAAAACTAATTTTTCAACAGTCCGATACATAAACTTGATTTACATTAAGAAATTTAAATCACGGACATTGGTACACAGTAACACGGTTTTATAGCTACTCTTGTAGTCGTTTACTCGCCCATTTAGAATGCGAGTACGAATGTTATGAGATTAAATCGTAATATTGAAAATTCACAGTGAATTAGATATCACAGGAAACGCAACTCTTTTTCGCTTCTGTAAAATATATTAATAAAATGCAAAGCAACAGCGTTATAAACCGGCAGCCAGGCGAGTCATAGGCTGAGGAGTAAAATTTCAATTTATCGGCCCAAAATAAAATTTTATATAGATTTTCCTATTCTCCTTAATATATTGAACCAATAAGAAATCAAATGAGACTTAGTCTTATACGTGTTAATATTCTCTCACAATTTTAATTCTTTACCGGAATCATATTTACACAGATAAATCGAAAGGGAACTTTCATTTATTTAATGATTTCTTGGGGTATGAATAATTTGGTGAAGTAGTGTTTTGTATTGCTTTGAAAGAACGATACCCTACACGTTCACAGTAGGTATTGCTGGTGTTATAAACCATCTTTAAATATGGACGAATAAATACAATTAATAAAATACTAGAGTTGAACGTATTTGAATTCCAATGGGTTAGCCTGGATAAGCAGCAGACTCCTCACGTAACAGGGATTACATTTGAAGAAATTGTGCGATCATTATTCGGCAAAATAACGTCATTAGAAATTCGCAAGTTATTATCACTATTGGATTACTTAATGTTTAGTTGAATCCATACAATCACATTTAGTACATCATAACATTTTTCAAAATGTTTGGATGAGCACGATTTGCCGGCACGAAGTGAAAGCGGAGACGGCAGAACTTTGCCCTACAAGAAGGAGAGGGTTAACGGGCTTCAATCTTGAGCCAGATGCCGTCGTCGGATGCTGTGACGAGCGACTTGGGGTCGAATCGCAGCGGCACCTTGGTCCTGGCGCACGGGGAGAAGCGGTACTTGGAGAGCAGCATGGCCAGGCCCAGCTTCCCTTGGAGGATGCCGAACCGCATGCCTGCGACAGAACGCGGCCGTTTAGACAGCGAGCGCAACGAAACGATATAGTGTTGAAGTCCAATTAAACACTTGAAGACCATTGATGTCATAGAATGTATTCGGTTTAATGTAATACGCTTCAACGAGAATGTTAACTGGTCTCCTCCCTTCCTATATCTTGAGTTTGTAATAACTTTGTTTTTTTCTTTAAAAGGTAGGAAGGATACATTCTATGACATCAATGGTCTTCAAGTGTTTAATTGGACAACTTCAACATATACACGTATAAATACATGTGTGTGTGTGGTGTGTAAGCGGTGGGTGAAATGTTCTGTGTAGAATGTGAGAAAATAGTGTACGAATCTGGGGCTTCCAACCCATATTCGTCTTATTAGATTATTGACCGTCAAGAGCATGGAAATCATTGTGGCGCTTGTTTGAAGTTTACGGCCACGACAACTGCTATGGTCATTAGTCCCGTTGGAGTAGTGAATGTGTTTATCTGAGGAGTTGGCTCCCGACTGGTCTCGCGACATGTGTGGTAGTGTGGTGCATGTAAGTGTAAGGGTGTGTAAGAAAGGGGCGGGAATAGAACGAGGAAGAAGATGAAAAGATCATGAGATCCGTGGCCAGGTTATTAGGTTATGCTCCGTCATTTGCACGAAATTGTGCAGAGAAACCACGGAAAACTACTAACAGAGCCACCGGCCGTTGTAATTTGTAATTGAATTGAATTTGCCTTATTTTAAGTGGCGAGACTCGGGCCATCAGGCCCGCTCTTCCGTCTGACCACGCAAATTTTGCTACGCTCCTTTCATCAACTAGCAGAGAAAGGAGGTATTTCTTGGGCGAGAAACAGGCGATTTGAATTTAGCTCAGAGGCGTCATTTAGGCTTGAGGATCTTTTACATGCAAGTAAATCTACTAACATGGGACAGCCGGCTTTACTTCCCCTCCGAAGGAAGGCGTACGAAGGATTTTGTCGCCCTAAAAACCCACGGCTTCGATCGGACTTGAACCCGCGAGCTTGGGTATAACAGTCCGGTACGCTAACCGTCACACCATCGCCGCCGCCTTAATTCCCCTCCAAACAGCGGCTGAATTCTACCTAGAGAGATTCAGTCGAAAATACGCCAATATCAGTTCTCAAACCCTAGAGCACAAAGCTGGCTCTGAAACAGGGCCTTGCGACTCTCCATCAAAACAGGGGACGAAGCTTGAGGGTGCTACTCTAGGAGGCGCTAGTGTCGCCAGGTACAGCTGCACGTTAGGCTCGCCAACGTAAAAATTGGCTAATTGCTGATAAATAGGAAAAGTATCTTTTATGTGTTCAATTATTCATAATATACACACATATAAGAATCCCCTGAAGAAAGCGCGAGCATCGGTGCTCTCTTTTCTAACATTATGGGCCTGCTTGCGACCCGCGAACTCACGCAGCAGCCACGCACGTTTTCAGTATCGTTGGCAGCAGTTCGTGTTTTAGTTCCTATAAGATGGTGCTGCAGCGTGGGCGCGCCTCCGTAATGGTTTCCACCACGTTACAAGGCCCTGCTCTGAACCCTCTCGGCAGGTCTGCGTCCTGTCAGAGAGTTTCTGCGGAAAGAGAGAGGCGCTGTCGGCTTCACCCACCGATGCAGATGCGCGGGCCCTCTCCGAAAGGCAGGAAGGCGTAGTGGGGTCTCTTCGCCTTCTCCTCCTCGCTGAAGCGCTCGGGGTCGAAGCGCTGGGGGTCGGGGTAGTACTTGGGGTCGTGGTGGATGGCCATCACCGGGATATTCACCCAGAGCCCCTTGGGCAGCTGCACGTCGCTGCCGGGCATTTTGTAGTCTCGGGTCACCACACGCACCAGGTTGTTTCCAGGCGGGTACTTGCGCAGCGATTCTGTCGATTTGCACAAAGACATTAAAGAAAAAAATAGAACAATTGAGTATTGGACAATACATATTATAGCTTAGTATAGTACATTATAGTATTCAGAACATATGAATAATGTATACTGTACTATTATGATATAAAGTATGAGCTATATTATGACTCTTACTAGTTTGAGTAAAAGTATGTGCAAATTCCTATTGAGAAATGTGCTAGTTATGTAATGGTTCTATGAGCAAGTACGGTATATCTTGCACCGATGGACATGTTGCAACATAATACACCAGAGTGGAGCCGATAATACCAATGAATAATATTTAAGGAAGTATATGTTTTAAAATATCAGTGAAAGGACTGGATAAACATTTTCTACAATACTAGTTTTGTTAACAATCTACTTGTGATGATTTCCGTTGTTTTCGTTTATGAATGAATTAAATAGACACATAATTTATATTTTTTCAAAACGCAACTTTTGAGTAATTTATAGTCTTTTTAGACAAATCAATACCTGAAAGTATAATGTGTAATTTGTAATATAGTGTAATTTATATTTTCTCAAAACGCAACTATTGAGTCATTCATAGACATTTAAGACTCATCAATAACTGAAAGTGTAATTACTGTAGTATCTAATTGAGTGTATCGAATAGATCATAAAAATTAAAATTACTTCAAGAGCACGCCAACTCACTACATCACATTGCTGTTCTATAATCTCGTTAACGCATAATTATATTACTGCAACATCATTTATAACTACAATATCCATTGCTTCTTTAAACACCGAATGCAAATAATGAATAACGTGCTTCGGGGAAAGCAAAGCAAAGAAAAGCAAAGGAAAAAAAGGGGCTCACCGTTCCAGACCATGTCGAGGTAGCGCATGTTCTGAATCGCGTCGTACGTAAGATGGCCGCCGTTGTCGGCCATTGCCTCGTCCACTTCGTCGCGGAGGCGCTCCTGAACGTCGGGGTTGAGCGCCATCTCGTACAGGGCGAAGCTGGACGCGGTGGACGACGTCTCGAAGCCGGCGATGAAGAACACAAACACTTGAGCAGCCAGTAAGTTATCCGTCATTTCTGAAACATACGAGATACGAATTTTAACTCATCATTGCTCTAGATTATATTTTAGATTAGATTTATTCAGTCACAAAACAGTAAAAACTGTATGTGACGTAGGGGGGACAATATTATCTGCGCACGTTTTCTTGAGTTCCAGAATACCTTCCCGTCATTACCAATTATACCATTACCATTACCCAATTATAAATAGTTGAAAGATGAGTAAAAGTTTAACATAAATAAATTACGAACTGTAAGGTCACAACTATTCTTGCCCTAATAATGGCTCTAAATTTGAATTTGATAATCACATAGTCGCTTTCTAACAGAGTTAATTCCTTGATTGCAGACGCAGACGTATTGTTTTAAAAGTGTTTCATGAGAAGTAAGCAACTGCATCAGAGACGCCACGGTTTTTATGAAGATGAGAAACCATACAGCAAGTAACTGGTCTAAGAGTACTCTTTCACTATACTTGCCTCATCTGTTTCTGTTTTCGCCCAAAAAGAATTGTTTTTGGCTTGTATTCAGTATGAATGTATGTAATTCCAGTAAGAGCGAGAGCTCTCAAATATCCTTGAAAAAAGTACGTAATAATGAAGTGGAAGTAGTGAATAAAAGTAAAGAAACTCGTTCACGTCGCCACTTTTTTTGAAAATATTCGACTTTTCACCACGACAACTCAGTGTACATCCGCAGATCGGAAGTTAAGACTCAAAGGAATTTGGAAGTGTAGATCACGGGATTTGGTTGGAGTTAATTAAGATATTAAAACTGTTTGCCGACGTTTCGGTATATTTTTATTCCATCCTCGAAACATAGTGGCAAAACTCAACACAACACATGGAGTGGTTACAGTGCAAGGGTCCAGCCAGCCCACGTCCACCTCAGGCCAGGGCATCATAGTAAGTGAATTAAAATTCTACTGTGAGTCTTGTCCCTATGTTCTTGAGAGGTTGTAACCATATGTATTTCTTGTAGCAAACCCTAAGTATTTAATAAAAATATTCCGAAACGACCAGCAAATTACGTATTAATGTCTTAATTCACTCCTACTAAATTCTATGATATATATTAACCAATTCTATTTAATGGTCATGAATCTACAATGGTTAACTCAATAGAGTGACAACTCGGTCACAATCATCCGGAAATTTGTATGATATTATTTTAAGCTTCATGTGTTACTGTTAATTCGAGTCGCAATATTACTGTACACCTCATTGTAATTTTAATTCATGTTGCAAATGATAAATATCGTCACTAACTAAATATCGTCAAAACTAAAATGCTAGTAATTGTATAAATTTGAAGGTAAAGGAAAAATTGACAGGTCAGTTCCAGTTTTTCAAATTTGTGGTCGGCAAAATTCTGGCTCTTCAAAAGAAGAAAAAGAAAATATGAGGAAGATAACGGCAACGAGGAAGAGAAGAAGAAAAGTAAGAGAAGGAGGAGTGAGAAGAAATAAGAGGAGTAATAGAAGGAAAAAGAAGAAAAGGTGAAGAAAGTTAGAGAGGGAGGGAAGGCGCAAAGGAGAAGGGAGAAGAGTGGGAAAAAGAGAAGGAAGAGCAGACAAGGAAGAGAAGACAAGGAAGAGAAGAGAAGGAAGAGAAGAGAAGGAAGAGAAGAGAAGGAAGAGAAGAGAAGGAAGAGAAGAGAAGGAAGAGAAGGTAGAGAAGAGAAGGTAGACAAGAGAAGGTAGAGAAGAGAAGGTAGAGAAGAGAAGGAAGAGAAGAGAAAGAAGAGAAGAGAAGGAAGAGAAGAGAAGGAAGAGAAGAGAAGGAAGAGAAGAGAAGGAAGAGAAGAGAAGGAAGAGAAGTGGAGAAAGAGAAGAGAAAGGGAGGAAGAGAAGTGGAGAAAGAGAAGTAGAGGAAGAGAAGAGGAAGAAGAAGAGAAGAGGAGGAGGAGAAGAAGAGGAGAAGGAAGAGAAGCAGGAGGAGGCGGAGAGGCGCGGAAGCACGGATGCCACTCACGGATGTCGTCGCCGCTGTGGACGGCGTTGGCGAGCAGCTGCGCGTCCTCCCCGGCGGCCTCCTTGTCCTCCTGCACGCTGCCGTGGCGCTTCAGCTGCAGCAGCAGGTCGATGAAGTCGTGGCGCTGGACGCCCTCCTCCTCGCGGAAGCGCACCATCTCGCGCACGGCGCGCGTGAAGAAGTCGGTGATCCTCCGGCCCTCGAAGGAGAGGCCCAGCGCGCGCGCCAGCGGCGGGAAGAAGAGCAGCGTGAGGCGACGCGCCATGTTGGCGGCCGTCGGTTCGAACACCGCGCGCCCCACGCGCCGGAACTCGCTGTCGGGGTCGTCCATGGCGTGCATTTGCAGCCCCAGGGCGCACGAGCCGATCACGTCCGTCGCGAACTGCGCCAGCATCTGGGCGAGCAAAGCGTGCGCGTGAGAGGGCGGCTTCGGCGGTGTAACAGCTAGCGAACTGTCATACCCAAGTTCGAGGATCTAAATTCGATCGGAACCGTAGATTTGTGGAAGCAAAAAGTCCTTTGTACGCCTTGCTTTCGAGGGGAAGTAAATCCGGCTGTCTCGTGTAGTAGATTTACTACGTGTAAAATATCTTCAACTCCAAAAGAAGCCTTTGAGCAAAATTGAAACCATTTGTTTTGTCATCTGAGGACCTGCGAGAGCGAAATGTGCGTGGTGGCCTGATGGCCTGAGTCTCGCCACGAAGAATAAAGCATGATTGAATTGAATTGAATTAAATTGAGAGAGGAGTATTCATGGGTCGTGGGTCGTTCACAGATCTGCTACGAATGTACTGGAAGCGGGAAGTCCGTTAACGCACATTTTGAAATTGCGAAAATAGTCATAAATATTTGTTTGATTTGTAGATAAAGAACTAGTAATGTTAGTAGCTGAAGTGCCATTTAATGGTTTTTTTGTCCCTTTGGGTACTGATACCATGAGGGAACATCAAATTAACGATAGGGAAAATGATGAGTGAATGATACAAAAACAAGGAAGGAGACACGGCAAAAGTGAGAACATGTGGCAACCTAGCGTGAACTCACTTTATTTTCCATAAATTCCACATGGATTGGTCAGGGATTGAGTCTGATGTCGAGGGTTTAAGGATGAAATGCGCTAGAAAACACGCCATGTTTCCCCACCTTATTTCATCGTTTACTGATAAGATTGTTTTGTATAGTTTGCGCGTTTTTATACGTAGGCAAGGCGATGTGGTTCAAATGAAAGTCCTGAAAAGGTTACAAATTAAGACACAGCAGACACAGCAAGACTCCCCCTATTCCTAAATGTTAATATCTCGATACTGAATTGAATTGAGGCCTTATTTTACGTGGCGAGACTCAGGCCATGAGGCCTGCTCTTACATCCGACCACGCAGTTTCGCTACGCTACTTTCACCAACTAGCGGAGAAAGGATGTAATTCTTGGGCGACAAACTTTTCTTATCTTAACAAAGCTTATCTTCTTACTATAAACATCTTGTTCACATTTTAAATGTCTTGAAACAGAAACAACGGACCAAATTCGAGATACTATTAACATTTACGAACAACATGGGGCTTACTGCGGATGCTGTGTCGTATCTTGTTACTGTCGCAAACTCTTCAATTAATTGAACACCACGAATACTGAAACCTACTGTTATTTTTATGTGGAGATATTGAATGATACAGTTTTTTGCTTGAAGAAGAGCTCTATTTATTTAAATCTTAGAAATGTTAGAGTCGTCTTTGCTGTCCAAAAAACGTTTATTATTCAATATTCTCGCAAGAAAACAACAGTAGGTTACAAATTAGTGAGATCAAATGTGTAAATCAATTTTTCAATGATACTTCGAGTTACTCATGCGATTTATGTTAGAAAGTAGTTCTAGTTATCCATTACCTTTTCACAAGTTTACAAAGATACAAGTTTCCAGTTGATGAAATGACGATGCTTTCGATAGATCGATTGCAGCAAAATGAAAACCAACAAAATGAAATATTAAATAAACAACGTCAAATAACTGTTTATTTTATAAATTTTAAGATATTAATATATTGGGTGTTAATAATATAAAATCATTTAGGATGCGGAAGAGACATACACCTTAGGCCCACTAGCTTGCGTTTAATACGCAAATAGAAAAAAATTGGGTTTGAAAATTTCGATTTTAGTGACGATGTGATTTATCTTGTTACTATATATTGTTCACCCCACTTTTATGACAGTCTTGAGACAACAATAAGATGAAGCTTGCGTCGATGAAAATCGAGATACTAACATTTACGTATCGCAAACTTTCTTTGGAAAATATCGAGTGTGGTGAAGGTGGTGTTAACTTTGGCGCTTACTGTGGCTGTTTACGCTTGCTGTGACCAGTGAGGCTTAAGCTACTGTCGCAAGCCCTTCAAATACAGATAGGAGCAGAACGGCGCGAGGCGAGAGTGGGGCGGGCGGTGGCGTGGCTTGGCGTGGCGTGGCGGGGAGGGCGTGGCGGAGAGTGCGGACGGCGCGGGACGGAGCGGGACGGGGCGGGGACGTGCAGGGCGTGGCGTGTCGGGGCGTGTCGGGGCGTGTCGGGGCGTGTCGGGGCGTGTCGGGGCGTGTCGGGGCGTGTCGGGGCGTGTCGGGTCGTGTGGGGTCATGTCGGGGTGTGTCGGGTCGTGTCGGGGCGTGTCGGGGCGTGTCGGGGCGTGTCGGGGCGTGTCGGGGCGTGTCGGGGCGTGTCGGGGCGTGTCGGGGCGTGTCGGGGCGTGTCGGGGCGTGGCGGGGCGGGGCGGGGCGGAGCGGGGCAGCGTTGCGTGGGTCGCTCACCTCGCGCATCTCCATGGCGTCGCCGCGCGCGGCGGGCGCGTCGAGGTGGCGGGAGAGCGCGTGGCCGCAGTCGCTCATCAGCTGGAACATGAGGCGCGTCTTGCCCGAGGTGAAGGCCGGCGTCATCTTGGCTCGCAGCGCGCGCCAGCGCCGGCCCTTCAGGTTGAACACGTGGGCCGACAGCGGCATCGCCTTCTCGTCCACGGGGAAGCGCCGGTCGTGGAAAGAGTCGAAGTCCTTCACCATCACCGTCTTGATCAGGTCAAGGTCGCGTAGCAGCAGGTACGGCTGCCGCATGCGGTAGCCGCCGACGAACCTGCAGCGGACGGGTTTATCTTACCGGCTGAGATGGCTTAGCGCAGCCTGGCTGGCTGGAAGGTATCAGAGTTCGAGTCCCGACGGTGGCGAGTTTTCGGCACTGACTATAAGTAGGTCAAGTACTGTCACTGAAAGGAGGAGAATTCTCGGGAAGGCTACTCTAATTGGCGTATTGTTGTTCTTTTCAGATCAACCCTAGGCCAAAACGCTTGTCACATCCTGTTACTCAGGTGCTACAATTTTGAAGAACACGCTTTCCCCTTCTGTTTCTTTTCCATAATTCGTTCCGTTGTTTTTTTATACACGAGATACATTTAGTGGTTGCGAGGAATTTAAAGCAGAATGCAGCAAGGAAAATTGAAGAAAAATATGATGGGGAGGGTGTCATTGATTAATGGGCTAAGAGTTCTTATACGAATTTTCAGTCATTTTATGAATCTGTACTAGGATTTGTATTATGACTGAGTACATGATATCAAGGACTGGCCGTTTAAAGGACCGTCTGCATTGTTTGATGGATTGATGATTGATGGTCTGGAATAGTTGCTCTGATACTTCTTATAGACTAATAATATCTTTATTCATTGTAAATAACCTTTTTAATTTTTTACGTTTAGAGATAAGAGTATGAAAAAGAAATATTTAGGTATCTTAATCCCGAAAATGTCGATTATCGGGAACGTACATTTAAAATATTTCTGATTCAATACTGAAACTTTTCCTAATGCGCAATTTCTCTGCAGATACACATCGTTATGGCATAATTCAAGATTAATTCAAACTCTACGCGTCGTGACATTTGAGATAAAATACTTTCGTTATCGAGAATTCCAATTTATATCTTTTTTAGTATTGAATTTTACACCATCTCCTGATAAATTATTTAAAAAATTAGTCCGTTTTACATCAACCGAAATGTAGGCTAGAGTTTCTTAGTTTTCAAGAAAATCAGCCTTGTATTTACATGATAATGCCCATTCAATAGCTTTCTAAGCTTTTCTAAATCACGCAAAATTATTGTAATTTCATAAAGCAAAAAATGATCTAGTCTTTAAGCCGGAGAAGAAACACTTTTCTCAAACTAATCAGGAAACAACGTCAACAAATTTTTTTATACTTTCATAAAATTTATCAAAATTATTACTTCAATTGAAAATAATATACTCCTCGTCGAAGTTAAAAGGCTACAATAATTTAACTGCCAAGTTTCAAGATATATTCATAATACGTGCATTTTTCCTCAAAGCATTTCAAAACCTTTAATTTGTATCAAACAAATCACATTTTTTTTTGTGTCCTTTACTTTTTTGACTAAACGAAAGGATAATTTAATCAATAGTTCAATGATTGCCTAACATCCTCTGTTCTGATGTGGAAACGTGAGCACACGACTTGGTTCGTCGACCTATATTGGGTTGCTCAAGGCAGGACTACGCAATCAGAAATAAATTACCGACGAATAACAGGGCAAGAGCCACGCCCTGATGACCTTGAAGAAGGCAGTGGTTCATTTCTCAGAGGGGTCTCCCAACATCTAAAGATCCTTTGCAAAGAAGCGACAGACTTGCTGTAGGGAATCGTATTAGACGTTGTAACAAGTAAACAATAATGAATTATTTTACATGTATCGGTTTGCGTCAATTCAATGAAAATTGGTTATTAGGGGAAACAAGAAAACTGCTATAGACATACATTTGTAATCCATTATCGTAAGTGGACAGTATCATACGCTGAAAAAATATCGTGATGGTTTATACAAGTGAAACCTTTAGGTGGACTTACTTTTATTTCTTATATAAGTTTACCTAATGAGGATCTATTTTAGCTACTTATAAAACATTTTCGGTTTTGTGTCGAATAAATATGCGGAGAGGAAGAAAGTTGGCTGCATGAAGAAAATGTTACTTCCGTTTTGAATGAATGGAAAAACAAATGACGGCGATGAAGTGTAATATATGTACTAACATCTTATATAAACAAGATTCATATTTATATCTATACTAATATATTAACGTAAACCCAAAGTTTTCTTATAATATTTCCAATTGTATAATATATTAGTGCCCCACTTTGGGCATACCATGGAAGTAAATCAAGAGCTCTTCCCAATAATATTAACAATTTTCGCAAGATTTTTACTGTCCCGTGTTGGGCCTCATATTGAAGTCAATCAAAACTTATCTTTATAGTAATTATTAAAATTTTACAATCTTTTTAACTATATCTCTCTACAATTAACTTCTCCTGGTTTACTTTTTTGTCAGGCTTTTAGTCACGCTATTGTGGTAACTCGCAATTTTACTCTTTTATACACCAATTTCTCTCTCTTTATAATGAATGGAGTGGCTAGATCGAGTATTTATTTAATTTTTGGGCGTCAGCGTACTTACGCTTTCTCAGGGCACTGTTCGTTTCTTCGTAGGCCTGAAAATACCGCTCATACGAGTATTCGGGTAATAAAAATTCGGGTAAATTCCAGTAATAATTTAATTATTGTTAGAAAATATTTGTTACTACTGTTACTAATAAATTAAACAACTTGCAAATTTTGTTTATGATTTTTCCAGCGACATTAAGTATCGGTTGCCATAATTATTTTTTCAATTTCTAATTATTTTTAGTGATAAAAATATATCATCATATTTCTCTAATTGTTAACTTTGATAGCCATAGACACTCTCTAAACAAATCAACATAACAATTCTTTCTCAATCTTAAAATTATATCTAAATATAACTTAGCCCGCAGCTATACACCTCAAACGCCTTTTATGCCCTATCAACAATGTCTTAATTTAGTTATCTGCTTTGATTTCTCAAAAAAATCTCAAATTGTACAAAATTTTCTTCCTTCAATTAATATTTGGGTTTCTGACACCTAATAGTTTCAATGTCTCAGTTTCATTTGCGTCATCGCGCAATTCCTTATATTTCGCAAGTTATTTGACATTGAAGTTTTGTTTACAAATGACAAAAATTCCACAATGCATTTTGCCTTGTCTCACTATAAAGACGCAACGACGTTGCGTTACAGTGCGATACTCTCTGAACGTACTGGACCAATGTCAATGAAACTTTCATGCTAGCTTCCTTTGAAGGTCAGGAGTATACTATAGGCTATGATTTACAACCGCAAACGATAATATATTTACAAAATATATACTTTCTGGAGTTTTTTCGCCTAGCGTTGCATCACAGATTCAAGAGTGCATCAAGAAATTCATCGTGCAATAGCTCAGCCGCGTGATGCGATAGCTCAGCCGCACCAGATGATGGCGACTGAGATCTACGTTTGAGTTCATCAATGTACAGAACTGCGTATAGGACTATACTGTTTGTCTATTTTCACTGTCAATTGCTTAATGCAATTCACAAAATTCACAAAATGCACAAAATGATATTGAGTTTTCCCCGATTTATAAATCCACACCCACACGGGGTCTCAAGGATGCAACAAATTGTGTTGGATTGTCAGTGAATAAACATAACTTACAGGAGCAAATACGTAAAAATACTCCAAATATTTTTTCGTTGATATCCAATGGGATTTTTTTCTGTAACAATATGCCTCCTCAAACAATAATCTTTATGCCTCCTCAAATAATCATAAGAAAAACACATTAAGAACAAAACAAAACATCCAAACGTCAAAACAATAAAATATCAAATACAACACTATTCACATATGTGCACACTTATCTATATCGATCTATACATCTGTATCTATAGTACTACTAGACACAAGGGCGTTGCGTTACACTGCAATACTCTCTGAATGTACTGGACCAAAATCAATGAAACTTTCATGCTACCTTCCTTTGAAGGTCAGGAGTATACTACAGGCTATGATTTACAACCACGAACGATAATATATTTACAAAATATTTAATTTTCGGGACATTATTCGCCTAGCATTGCATCACAGATTGAAAGTGCATCAGCGTGCAATAGTTTAGCCGCGCGCTACCAGAAGATGACTGAAATCTACGATTGAGTTCATCAATGCACAGAATTGCGTATAGGAGAATACTGTTTGTTTGTATCCACTGTCAATTGATACGAAGTGATTCTGAGTTTTTTGGTAACTTGGATATTGATTTTAATTGCGTATAGGTGTGAATGTATTAAGTGTTCCAGATAAATACAATGATTGGAAGAAATAATTTTCTGATGGATGTTCTTAATATTGTCGTAAAAAGCTTTGAATACATCCATGTTTAGTTTTAGTAAATTAAGCATGATTATTATGTAATTACGAGTTGCTCGAGGGACAGTGTGAGCGAACATATTATGAGTCATCTACGTGTCGTACTGAAACTGTGACGGATGGATACATTTTTGTACGGAAGTGTTTTACTGTAGTGAAGAGTGAAAGCGTCCCTTCTGATGGTGAAGAGATGATTATTTAAAATGATAAAAGTTTGGCAAGAAGTATAATTGAAGCAAAATAGAAATGGTAAATGGGTTTTTTGACTAAAACTAAACTTTTGTTGACGATATTGGAATTAACAAGACACAGCAGATAGTATTTGTACGGGCATTAACAGTTATTTACGAAGTAACTTCGTAAGATATCTTATTAGAAATCGAGAATGGAGAATTATCAAACGAGGTCCTTGTACGTAGTTAGCCATGTTGGACAAATTTCATTGTACTATCATTTTCGTTTTAATTAGACTAATCATTCTACATTTCAGATTTATAGCAGCTTATAGGAGTTTCACTTTATGTTACCAAATTGGATGAAATTACTTTATAAGCTACGACTCACTTTTCGTCGGGAAACTGTTTGTATTGGTCCTGAAGGATCTCGCCTTCGGTCTGGCGCATGAGTAGGAAGTCCTTGACGGTGCCGAAAAAGGGTACCGGCTCCGGGTGGGCTACCCCTCTCTTCTTCCAGAAATCGTAGTTCCATGTCAAGTACACGTACAGTGACCCCAGCAACGCAGCGCCCCCGGACACGAGCGCCGTCAACGCCGAGATGTCCAATCCGAGCAGAAGAGCCATTCTGTGGAGAAGAACTGTCTTAACCCAGTGGTGACGTAGTAACCCCGGCCTGGCGCTCGTAAACGTTTCCAACGTCCATGAACGTTCTAGAATTATTAGAAAGACGAGTCAGGAAAACAGTCCTTAGTTTAAGAAAATAGTTTGACATTTAACAAGTTAAAGAAAACAGTCGTTGCATTATTAATTTTTGCGAATTAAATCACTGATTGGAAAAAGGAAGTCTAACTAACGATGTTTAGAGAAAACCTAGATTAACCCGTATAATATTGTTCGTATTGTTTTGGGATATATTATAAATTTACAATACCGTGCAGTCTAGAGGTAAATGTCCCAGAAGTACATACCATAGACTTGACTAGGCTATAACAAGAAGTAAATGCAGTTTCAGCTTTATAATAATAATAATAATAATAATAATAATAATAATAATAATAATAATAATAATAATAATAATAATAGTGGAAGTAATATTTATACCTAAAGCACATGTTGGAATTTTTTCCAATTTCAGGAACTGATATTTTTTGTTTTCTACAAACGTGATATTGATTGAATGTTGACCCAGCAACAATTATCATACAGATAATAATGAAAGATTATTTATCAATTTAAGGATTGAATCAAAAATTTGTATAAAAATAATTTGTTAACGTAAACATGTTTATGCTATTAATCTGACAAGAAAACAAAAGCATGCCATTCCTCTTCCAACATTATCAGTAAGCCACTGATCTATGAAATTTCTAAGAAAATGCACAAATCCAGTAAAACAAAAAATTAAATGTAGTTGTGAAATGAATGAGATAAATGTAATATATTTATCACTAATAAAGGCATTTTTCTATTTTCAGGAGAAGACTTTTTCCTATTTTTATTTGTAATAAAATTGTAAAATAAACAAAAATATAATTATGAAGCAATATTATCAACTCGGGAAAAGTATAATATTAAATTATGTACTAATTTTAAATACCTATATTAACATAGATCTATTTAAAAAAATAAGGAATCACAAAAATCAATGCAACAGTAATATTCTCAAGCGTCAATAAGGAACGGAACATTTTTTAGTAATTAAGAAACAGTTTTTGAATTCTTACTCCTTACGAGTATTTTTGCCAACGTTAATGAGTCAACTCGCTATCGTGAGAACATAGAGAAGATCACTAACTTGCAAACGAAATTGCATAGTTTAAAGAACGTGGTTCTAGGCACATGTAATTACATATTTTTACCGGTAAAAATTACCCGCATTAATATTTTTTTGGAGTTTGCTAGATCTAGTCAATTAATTAAAACCAGTTTTATTTTACATATATTTACACATTTTGCTCTAATTACATATTTTACCCATTCCTATATAAGGTGGATCACATAAGTTGGTCACCGCAAATATCTTCAAAAAGGTTTGAGATATCGAGATGCCATTTGCGCCATGTTTTTGTGGATGATAGGGCAAACAACAAATATCGTTTTCTTGTTAGTACAGTATGCAATTTTAGAGATATTGACATAGCTTTGTTTTTTTAAATGGACATATCTATTTTTTCTCCATCATCCTAAAGTTCTTTAAAAATGAAATGCAATTATATAAATATTGTCAATACTCCAAAAGTATTTTTGCAAAAACAGTGCAATTAGGATGATAAATAAAGGATGTTGTCTGGTATCAATAATTTTTTTTTTAAATTAAAAAATTATTGATATCAGAAAACATCATTTATTTATCGTAATAATAGAAGGTACCTACCTCACCAGCGATCTAATTAAAAAGTGCAATTAGGACTTGATAAATGCCATGTCGCAGCGCGCAAGGACGGCTGACCTTCCGCGCTGGTTCAAAATGTGCATCGCGATCGACGGGAAACACTCAGAGCACGTGGCCTGAAAATAGTGAATTTCTTTCGCGCTGCCATTTTCACAAACTACGTACAAAACTACTTTTACAAACTACACTAATTTATTTCGTGTTTAATTTCTTCCGAAATTCTACTTTTTATAAACATTTTTAACAAGGGGCTAGAGTATATTTGCACGACGAATACTTTGCTTGTTTTAATAAGTCATTCCGTTATTTGTTGTCTACGGCAATAATGTGAAATAAATTAACTAGTTTATCACGGGCGAACAGCACTTTTAATAGAAAATCGTTAGTAATCCTTCAAATGTGGACGTACAAAGTTAATGTAATTATTTCACTCGTAAGTAGACGAGATTATTAAAAAAAACCTATGTGATTAAAAATGTTTAATTTTACTCTCAACAATTTGAAATATTTTTAATTGGCCATTTATTTGCTTTTGTTTTAGAGGAAATGGGAATTAATATCGCTTTCGGGTCAATGACTATCAACCGACTTCGCCAAGACTGTCATGGCCAAGTATCCAGTGACATACGGTCACTCCAGAGTAGTGTCTACAACCCTCGCTTTTAAATGTGCAGTCAATGCCTTCTGAATATTGGCAGTTCTTCTGGAGGCAATACTCTCCAACTCGTTTATATTACTTAGCTGTTGATCTAGTCCGCGACCTTCCCAAACCGGCTCTATACGAAGGAGGGGGAAGTAGCTCATTATATATTAAAAGAGGGTTCAAGAACCGATAACAAATGGCGATGATCATTCACTATTACATAATGGTATGTACAGTTCATAACGTGGAATGTCGTAACATGGTAACCATTATTTACACTCGAACACCATTCATCACTACACAATAACGTAACCATGTTTACGTCTTTAAGCCAAGAAGAAGAAGAAGAAGAAGAAGAAGAAGAAGAAGAAGAAGAGGAAGAAGAAGAGGAAGAAGAAGAGGAGGAAGAAGATTAAGAAGAAGAAGAAGAAGAAGAAGAAGAAGAAGAAGAAGAAGAAGAAGAAGAAGAAGAAAGCGTATCCTCTCTATCGAACGCCATATGCGCGGCGATGCACTTACTTGTTACGTCACTTGCGCCGGTGTCGCTTTCGCGCGTCGGCGGCTGACTGGCGTCTCGACTGCGAGCGCGTTTGTTTTTATCGTTCTCGAATTGCGACGAGCGACGACCGCGACTCCAGGAAGAACGGGTCAAGGTCCAACATGACTTGCGGTTGGGAGCGGCGTGCCTGCTGGAGGCCGCTCTACCGCTGCCGACCCTGCCCCCTTTTCCCCAGGAGATTCCTAGTAAATTGGTGCCAACCAGATCAAGAGTTTTCCTCACCGAGATGTTGCGTGAGGCTCTTGCAGTATGGTTAGTCGTAATCAGTTGTAATGACTGATAGGCGGAAAAGAGAATGCTGAGTAATGATGATACACCCAAGAATATTACTGGTTCATGGTGAGGATGCAGGAATTTGAAGCGGTCTTGAAAACAGGCAAAAGTAGGCAAACACTGTTATTGGTTGCTTTTTTTCCATCGTTGCAAACACATATTTCACCATTGTATGCTATCGTTTGCTGTTGAATTGAAAATATATCAACGGTCACAGTTGTTGAAAAAGATGAATTGAGTTATTTTTAGCTATATTAATTCCTATTTTATCTTTAAAGTAAGAAATGATTCATTAAAATGAAATAATGCATCAGTTCGATTTCATATTCTCAATTGAAGTAAAATATAAAAAGAAAATTAATCAAAAGTATCTTGATTTTGTAATCCTGTATACTGAAGAGTGATTTAAGACTATCAACTTCCTACGTTTATGTTAGAAGGTTTAACAGACAAATATTCTTGTTTCTCAAAAAACGCTGTCCGTTCGTTAGCGATAATTGTTAACTTATAGAGGCTTGTTAATTTATTTCATATTATTACTATATACTGTACGATTTAATATCACAATACAAAACAAAAACCAGGAAAGAATTCGCCATTCAAACATATTCCGGTCACTTAGCAAAGATGTTTTTGTTAGGGAAAGTTTAGTAATAAAATAAACATCAAATAGTCATGAGTAGTGAAGAATATAAATATAATACAATTCTGGATTATTTGAGAGAAAAAAATGTGGCGAACTATTTTTGTGTGAAGCCACTTTTCACTACCCCGCACTATTCCAGCTTGCGCATGTACACCCCCTTCTGGATTTTAAGGGGAAATGCGTAAGAAGTCAGGGTAAGTTGCCCGTGTCCGTAGGAGCGCCGGGTCCCCAGACGGGAAAGTAGTTTGACGTGCCTGCGTCAAATAAAGCAGCCGTAAATACTATACCACAGCACACGCGGCCAGCTTACGTCTGTTTCTTGACGTCGATTGTGCATAACTCAAAAATCGTGCGTTTTAGAGCCGTAATGCTTTGGAGGTCAAAAATCTTCTGCTTTCTTTCTCACGCCGTAATCTATAAAATTAAATATATTGGTTCCAGTACCACATTTTAGGGGAAGCGTTGTTTTGGCTATCTCCACCCTTTGCGGACGGTGAGACGCGAAGTATTACAATATGTTTCGTTAAAATTTTTCCCTTTCAAACGGATGTGAGAAATACGCGGGTGTCGTGCTTTCGAAAGTTCATGCAAAAGTACGCTAGTTTATATTTAACTTTGAAAGTTGATTTACAAAAAGTATTGAACGACGCGATGCTGAAAACACAAAATGACATTTACAGATTGGTCGTACACTTCGGTATTAATCTCGGTTCTCTACCTCCTACTGCGTCTGTTACCAGATTTAAGTGATCTCTTTATGTAAAATTACGCATATATTGTTCAACATAGCTCAATATTCTCAAGTCAAAATAAGTCATGTTTTGTAGGCTGGAATATTAAAAGAAAGGAAACCATTTCTTGACATTTATGATTTACTCAAGTAGAAATTACATTACGACACGATTTAACAAATGAGTTGAGACAAGAGATATAAGTTATGACAAATTTTTTGTGTGTACCTGTGTTATTCAATTATTGACGATTAAACTGTGAATTGGAAGATTTAATCACTTCAGAACAAAAAAACATTACATACAAAAAAACATTTGTATCTAAGCCTACTGCTGTTCAGTTACTGTTCTATAATGTTAGAAATTCGCAGTGTTGCTTCACTCTCTTCGTCAACATTTTTTTTCAATATTTCACCTATTTTTTCCGTCTCGTACTTTCCCTTCCTTTCACCCGCCTCCACGAGGGAAGCGGGTCGGGCAAGAGAATTACCACGCCATTCATCACAACACGTCCATTACCCGTCGAGGAAATTGAATGTATAATATATAATGAATCACGTGGGCTTGTCGCTCATATGCGCGCGAGCGCAGGCGTTGATGGCAGAGTGAAGGGGGCGGTGAGATGGCAATGGAAGCGGCAGCGATGGCGTTCATGTTAAGTGTAGGTGGGGGGCGGTAGGTTGCATTGGTGGCGAGGGTTGTGGTGACTGTCGAGGTATCCATGGTAGTTGCAGAAGCAGCAGTAGGCTGAAATTGCAGCCAGAAATGTGCCATTCCGGTTCCAGAAACGGAACGGGTAGAGCTGAACATAATATCAAACTATGAAAGCAATGATGGTTGTTATAAGGTGAGCTTGTTTAGGAGAACGTAGTTAGCGTGAGGGGAGGAAGTAAGAGAGCGAGGATGCAGTCTGCTAAAGGGATAGTGTTGGAAATTATGCAAGGTAGTGGGTAACGACATGGACGATGATGTAATATTGAAAGCAGTTGAGGGCTGCAGGAATGGTGATGATGTTGAAAGTGAAGTCAGGTGGTATATATTTGTTATAAGGTAACGTATATTACAGTAATGATACTGCTGAGCACTATGCAGAATGGGATCCAGTGCGGAGACGACAGCGGTGTATATGCCAATAGCGGCATCCAGAACTATTGAAAGGGTGACGACTCGTGCGACACTGACGACAACGGCCAGAGTGGATTGTGGCGAAAGCAATAACAGGAAAGGGTCGTGTGCGGTATAGGAGCTGGTGGCCACGAAACGGGTATTGATGACTACAGTATGACAGAGGATGGAGAATAGGTGGTGATAGTGACGGCACGGATTATGACTACGGCGTCGTGGGTGTTGGTGGTGACAGTGACGACACAACTGATGCTGGCTCCATTGGCGACGATATACACATGATTGGTGACCTCAATGACATCATTGGTGATATCGACGACACGATGGTGATGACGATGGTGGGAGGGGTGCTTGATGAAGATGCCAGATGGGTGATGACGATGTTGCGAATTGATGGCGGTAAGAACGATAACTACTGCAGTGGGGCGGTTTGGATGGTGACGGCGATGGCGGTGACGGCACGGTTGGTTGCGCTGGCGGAGTGGGCGGTGGTGAGGATGGCAGATGGATGACGACGACCTTCCGGATGGAAACAACGGCGGCAAGGGCGATAACGAGCGCAGCGGGGACGGCTTAGATGGTGACGACGGCTGCGGCGACGGCAACGCCCCTGGCGTCAACGAACGCGTAACGCAACGCGCGATAGGCCATTATTTTTCAATGAAGACGCGCCCGACCACCCGCAGCTTCGGGAGGCGCCATGCATAATGTATGTGCGCCGCACGCCGCAAGCCGCTCGGCGACGATGTCAGCCAATTTGGTGATTAGATCTCTTAACGCCGCGCGTTGCTATGCGACGTCGCTCTCCCCCCCCCGCCCCCATCACCCCTCAGCTCCGCCCCGCCTCGCCCCGCCCCGCTCCGCCCAGCCCGACCCACCCCGCCCCTCCCCACCCCCCCCGGGCCGCCTCGCCCTTCCTCGCCCCGCCCCACCCCGCACAGCTCCTCCCTGCCCCTTTCCTCCCCGCCCCACCCCGTCCAGCTCCGCCCCGCCCCGCCCAGCCCCGCCCCATCCCGCCTGTCCCCGCCCCGCCCAGCCCCGCCCCGTCCAGCTCTATTCCCCGCCCCGCCCAGCCCTGCCCATCCCCGTCATGCCCCGCCTCGCCCTTCCCCGCCCCGCCCCGCGATGTTTAGCGCGGCGGGCGCCGCGTGGACCCAAACGCGCGGAGAATCGCTCTCTACGGTTCCGCGGCGCGAGCGACGGCTGCGGTCAGGAAGATCAGATCCGGACGAACCGAGGATGTTTTGCGAATTCCGCCTGGAAGCTTGGACGTTTAACGTTGGGTTTTTGTAATGATGGTTTGGTAAATGAGGTGTTGATGCATTTTGTGAAAGATGTAGGGTTTTTTACTTTTTTGCATACGTTCGTATGTAGGGAGTAATATACGTTGTATAGAGAAAGTTATGTAGCGGGATATGTAATGTTATGCAGCGGAAAATCGATTTTGAGATTTGATCGGAAATACACGTTCTGCGGTCCCCTGATAGCGAAACTGCTTTCTTTTCCACAAAACGGCGGTCCGTCCGTTTGATCATCTGTCCATCCGTTAGTCCGTCTGTCGTCTGTGAACAACACTAACGTTTAAATATGCGTCGATTTTTTTCTCAAGTGAATAGTCCGCGGTCAAACTAGCCTCACTCAAAGCTCACTTTAAATAACATTCTACAATTTTTGGAGCTACTCTGACTGTGGACCGTTCGCGGTACCTTTTTGTTTAATGATTTTCCTGAATTTATTATTTCTTCTTCACATTTCACTCGGCTGTTGCCCGAAGACCGTGGGTGGCGAAATATTTACGTGAAGTAATTTGTTTGTTTCCTAGGATTGAGAACTCTTTTTGTTTTTTTACTCATAAATTACTGCAGTTATCAACATTTTGTTATGATACAAATATCCTATTTGAAAACTACAACAATAACAATTTTCGTGAACACAATCTTTCATAAATTATCTTATTACCCTTATCAAAAACTCGCTACAAATCCCTCCCTGTTTACATGCATGGCCAAATTTTCTCGTAATCATTAATTTATAAAGTTTACTGTGATACAAAACTTGGTCTTCATACAATAGCAAATACATATATAAATTAATGTTTCCCGTTTTGCTACTTTTCTTTTGGAGACCCCCCGCAAACTTGAACGTCGTCCATTTTCCATTCAGCCTCCATTTCAAAAGCATTCGGTCTACTCCAATGGTACCACACACGTAATTATATTTCTTTTCTAATATTGCATTTAGTACCTTAAAACATTGTAAATTTACAACCTTTACAAATTCACAATTCAGACTAATTCTTCCCGCAACCAAATACACTGTAACCATGCTTAAACATCTGACTCACATCGTCAGAACATCGTCTCCCCCGTTTTTTCATCTCGCGCGCCCTTCATCTGTGTCTCATCTCACTCCTGATTGGTCACACATATTTAACATAGTATCTGTTTATTCTTCCGTTAACTTTCCTCCACTATTGTTGTCGTCCGTATTGATAATTACGTAAAATAATAAGTTCCATTTAATTATCTTTGTGACAACCCATCACAGTACATTACTTGAAGCCGTTGTGACATGATCAATTTTTTCTCAGAAATGACTCAAAATATTTCTTTAAATTTCTTGTAGGAATAGCAAACTTTGGTTTGGAACAGTTTTGCAACTAACAAATTGATAATAGATATTTTTCTTTCAAAAGGAATTTGCTGTCCATAAAGGGTGTTCATAAATATCACATACATTTTCTTGAAAATTATGGTAGTTTTTGCTCAATATTGTGTGAAATATGTGCTATATTAAAAACTAAAGAAAAATAAAATTTATCAATAAAGGCACCATATTTTTTCTTTAACACTTTGGTAGGGATTGTACTAAATGTACTGTATAAGATTATCATAAACACAGTTCTGGTCTATTCTTTTGTTTTTTAAACAATTGTTGTAATTTTTTGATATCTCTATCACGTTGTTAGTATAATTAAGGGCCTTATGAATACAATATTTATTAAAACAAGAGATCCAAGTATATCTTTTAAGTTTCTCGAAAACTCAAAACTTTTCTGTGAAAATCAGCTCCAATTCTCGCATTTTCAGAAACATCCAAACTCCATTTTTTCGAAAACAGCTTCAAATGTTTTCTTCAAACTTTTTCTTAGGCAAGTGCTAAATGCAGTGTATAATATGTTATATAAGTCATTTTGCTATTTTTTTAAATACACAAATATATTTTTAAATATTTCTTTCGCCATTACTTTGCACATTTCCAGTAATAAGTATACTTTATTGCCTTTATGAATGGAAATGCTTCAAACGATTTCTAATGAAGTTATTCAAGAATTCAAAAAATTTCTGTCTAAAGAAGCAACCTTCTGTACAAAAATAGACTAAACAAAATTAAATACATTTACTAACGAGTATTCCTTTTGTGGCATTCTGTATACTATTCCAATATTGACAAACAATTGTCACACATGAAATTTACTCTTTTTGATTTTGTTTCTTCACACATATTCGTAAAGAAAACTTGAAATTAATCTTGCCGCGGCAATTGTGGTTTAAATCGTATTAAAGTTATTTTAATTTAATTCGTGTACGCCTTGTATCGTTGATGGCTGTGGCTCACAGAATGGAGTCATTAAACACTTAGTCATTAAACGCTTGTTGCTCGTTCGTCTGCGTCTTTCGATGTTCGTCGTTCATTAATATTTTTCTTTTTTCAAAATTTTAGATTTTTCATTTTTATTTTTTTTTTGAAATTTATAATTTTGATTTTTTATATTTTTCGATTTTTTATATTTTTCGATTTTTTATATTTTTCGATTTTTTATATTTTTTGATTTTTTATGTTTCGATTTTTATATTTTTGAATTTTTATATTTTTCGTTTTTTCAAAATTTTAGAATTTTCTTTTCTTTTGTATCATCTTCCTTCGTACTTCGCTCGTCGTTCGTAACTGGTCGCTTGTCACTCGAGAGAGACGAGACGAGACGTGACGTGACGAGACGAGACGAGACGAGACGAGACGTGACGAGACGAGACGAAACGAGACGTGACATGACGTGACGAGACGTGACGAGACGAGACGAGACGTGTTGTGACCTTACGTGACGAGACGTGACGAGACGTTACGAGACGTGACGTGACGTAACGTGACGAGACGTGACGTGACGTGACGTGATGAGACGTGACGTGACGAGACGTGACGTGACGTGACGAGACGTGACGAGACGTAACGAGACGTAACGAGACATAACGAGACGTGACGAGACGTGACGAGACGTGACGAGACGTGACGAGACGTGACCAGACATGACAAGACGTGACAAGACGTGACGAGACGAGACGAGACGACGCGAGACGAGACTAGACGAGACGAGATGAGACGAAACGAGACGAGACGAGTCGAGACAGGACAAGGCGAGACGAGACGAGGCGAAACGAGACGAGACGCAACGCGACGAGACAAGACGAGACGAGACAAGACGAGACGAGACTTATATTTTTGATTTTTTATATTTTTTGATTTTTTATATTTTTTGATTTTTTATATTTTTCGAAATTTATATTTTTCGAATTTTTATATTTTTTGAATTTTAATATTTTTTGGTTTTTTAATTTTATAATTTTTAGACGAGAAGTGACGAGGCGAGGCGAGGTTAGGCGAGGCGAGACGAGATGAGACGAGACCAGACGTGACGTGACGAGACGAGACGAGACGTGACGAGACGAAACAAGACGTGACGTGACGAGACGTGACGAGACGTGACGAGACGTTACGAGACGTGACGTGACGTGACGAGACGGGACGTGACGTGACGAGACGTGACGAGACGTGACCAGACGTGTCGAGACGTGACGAGACGTAACGAGACGTGACAAAACGTGACATGTCGGGACGAGACGTGACGAGACGTAACGAGACGTAACGAGACGTGACGAGACGTGACGAGACGTGACGAGACGTGACGAGACGAAACGAGACGAGGCGAGACGATACTAGAGGAGACGAGACGAGACAAGACGAGACAAGACGAGACAAGACGAAACGAGACGAGACGAGACAGGACGAGGCGAAACGAGACGAGACGAGACGCGACGCGACGAGACAAGACGAGACGAGACTTTTTATATTTTTTTACTTTTTATATTTTTTGATTTTTATATTTTTTGATTTTTTATATTTTTTGATTTTTTATATTTTTTGATTTTTTGTATTTTTTGATTTTTTTCGAAATTTATATTCGAATTTTTGTATTTTTTGAATTTTAATATTTTTTGAGCTTTTAATTTTTTAATTTTTAGACAAGACGAGGCGAGGCGAGGTTAGGCGAGGCGAGACGAGATGAGACGAGACGTGACGTGACGAGATAAGACGTGACGAGACGACACGAATTGAGACGTGACGTGACGTGACGTGAGGTGACGTGACGTGACGAGACGAGACGTGACGTGACGTGACGAGACGTGACGAGACGTGACGAAACTGACGAGACGTGACGAGACGTGACAAGACGTGACGAGACGTGACGAGACGTGACGTGACGTGACGAGACGTGACGAGACGTGACGAGACGTGACGAGACGTGACGAGACGTGACTAAACGTGACGAGACGTGTCGAGACGTGACGAGACGTGACGACACGTGACGAGATGAGACGAGGCGAGGCGAGTCGGAACAGGACGGGACGGGACGGAACGAGGCGAGACGAGACGAGGCGAGACGAGGTGAAACGAGACGAGACGCGACGCGACACGACGAGACAAGACTAGACGAGACTTTTTATATTTTTTGATTCTTCTTTTTTTGATGTTTTATATTTTTTGATTATTATATTTTTTGATTTTTTATATTTTTTAATTTTTATATTTTTTGATTTTTTATATTTTTTGATTTTTTATATTTATGAAATTTATATTTTTCGAATTTTTATTCTTTTTGATTTTTAATATTATTTGATTTTTTAAATTTTTATAATTTTTAGACGAGACGAGACAAGGCGAGGCGAGGCGAGACGAGACGAATCGGGACGGGACAGGATGAGACGAGACGTGACGTGACGTGACGAGATGAGACGAGACGAAACGAGACGAGATGAGACGAGACGAGACGAGACGTGACGAGACTATTTATATTTTTTGATTTTTCATATTATTTGATATTTTATATTTTTTTATTTTTTTATATTTTTTTATTTTTTATATTTTTTTAATTTTTTAAATTTTTTGAATTTTAATATTTTTTGACTTTTTAAATTTTTATAATTTTAAGACAAGACGAGACGAGGCGTGGCGAGGCGAGGCCAGGCGAGACGTGACGAGACGGGACGGGTCGGGATGGCACGGGACGAGACGAGTCGACAGGAGGCGAGACGGGACGAGACGAGGCGAAACGAGACACGACGCGACGCGTTGCGACGAGACGAGACAAGACTTTATATTTTTTGATCTTTTATATTTTTGATATTTTATATTTTTTATTTTTTTATTTTTTTATTTTTTATATTTTTCGAAATTTATATTTTTCGAATTTTTGTATTTCTTGATTTTTAACATTTTTGATTTTTTAAATTTTTATAATTTTTAGACGAGACGAGACGAGGCGAGACGAGGCGAGGTGAGTAGAGGCGAGCCGAGCCGAGACGAGACGGGACGGGACGGGACGTGACGGGACGGGACGAGACGAGACGACACGAGACGAGACAGGACGAGAAAGAGACGAGGCGAAACGACACGAGACGCGACGCGACGAGACGCAACTTTTTTATAGTTTTATTTTTTATATTTTTTGATTTTTTTATATTTTGTGATTTTTTATATTTTTTGATTTTTTAAATTCTTTGATTTCTTATATTTTTTGATTTTTAAAATTTTTATAATTTTTAGACGAGACGAGACGAGACGAGGCGAGGCGGGGCGAGGCGAGACGAGACGGGACGAGATGAGACGAGATGGGACGAGACGAGACGAGACGGGACGAGACGAGACGAGACTTGACGAGACGAAACGAGACGAGGCGAGACGAGACGACACGTGACGTGACGTGACGAGACGAGACGAGACGTGACGTGACGAGACGTGACGAGACGAGATGTGACGTGACGAGACGAGACGTCACGTGACGAGACGAGACGTGACGAGACGTGACGAAACGTGACGAGACGAGACGTGACGAGACGAGGCGCGGCGAGGTGAGACGAGACGACACGAAACCTTTTATATTCTTTGATTGTTGATATTTTTTGATTTTTTAAATTTTTTGATTTTTTATATTTTTCGAAATTCATATTTTTCGAATTTTTATATTTTTTGATTTTTAATATATTTTGATTTTTTAAATTTTATAATTTTTTGACGAGACAAGGCGAGGCGAGGCGAGGCGAGGCGAGACGAGACAAGACGAGACGGGACAGGACGGGACGAGACGAGACGAGATGTGACGTGACGTGACGTGACGTAACGTGACGAGACGAGACGAGACGAGACGAAACGAGACGAGACGAGACGAGACCACACCAGACCAGACCAGACGAGACGAGAAGAGACGAGACGTGACGAGACGAGACTTTTTATATTTTTTGTTTTTTATATTATTTGATATTTTATATTTTTTGATTTTTATATTTTTTGATTTTTTATATTTTTGATTTTTTATATTTTTTGAATTTTATTATTTTTTGACTTTTTAAATTTTATAATTTTTAGACAAGACGAGACGAGGCGTGGCGAGGTGAGGCCAGGCGAGACGAGACGAGACGGGACGGGACCAGACGAGACGAGACGACACGAGACGAGACGGGACGAGACGAGGCGAAACGAGACGCGACGCGACGCGTTGCGACGAGACGAGACAAGACTTTTTATATTTTTTGATTTTTATATTTTTTTATTTTTTATTTTTTCGATTTTTATATTTTTTATTTTTTATTTTTTTATTTTTTATATTTTTTTATTTTTTCTATTTTTCAAAATGTATATTTATCGAATTTTTATATTTCTTGATTTTTAATATTTTTGATTTTTTAAACTTTTATAATTTTTAGACGAGACGAGACGGGGCGAGACGAGGCGAGGCGAGACGAGACGAGACGGAACGGGACGGGATGGGACGGGACGGGACGGGACGGGACGAGACGAGATGACACGAGGCGAGACGAGACAGGACGAGAAAGAGACGAGGCGAATCGAGACGAGACGCGACGAGACGAGACGAGACGTGACGTGACATGACGAGACGTGACGAGACGAGACGAGACGTGACGTGACGTGACGAGACATGACGTTACGAGACGAGACGAGACGTGACGTGGCGAGACGAGACGAGACGTAACGAGACGTAGCGAGACGAGGCGAGGCGAGGCGAGACGAAACTTTTATAGTTTTTGATTGTTTATATTTTTTGATTTTTAAATTTTTGATTTTTTATATTTTTCGAAATTTATATTTTTCGAAATTTTATATTTTTAATTTTTAATATTTTTTGATCTTTTAAATTTTTATAATTTTTAGACGCACGAGACGAGGCGAGGCGAGACGAGACGAGACGGGACGGGACGGGACGAGACAAGACGAAACGTGACGAGACGGGACTTTTTATATTTTTTGATTTTTTATATTTTTTGATTTTTGATATTTTTGATTTTTTATATTTTTTGATTTTTTATATTTTTCGAAATTTATATTTTTCGAATTTTTTATTTTTAGTATTTCTTTTTTTAAAATTTTATAATTTTTAGACGAGACGAGACAAGGATAGGCGAGGCGAGACGAGACGAGACGAGACGGGACGGGACGACACGATACGAGACGTGACGTGACGTAACGCGACGAGACGAGACGAGACGAAACGAGACGAGACGAGACGTGACGGACGAGACTTTTTATATTTTTTGATTTTTTATATTATTTGATATTTTATATTTGTGATATTTTATTTTATTTTTTTTTTATTTTTTGATTTTTTATATTTTTTAAATTTTTATAATTTTTAGACGAGATGAGGCGAGGCGAGACCAGACGAGACGGGACGGGACGGGACGAGACGGGACGGGACGAGACGAGAAAAGACGAGATGGGACGAGACGAGACGTGACGAGACGAGACGAGGCGAGACGATACGAGACGAGACGAGACGTGACCTGACGAGACGAGACGAGACGAGACGTGACGAGACGTGACGAGACGTGACGAGACGAGACGTGACGAGACGAGTCGAGACGAGACGAAACTTTTTATATTTTTTGATGGATTATATTATTTAATTTTTTATATTTTTCGAATTTTTATATTTTTTGATTTTTAATATTTTCTTAATTTTTAAATTTTTATAAGTTTTAGACGAGACGAGGCGAGGCGAGGTTTGGCGAGGCGAGACGAGATAAGACGAGACGGGACGGGACGAGACGAGACGAGAGGAGACAAGACGAGACGTGACGTGACGAGATGTGACGTGACGAGACGTGACGAGACGTTACGAGACATGACGTGACGAGACGTGACGTGACCAGACGTGACGAGACGTGACGGGACGCGACGATTGTGACGAGACGTGACGAGACAGTACGTGACGTGAAAGGTTGAGACGCGACGAGACGTGACGAGTCGTTACGAGACGTGACGTGGCGAGACGTGACGAGACGTGACGAGACGTGACCAGACGTGTCGAGACGTGACGAGACGTAACGAGACGTGACGAGACGTGACGTGACGGAAAGAGACGTGACGAGATGTGACGAGACGTAACGAGACGTAACCAGACGTGACGAGACGTGACGAGACGTGACCAGACGTGACAAGACGTGACGAGACGTGACGAGACGAGGCAAGACGAGACTAGACGAGACGAGACAAGACGAGACGAGACGAAACGAGACGAGACAGGACGAGGCGATACGAGACGAGACGAGACGCCACGCGACGAGACAAGACGAGACGAGACGAGAATTTTTACATTTTTTGACTTTTTATATTTTTTGTTTTTTTATATTTTTTGATTTTTTATATTTTTTGATTTTTTATATTTTTTGATTTTTTGTATTTTTTGATTTTTTATATTTTTCGAAATTTATATTTTTCGAATTTTTGTATTTTTTGAATTTAATATTTTTTGTTTTTTTAAATTTTATAATTTTTAGACGGGACGAGACGAGGCGAGGCGAGGTTAGGCGAGGCGAGACGAAATGAGACGAGACGTGACGAGACGAGACGAGACGTGACGAGACGAAACGAATCGTGACGTGACGTGACGTGAGATGACGTGACGTGACGAGACGTGACGAGACGTGACGAGACGTGACGTGACGTGACGAGTCTTGACGTGACGTGACGTGACGAGACGTGACGAGATGTGACGAGACGTGACGAGACGTGACCAGACGTGTCGAGACGTGTCGAGACGTGACGAGGCGTAACGGGACGTGGCGAGACGTGACGAGACGTGACGAGACGTGACAAAACGTGACGAGACGTGACGAGACGAGGCGAAACGAGATTAGACGTGACGAGACAAGACGAGACGAGACGAAACGAGACGAGACAGGACGAGGCGAGACGAGACGAGGCGAAACGAGACGAGACATGACGCGACACGACGAGACAAGACGAGACGAGACTTGTTATATTTTTTGATTTTTTATATTTTTTATTTTTTTATTTTTTATATTTTTTGATTTTTTTATATTTTTTGATTTTTGATATTTTTTATTTTTTACATTTTTTGATTTTTTATATTTTTTGAAATTTTTATTTTTCGAATTATTATATTTCTTGATTTTTTAAATTTTATAGTTTTTAGCGAGACGAGACGAGGCGAGGTTAGGCGAGGCGAGACGAGATGAGACGATACGGGACGGGACGAGACGTGACGAGACGTGACGGGACGTGACGGGACGTGACAAGATGTGACGAGACGTGACGAGACGTGACGTGACGTGACGAGATGTGACGAGACGTGACGAGACGTGTTGAGACGTGACGAGACGTGACAAGACGTGACGAGACGTGACGAGACGTGGCGAAACGTGACGAGACGTGACGAGACCTTAGTGACGTGACGAGACGAGACGAAACGAAATGAGGCGAGACGAGACTACACGAGGCGAGACTAGGCGACACGATACGAAACGAGACAAAACGAGACATGACGAGGCGAGACGAGGCGAAACGAGACGAGACGCGACGCGACGAGAAGAGACGAGACGAGGCTTGTTATGTTTTTTGACTTTTTATATATTTTAATTTATTAATATTTTTTTATTTCTTACATTTTTTTATTGAATATATTTTTTTTGAAATTTTTTATTTTTCGAATTTTCATATTTTTTGATTTTTAATATTTTTCGATTTTTTAAATTTTTATAATATTTAGACGAGACGAGACGAGGCGAGGCGAGGTTAAGCGAGGCGAGACGAGACAAGATGAGACGAGACGGGACGGGAGGAGACGAGACGAGACGTGACGTGACAAGACGTTACGAGACGTAACGCAACGTGACGAGACGTGACGAGACGTGACGAGATGTAACAAGATGTAACGAGACATAACGAGACGTGACGAGACGTAACGAGACGTGACGAGACGTGACGTGACGAGACGTGGCGAGACGTGACGAGACGTGACGAGACGAGACGAAACGAGACGAGTCAAACAGGACAAAGCGAGACGAGACGAAACGAAACGCGACGAGACAAGACGAGACGAGACAAGACGAGACGAGACTTTTGTTTTTGATTTTTTATATTTTTTGATTTTTTATATTTTTTGATTTTTTATATTTTTTATTTTTTTATTTTTCGAAATTTATATTTTTCGAATTTTTATATTTTTTGAATTTTAATATTTTTTGGTTTTTTAAATTTTATAATTTTTGGACGAGAAGTGACGAGGCGAGGCGAGGTTAGGCGAGGCGAGTTGAGACGAGACGAGACGAGACGAGACGTGACGTGACGAGACGAGACGAGACGTGACGAGACGAAACGAGACGTGACGTGACGTGACGAGACGTGACGAGACATGACGAGACGTGACGAGACGACACGTGACGAGACGTGACGAGACGTGACCAGACGTGTCGAGAGGTGACGAGACGTAACGAGACGTGACGAGACGTGACGTGACGTGACGTGACGAGACGTGACGAGACGTGACGTGACGTGTTGTGACCTTATGTGGCGAGACGTGACGAGACGTGACGAGACGTGACGTGACGTGACGAGACGTTACGAAACGTGACGAGACGTGACGAGACGTGTTGTGACCTTACGTGACGAGACGTGACGAGACGTGACGAGAAGTGACGAGATGTTACGAGACGTGACGAGACGTGACGTGACCTGACGAGAAGTGACGTGACGTGACGAGACGTGACGAGACGTGACGAGACGTGACCAGACGTGTCGAGACGCGACGAGAAATAACGAGACGTGACGAGACGTAACGAGACGTAACGAGACGTGACGAGACGTGACGTACGTGACGTGACTTGACGAGACGTGACGAAACGTGACGAGACGTAACGAGACGTAACGAGACGTGACGAGACGTGACGTGACGTGACGAGACGTGACGAAACGTGACGAGACGTGACGCGACGTGTTGTGACATTACCTGACGAGACGTGACGAGACGTTACGAGACGTGACGAGACGTGACGTGACGTGACGAGACGTGACGAGACGTGACCAGACGTGTCGAGACGTAACGAGACGTGACGAGACGTGACGTGACGTGACGAGACGTGACGAGACGTAATGAGACGTAACGAGACGTGACGAGACGTGACGAGACGTGTCGAGACGTGACGAGAGGAGACGAGACGATGCGAGACGAGTCTAGACGAGACGAGACAAGACGAGACGAGACGATACGAGACGAGACAGGACGAGGCGAAACGAGACGAGACGAGACGCGACGCGAGGAGATAAGACGAGACGAGACTTTTTATATTTTTTCATTTTTTTATATTTTTTGATTTTTTATCTTTTTGATTTTTTATATTTTTTGATTTTTTGTATTTTTTGATTTTTATATTTTTCGAAATTTATATTGTTCGAATAATTGTATTTTTTGAGCTTTGAAATTTTTTGATTTTTTAAATTTTATAATTTTTAGACGAGAAGAGACGAGGCGAGGCGAGATGAGACGAGACGTGACGAGACGAGACGAGACGTGACGAGACGAATCGAGACGTGACGTGACGTAAGGTGAGGTGACGTGACGTGACGTGACGTGACGATACGTGACGAGACGTGACGTGACGTGACAAGACGTGACGAGACGTGACGCGACGTGACGTGACGTTACGAGACGTGACGTGACGAGACGTGACGAGACGTGACGAGACGTGACGGGACGTGACCAGACGTGTCGAGACGTGACGAGGCGTAACGGGACGTGACGAGACGTGACGAGACGTAACGAGACCTAACGAGACGTGACGAGACGTAACGAGACGTGCCGAGACGTGACGAGACGTGACAAAACGTGACGAGACGTGACGAGACGAGGCGAGACGAGACGAGACTAGACGAGACGAAACAAGACGAGACGCGACACGACGAGACACGACGAGACTTGTTATATTTTTTAATTTTTTATATATTTGTTTTATTTTTTATATTTTTTGATTATTTATATTTTTTGATTTTTTATATTTTTTGATTTATTATATTTTTTGATTTTTATATTTTTCGAAATTTATATTTTTCGAATTATTATATTTCTTGATTTTTAATATTTTTGTTTTTTTTAAATTTTATAATTTTTAGCGAGACGAGACGAGGCGAGGATAGGCGGGGCGGGACGAGATGAGACGATACAGGACGGGACGAGGCGAGACGTGACGAGACAAGACGAGACGTGACGAAACGAGACGAGACGTGATGTGACGTAACGAGATGTGACGAGACGTGACAAGACGTGACGTGACGTGACGAGACGTGAGGAGACGTGACGAGACGTGACGTGACGTGACGTGACGAGACTTGACGAGACGTGTCGAGACGTGACGAGACGTGACGAGACGTGGCGAAACGTGACGAGACGTGTTGAGACGTGACGAGACGTGGCGAGACGTGACGAGACGTAACGAGACTTGACGAGACGTGACGAGACGAGGCGATATGAGATGAGACGAGACTAGACGAGACGAGACTAGACGACGCGATACGAAACGAGACGAAACGAAACATGACGAGGCGAGACGAGGCGAAACGAGACGAGACGCGACGCGACGAGACAAGACGAGACGAGACTTATTATGTTTTTTGACTTTTTATATTTTTTGATTTTTTATATTTTTTTATTTCTTATATTTTTTGATTTTTTAAATTTTTATAATTTTTAGACGAGACAAGACGAAGCGATGCGAGGTTAAGCGAGGCGAGACGAGACGAGATGAGACGAGACGGGACGGGAGGACACGAGACGAGACAAGACGTGACGTTTCGTGACGAGACATGACGTGAAGAGACGTGACGTGACGAGACGGGACAAGACGTGACGAGACGTAACGCAACGTGACGAGACGTGACGAGACGTAACGAGACGTAACGAGACGTGACGAGACGTGACGAGACGTGGCGAGACGTGACGAGACATGATGAGACGTGACGAGACGTGACGAGACGTGACCAGACGTGTCCAGAGGTGGCGAAACGTAACGAGACGTGACGAGACGTGACGTGACGAGACGAGACGTGACGAGACGTGACGAGACGTGATGTGACGTGTTGTGACCTTAGGTGACGAGACGTGACGAGACGAAACGAGACGTGACGAGACGAAACGAGACGAAACGAGACGTGACGTGATGTGACGTGACGAGACGTGACGAGACGTGACGTGACGTGTTGTGACCTTACGTGGCGAGACGTGACGAGACGTGACGAGACGTGACGAGACGTGACGAGACGTTACGAGACGTGACGTGACGTTACGAGACGTGACGTGACGTGACGAGACGTGACGAGACGTGACGGGACGAGACTTATTATATTTGACTTTTTATATTTTTTGATTTTTTTATATTTTTTGACTTTATATATTTTTTGATTTTTTATAATTTTTTATTTCTTATATTTTTTGATTTTTTATATTTTTCGAAATTTTTTATTTTTCGAATTTTCATATTTTTTGATTTTTTATATTTTTTGATTTTTTAAATTTTAATAATTTTTAAACGAGACGAGACGAGGCGAGCCAAGGTTAAGCGAGGCGAGACGAGACGAGATGAGACGAGACGGGACGGGAGGAGACGAGACGAGACAAGACGTGACGTTTCGTGACGAGACGTGACGTGACGAGACGTGATGAGACGTGACAAGACGTAACGCAACGTGACGAGACGTGACGAGACGTGACGAGACGTAACGAGATGTAACGAGACATAACGAGACATAACGAGACGTGACGAGACGTGACGAGACGTGACGAGACGTGACCAGACGTGACGAAACGTGACGAGACGAGACGAGACGACGCGAGACGAGACTAGACGAGACGAGATGAGACGAAACGAGACGAGACGAGTCGAGACAGGACAAGGCGAGACGAGACGAGGCGAAACGAGACGAGACGCAACGCGACGAGACAAGACGAGACGAGACAAGACGAGACGAGACTTATATTTTTGATTTGTTATATTTTTTGATTTTTTATATTTTTTGATTTTTTATATTTTTCGAAATTTATATTTTTCGAATTTTTATATTTGTTGAATTTTAATATTTTTTGGTTTTTTAAATTTTATAATTTTTAGACGAGACGAGGCGAGGCGAGGTTAGGCGAGGCGAGACGAGATGAGACGAGACCAGGCGTGACGTGACGAGACGAGACGTGACGAGACGAGACGAGATGAAACGAGACGTGACGTGAGGTGACGAGACGTGACGAGACGTGACGAGACGAGACGAGACGTGTTGTGACCTTACGTGACGAGACGTGACGAGACGTGACGAGACGTTACGAGACGTGACGTGACGTGACGAGACGGGACGTGACGTGACGAGACGTGACGAGACGTGACCAGACGTGTCGAGACGTGACGAGACGTAACGAGACGTGACGAGACGTGACATGTCGTGACGAGACGTGACGAGACGTAACGAGACGTAACGAGACGTGACAAGACGTGACGAGACGTGACGAGACGAAACGAGACAAGGCGAGACGAGACTAGACGAGACGAGACGAGACAAGACGAGACGAGACGAAACTAGACGAGACGAGACAGGACGAGGCGAAACGAGACAAGACGAGACGCGACGCGACGAGACAAGACGAGACGAGACGAGACTTTTTATATTTTTTTACTTTTTATATTTTTTGTTTTTTTTATATTTTTTGATTTTTTATATTTTTTGATTTTTTATATTTTTTGATTTCTTGTATTTTTTGATTTTTTTCGAAATTTATATTCGAATTTTTGTATTTTTTGAATTTTAATATTTTTTGAATATTTAATTTTTTAATTTTTAGACGAGACGAGGCGAGGCGAGGTTAGGCGAGGCGAGACGAGATGAGACGAGACGTGACGTGACGAGACGAGATGAGACGTGACGTGACGTGACGTGAGGTGATGTGAGGTGACGTGACGTGACGTGACGAGACGTGACGTGACGTGACGAGACGTGACGAGACGTGACGAGACGTGATGATACGTGACGATACGTGACGAGACGTGTCGAGAAGTGACGAGACGTAACGAGACGTGACGAGACGTAACGAGACGTGACGAGACATTACAAGACGTGACGAGACGTGACGAGACTTAACGAGACGTGACGAGACGTGACGTGACGTGACGAAACGTGACGAGACGTGACGAGACGTGTTGAGACGTGACGAGACGTGGCGAGATGTGACGAGACGTAACGAGACGTGACGAGACGTGACGAGACGAGACGATATGAGGCGAGACGAGACTAGACGAGACGAGACTAGACGACGCTATACGAAACGAGACGAAACGAGACATGACGAGGCGAAACGAGACGAGACGCGACGAGACAAGACGAGACTTATTATGTTTTTTGACTTTTTATATTTTTTGCTTTTTATATTTTTTTATTTCTTATATTTTTTGATTGTTTAAATTTTTATAATTTTTAGACGAGACGAAACGAAGCGATGCGAGGTTAAGCGAGGCGAGACGAGACGAGACGGGACGGGAGGACACGAGGCGAGACAAGACGTGACGTTTCGTGACGAGACGTGGCGTGACGAGACGTGACGTGACGAGACGTGAAAAGACTTGACGAGACGTAACGCAACGTGACGAGACGTACGAGACGTGACGAGACGTAACGAGACGTAACGAGACGTGACGAGACGTGGCGAGACGGGACGAGACATGATGAGACGTGACGAGACGTGACGAGACGTGACCAGACGTGTCGAGAGGTGGCGAGACGTAACGAGACGTAACGAGACGTGACGAGACGTGACGTGACGTGACGTGACGAGACGAGACATGACGAGACGTGACGAGACGTGACGTGACGTGTTGTGTCCTTGGGTGACGAGACGTGACGAGACATGATGAGACGTGACGAGACGTGACGAGACGTGACCAGACGTGTCGAGAGGTGGCGAAACGTAATGAGACGTGACGAAACGTGACGTTTCGTGACGAGACGTGACGTGACGAGACGTGACAAGACTTGACGAGACGTAACGCAACGTGACGAGACGTACGAGACGTGACGGGACGTAACGAGACGTAACGAGCCGTGACGAGACGTGACGAGACGTGGCGAGACGTGACGGGACATGATGAGACGTGACGAGACGTGACGAGACGTGACGAGACGAGACGAAACGAGACGTGACGAGACGTGACATGTCGTGACGAGACGTGACGAGACGTAACGAGACGTAACGAGACGTGACGAGACGTGACGAGACGTGACGAGACGTGACGAGACGAAACGAGACGAGGCGAGACGAGACTAGACGAGACGAGACGAGACAAGACGAGACGAGACGAAACGAGAGAAGACGAGACAGGACGAGGCGAAACGAGACGAGACGAGACGCGACGCGACGAGACAAGACGAGACGAGACTTTTTATATTTTTTTACTTTTTATATTTTTTGTTTTTTTATATTTTTTGATTTTTTATATTTTTTGATTTTTTATATTTTTTGATTTTTTGTATTTTTTGATTTTTTTCGAAATTTATATTCGAATTTTTGTATTTTTTGAATTTTAATATTTTTTGAATATTTAATTTTTTAATTTTTAGACGAGACGAGGCGAGGCGAGGTTAGGCGAGGCGAGACGAGATGAGACGAGTCGTGACGTGACGAGACGAGATGAGATGTGACGAGACGAGACGAATTGAGACGTGACGTGACGTGACGTGAGGTGACGTGAGGTGACGTGACGTGACGTGACGAGACGTGACGAGACGTGACGTGACGTGACGAGACGTGACGAGACGTGACGAGACTTGATGAGACGTGACGATACGTGACGAGACGTGTCGAGACGTGACGAGATGTAACGAGACGTGACGAGACATTACAAGACGTGACGAGACGTGACGAGACTTAACGAGACGTGACGAGACGTGACGTGACGTGACGAAACGTGACGAGACGTGGCGAGACGTGTTGAGACGTGACGAGACGTGGCGAGACGTGACGAGACGTAACGAGACGTGACGAGACGTGGCGAGACGTGACGAGACGTAACGAGACGTGACGAGACGTGACGAGACGAGACGACGCTATACGAAACGAGACGAAACGAAACATGACGAGGCGAGACGAGGCGAAGCGAGACGATACGCGACGAGACAAGACGAGACTTATTATGTTTTTTGACTTTTTATATTTTTTGCTTTTTATATTTTTTTATTTCTTATATTTTTTGATTTTGTAAATTTTTATAATTTTTAGACGAGACGAGACGAAGCGATGCGAGGTTAAGCGAGGCGAGACGAGACGAGATGAGACGAGACGGGACGGGAGGACACGAGACGAGACAAGACGTGACGTTTCGTGACGAGACGTGACGTGACGAGACGTGACAAGACTTGACGAGACGTAACGCAACGTGACGAGACGTACGAGACGTGACGAGACGTAACGAGACGTAACGAGACGTGACGAGACGTGGCGAGACGTGACGAGACATGATGAGACGTGACGAGACGTGACGAGACGTGACCAGACGTGTCGAGAGGTGGCGAAACGTAACGAGACGTGACGAGACGTGACGTGACGTGACGAGACGAGACGTGACGAGACGTGACGAGACGTGACGTGACGTGTTGTGACCTTGGGTGACGAGACGTGACGAGACGAGACGAGACGAGACGTGACGAGACGGAACGAGACGAAACGAGACGTGACGTGACGTGACGAGACGTGACGTGACGTGTTGTGACCTTACGTGGCGAGACGTGACGAGACGTGACGAGACGTGACGAGACGTGACGAGACGTGACGAGACGTGACGAGACGTTACGAGACGTGACGTGACGTGACGTACGTGACGTGACGTGATGAGACGTGACGGGACGTGACGAGACGTGACGAGACGTGACGAGACGTGACCAGACGTGTGAAAATGTGACGAGATGTAACGAGACGTGACGAGACGTGACGAGACGAGACGATATGAGGCGAGACGAGACTAGACGAGACGAGACTAGACGACGCTATACGAAACGAGACGAAACGAAACATGACGAGGCGAGACGAGGCGAAACGAGACGAGACGCGACGAGACAAGACGAGACTTATTATGTTTTTTGACTTTTTATATTTTTTGCTTTTTATATTTTTTTATTTCTTATATTTTTTGATTTTTTAAATTTTTATAATTTTTAGACGAGACGAGACGAAGCGATGCGAGGTTAAGCGAGGTGAGACGAGACGAGATGAGACGAGACGGGACGGGAGGACACGAGACGAGACAAGACGTGACGTTTCGTGACGAGACGTGACGTGACGAGACGTGACAAGACTTGACGAGACGTAACGCAACGTGACGAGACGTACGAGACGTGACGAGACGTAACGAGACGTAACGGGACGTGACGAGACGTGACGAGACGTGGCGAGACGTGACGAGACATGATGAGACGTGACGAGACGTGACGAGACGTGACCAGACGTGTGGAGAGGTGGCGAAACGTAACGAGACGTGACGAGACGTGACATGACGAGACGAGACGTGACGAGACGTGACGAGACGTGACGTGACGTGTTGTGACCTTGGGTGACGAGACGTGACGAGACGAGACGTGACGTGACGAGACGAGACGAGACGAGACGTGATGAGACGAAACGAGACGAAACGAGACGTGACGTGACGTGACGAGACGTGACGAGACGTGACGTGACGTGTTGTGACCTTACGTGGCGAGACGTGACGAGACGTGACGAGACGTGACGAGACGTTACGAGACGTGACGTGACGTGACGAGACGTGACGTGACGTGATGAGACGTGACGAGACGTGACGAGACGTGACCAGACGTGACCAGACGTGTCAAAATGTGACGAGACGTAACGAGACGTGACGGGACGTGACAGAACGAGACGAGACGTGATGAGATGAAACGTGACGTGACGAGACGTGACGAGACGTGACAAGACGTGACGAGACGTGACGAGACGTGACGAGACGTGACGAGACGTGACGAGACGTGACGTGACGAGACGTGACGTGACGTGACGAGACGAGACGATGCGAGACGAGACTAGACGAGACGAGACGAAACGAGACGAGACAGGACGAGGCGAAACGAGACGAGACGAGACGCGACGAGACGAGACAAGACGAGACGAGACTTATTATATTTGACTTTTTATATTTTTTGATTTTTTTATATTTTTTGACTTTTTATATTTTTTGATTTTTTATATTTTATTATTATATTTTTTGATTTTTTAAATTTTTATAATTTTTAGACGAGACGAGACGAAGCGATGCCAGGTTAAGCGAGGCGAGACGAGACGAGATGAGACGAGACGGGACGGGAGGACACGAGACGAGACAAGACGTGACGTTTCGTGACGAGACAAGACGTGACGAGACGTGACGTGACGAGACGGGACAAGACGTAACGAGACGTAACGCAACGTGACGAGACGTACGAGACGTGACGAGACGTAACGAGACGTAACGAGACGTGACGAGACGTGACGAGACGTGGCGAGACGTGACGAGACATGATGAGACGTGACGAGACGTGACGAGACGTGACGAGACGTTACGAGACGTGACGTGACGTGACGAGACGTGACGTGACGTGATGAGACGTGACGAGACGTGACGAGACGTGACGAGACGTGACCAGACGTGTCAAAATGTGACGAGACGTAACGAGACGTGACGGGACGTGACAGAACGAGACGAGACGTGATGAGATGAAACGTGACGTGACGAGACGTGACGAGACGTGACGAGACGTGACAAGACGTGACAAGACGTGACGAGACGTGACGAGACGTGACGAGACGTGACGAGACGTGACGTGACGAGACGTGACGTGACGAGACGTGACGTGACGTGACGTGACGAGACGAGACGATGGGAGACGAGACTAGACGAGACGAGACGAAACGAGACGAGACAGGACGAGGCGAAACGAGACGAGACGAGACGCGACGAGACGAGACAAGACGAGACGAGACTTATTATATTTGACTTTTTATATTTTTTGATTTTTTTATATTTTTTGACTTTTTATATTTTTTGATTTTTTATATTTTATTATTATATTTTTTGATTTTTTAAATTTTTATAATTTTTAGACGAGACGAGACGAAGCGATGCGAGGTTAAGCGAGGCGAGACGTGACGAGATGAGACGAGACGGGACGGGAGGACACGAGACGAGACAAGACGTGACGTTTCGTGACGAGACAAGACGTGACGAGACGTGACGTGACGAGACGGGACAAGACGTGACGAGACTTAACGCAACGTGACGAGACGTACGAGACGTGACGAGACGTAACGAGACGTAACGAGACGTGACGAGACGTGACGAGACGTGGCGAGACGTGACGAGACATGATGAGACGTGACGAGACGTGACGAGACGTGACGAGACGTGACGAGACGTGACGAGACGTGACGAGACGTGACCAGACGTGACGAGACGTGACGAGACGAGACGGCGCGAGACGAGACTAGACGAGTCGAGATGAGACGAAACGAGACGAGACGAGTCGAGACAGGACAAGGCGAGACGAGACGAGGCGAGACGAGACGAGGCGAAACGAGACGAGACGCAACGCGACGAGACAAGACGAGACTAGTCAAGACGAGACGAGACTTATATTTTTGATTTTTTATATTTTTTGATTTTTTATTTTTTTGATTTTTTATATTTTTCGAAATTTATATTTTTCGAATTTTTATATTTTTTGAATTTTATTATTTTTTAATTTTTATAATTTTTAGACGAGAAGTGAGGAGGCGAGGCGAGGTTAGGCGAGATGAAACGAGACGAGACGTGACGTGACGAGACGAGACGAGACGTGACGAGACGAAACGAGACGTGACATGACGTGACGAGACGTGACGAGACGAGACGAGACGTGTTGTGACCTTATGTGACGAGACGTGACGAGACGTTACGAGACGTGACGTGACGTAACGTGACGAGACGTGACGTGACGTGACGTGATGAGACGTGACGTGACGAGACGTGACGTGACGTGACGTGACGAGACGTGACGAGACGTAACGAGACGTAACGAGACATAACGAGACGAGACGAGACGTGACGAGACGAAACGAGACGTGACATGACGTGACGAGACGTGACGAGACGAGACGAGACGTGTTGTGACCTTACGTGACGAGACGTGACGAGACGTTACGAGACGTGACGTGACGTAACGTGACGAGACGTGACGTGATGAGACGTGACGTGATGAGACGTGACGTGATGAGACGTGACGTGACGAGTCGTGACGTGACGTGACATGACGAGACGTAACGAGACATGATGAGACGTGACGAGACGTGACGAAACGTGACCAGACGTGTCGAGAAGTGGCGAAACGTAACGAGACGTGACGAGACGTGACGTGACGTGACGAGACGAGACGTGACATGAAGTGACGTGTTGTGACCTTAGGTGACGAGACGTGACGAGACGTGACGTGACGAGGCGAGACGTGACGTGACATGTTGTGACCTTAGGTGACGAGACGTGATGAGACGAGACGTGACGTGACGAGGCGAGACGGGACGAGACGAAACGAGACGAAACGAAACGAGACGTGACGTGACGTGACGAGACGTGACGGGACGTGACGTGACGTGTTGTGACCTTACGTGGCGAGACGTGATGAGACGTGACGAGACGTTACGAGACGTGACGTGACGTGACGAGACGTGACGAGACGTGACGAGACGTGACGAGACGTGACGAGACGTGACGAGACGTGACAAGACGTGACGAGACGTGACGAGACGTGACGAGACGTGACGAGACGTGACCAGACGTGTCAAAATGTGACGAAACGTAACGAGACGTGACGGGACGTGACGTGACGAGACGAGACGTGACGAGACGAGACGAAACGAGACGTGACGTGACGTGACGTGACGAGACGTGACGAGACGCGACGTGACGTGTTGTGACCTTACGTGACGAGACGTGACGAGACGTGGCGGGACGTGACGAGACGTGACGAGACGTTACGAGACGTGACGAGACGTGACGAGACGTTACGACACGTGACGAGACGTGACGTGACGTGACGTGACGAGACGAGACGATGCGAGACGAGACTAGACTAGACGAGACGAGACGAAACGAGACGAGACGAGACAGGACGAGGCGAAACGAGACGAGACGAGACGCGACGCGACGAGACAAGACGAGATGAGACTTATTATATTTGACTTTTTATATTTTTTGATTTTTTATATTTTTTGACTTTTTATATTTTTTGATTTTTTATAATTTTTTATTTCTTTTATTTTTTGATTTGTTGTTCGAAATTTTTTATTTTTCGAATTTTCATATTTTTTGATTTTTAATATTTTTTGATTTTTTAAATTTTTATAATTTTTAAACGAGACGAGACGAGGCGAGCCAAGGTTAAGCGAGGCGAGACGAGACTAGATGAGACGAGACGGGACGGGAGGAGACGAGACGAGACAAGACGTGACGTTTCGTGACGAGACGTGACGTGACGAGACGTGAAGAGACGTGACGAGACGTAACGCAACGTGACGAGACGTGACGAGACGTGACGAGACGTGACGTGACGTAACGAGACGTAACGAGACATAACGAGACGTGACGAGACGTGACCAGACGTGACGAGACTTAACGAGACGTGACGAGACGAGACGAGACGAGACGACGCGAGACGAGACTAGACGAGACGAGATGAGACGAAACGAGACGATACGAGTCGAGACAGGACAAGGCGAGACGAGACGAGGCGAAACGAGACGAGACGCAACGCGACGAGACAAGACGAGACGAGACAAGACGAGACGAGACTTATATTTTTGATTTTTTATATTTTTGATTTTTTATATTTTTTGATTTTTTATATTTTTCGAAATTTATATTTTTCGAATTTTTATTTTTTTGAATTTTAATATTTTTTGGTTTTTTAAATTTTATAATTTTAAGCGAGAAGTGACGAGGCGACGTGAGGTTAGGCGATGCGAGACGAGATGAGACGAGACCAGACGTGACGTGACGAGACGAGACGAGACGTGACGAGACGAAACGAAACGAGACGTGACGTGACGTGACGAGACGTGACGAGATGTGACGAGACGAGACAAAACGTGTTGTGACCTTACGTGACGAGACGTGACGAGACGTGACTAGACGTTACGAGACGTGACGTGACGTGACGGGACGTGACGTGACGAGACGTGACGAGACGTGACCAGACGTGTCGAGACGTGACGAGACGTAACGAGACGTGACGAAACGTGACACGTCGTGACGAGATGTGACGAGACGTGATGAGACGTAACGAGACGTAACGGGACGTGACGAGACGTGACGAGACGTGACGAGACGTGACGAGACGAAACGAGACGAGGCGAGCCGAGACTAGACGAGACGAGACAAGACGAGACGAGACGAAACGAGACGAGACAGGACGAGGCGAAACGAGACGAGACGCGACGCGACGAGACAAGACGAGACGAGACTTTTTATATTTTTTTACTTTTTATATATTTTGTTTTTTTATATTTTTTGATTTTTTGTATTTTTTGATTTTTTTTCGAAATTTATATTCGAATTTTTGTATTTTTTGAATTTTAAAATTTTTGTAATTTTTAATTTTTTAATTTTTAGACGAGACGAGACGAGGCGAGGTTAGGCGAGGCGAGACGAGATGAGACGAGACGTGACGTGACGAGACGAGATGAGACGTGACGAGACGAGACGAATGGAGATGTGACGTGATGTGACGTGACGAGACGTGACGAGATGTGACGTGACGTGACGAGACGTGACGTGACGTGACGAGACGTGACGAGACGTGACCAGACGTGTCGAGACGTGACGAGGCGTAACGGGACGTGACGTGACGTGACAAGACGTGACGAGACGTAACGCAACGTGACGAGACGTGACGTGACGAGACGTAACGAGACGTAACGAGACGTGACGAGACGTGACGAGACGTGACGAGACGTAACGAGACGAGACGAGACGAGGCGAGGCGAGACGAGGCGACACGAGACGAGACTAGACTAGACGAGACGAGACAAGACAAGACGAGAAGAGACGAGACGAAGCGAGACGAGACGAGACAGAACGAGGCGAGACGGGACGTGGCGAAACGAGACGAGACGCGACACGACGAGACAAGACGAGACGAGACTTGTTATAATTTTCGACTTTTTATATATTTTGATTTTTTATATCTTTTGATTTCTTATATTTTTTGATTTTTTATATTTTTTGATTTTTTATATTTTTCGAAATTTATATTTTTCGAAATATTATATTTTTTGATTTTTAATAATTTTTGATTTTTTAAATTTTATAATTTTTAGCGAGACGAGACGCGGCGAGGTTAGGCGAGGCGAGACGAGATGAGACGATACGGGACGGGACGGGACGAGACGAGACGAGACGTAACGTGACGCAACGAGACGAGACGAGACGTGACGAGACGAGACGAGACGAAACGAGACGAGACGTGACGTGACGTCACGAGACGTGACGAGATGTGTCAAGACGTGACGCGACGTAACTAGACGTGACGAGACATTACGAGACGTGACGAGACGTGACGAGACGTGACGAGACGTAACGAGACGTGACGTGACGTGACGAGACGTGACGAGACGTGACGAGACGTTACAAGACGTGACGAGACGTGACGAGACGTGATGAGATGTGACGAGACGTGACGCGACGTGACGAGACGTGACGAGACGAGACGAGATGAGGCGAGACGAGACTAGACGAGACGAGACAAGACGACACGAGACGAAACGAGACGAAACAAGACGAGACAGGACGAGGCGAGACGAAACGAGGCGAAACGAGACGCGACGCGACGAGACAAGACGAGACGAATTAATTTTTTTGAATTTTAATATTTTTTGATTTTGTAATTTTTTATAATTTTTAAACAAGACGAGACGAGACGAGGCGAGGCGAGGCGAGACGAGGCGAGGCGAGACAAGACGGGACAGGACGGGACGGGACGGGACAAGACGAGACGAGACTTTTTTATATTTTTTGATTTTTAATATGATTTGATTTTTTGTACTTTTTGATTTTTTATATTTTTTGATTATTTATATTTTTAATTTTTAAATTTTTTTATTTTTTATATTTTTGGATTTTTTATATTTATTGATTTTTTATATTTTTCGATTTTATATATTTTTGAATTTTTATATTTTTCGTTTTTTAAAAATTTTAGAATTTTCTTCTCTTTTGTCTCATCTTCCTTCGTACTTCGCTCGTCGTTCGTAGCTGGTCGCTTGTCACTCGTCGCTCGTCGTTACGTCGCGTCGTTGTCGCACGTCGCACGTCGCATGTCGCACGTCAATAATGGCTTGTTGCTCGTTCGTATGCGTCTTTCGTTGTTCTTCGTTCATTAATATTTTTCTTTTTTCAAAATTTTATATTTTTGATTTTTATTTTTTTAAATTTATATTTTTGATTTTTTATTTTTCGATTTTTTATATTTTTCGATTTTTTAATATTTTTTTTATATCTTTCGATTTTTTATATTTTTTATTTTTTATATTTTTCGATTTTTTATATTTTTTAATTTTTATATTTTTGTTTTTTTCAAAATTTTAGATTTTTTTTTCTTTTGTCTCATCATGTCTCGTCTTCGTACTTCGCTCGTTGTTCGTAGCTGGTCGCTTGTCACTCGTCGCTCGTCGTTACGTCGCGCGTTTTCGCACGTCGCACGTCGAATGTCGCACGTCAATCATAATATCACAAAAAGTACGAGATCGCAATGAATCCTGGCTTAACAAAGGTTTTTATATTATCTAAGATAACCTCTTCTGTTCTGCTTTCAACAACCTAGAAAACCTGCGTTTGATTCACATTCAATTTCTCCAAAAGACCATTTACCGTTACTTTTTTACTTCAACTATACTTCTTGCCGAACTTTCATCAATTTAAATTATCATTCCTTTACCACCAAAAGGTACGCTTTCACTCTCCGCTATAATAAAACACTTCCCTATGAAAATTCGTCCATCTATCACAGTACCAGGATAACACGTAATCACTCATTATCTTTTCGCTCGCACTGACGCTCGTGCACTCGCAAATACATAATAATCATCATTCCTAATTTACTAAAACTAAACATGTGTATATTCATACCTTTAATGACAATATTAAGCACATCTGTAAGAAAATGATTACTTCCAATCATTGCATTTCTCTGGATACATTTACACCTAGACGCAATTAAAATCAATATCTAAGTTACATTTATGAATCGGGGAAAACTCAATATCATTTTGTATTAAGCAATTGACAGTGAAAATAGACAAACAGTATTGTCCTATACGCAGTTCTGTACATTGATGAACTCAATCGTAGATCTCAGTCGCCATCATCTGGTGCGGCTGAGCTATCCCATCACGCGGCTGAGCTATTGCACGATGAATTTCTTGATGCACTCTTGAATCTGTGATGCAACGCTAGGCGAAAAAACTCCAGAAAGTATATATTTTGTAAATATATATCGTTTGCGGTTGTAAATCATAGCCTAAAGTATACTCCTGACCTTCAAAGGAAGCTACCATGAAAGTTTCATTGACATTGGTCCAGTACATTCAGAGAGTATCGCACTGTAACGCAACGCCCTTGTGTCTAGTAGTAGTTTAGATATAGATAAGTGTGTACATGTGTGAATGTTGTTGTATTTGATATTTTATTTGTTTTGACGTTTGGATGTTGGAGGAGATGGAGGAGGCATAGGGAAATTATATTGTTACAGAAAAAATTCCATTGGATATCAACGTAAAAATATTTTGTTTGAGTATTTTTACGTATTTGCTCCTGGAAGTTCTGTTTATTCACTGACAATCCAACACAATTTGTTACATCCTCGAGACCCCGTGTGAGTGAGGAGTATATACTACAACCAAATATACATTTTTGAAAATACTTCAGTCATTTGAAATTAGTTACTGCGAGAAATACTGTAAATTAATATTTATGTACTAGTTAAAATATAAAGAGAATTCACTATTACTTTGGCAAATAAATATTTCAATTTATTTTGGTCTTTGAAGTCACTTATTTTAAAAGATGACACTAATAGCCGATGAACATGTTTTAAAAGCTGTGCTATATATGCTATATGTGAATGTTAATCACATCAATTATTAATATATTTCTTATTATCGGATTCCGACGACAATTAGCAGACGTTAGGAATTGTGTCATCCGTATAATTGTCGCAAATACTTTTAATAATCCCACAATTTCTCCAAAACCCATTCCCACAGTTTCTCCATTTGGTCATAAAGGGTGATTTTTCGTGTTAAGTAAAGTAGTACTCCTGGAATATCTATTCCATATAATGAAATGCTTTCTGGATAAAAGATTCTTCACAGTAAAAATTAACTATATCCTATGCATCCCACTTCTATCTTGCGTTTCTCAAGGGTCCCCCATCTCCAGCCTTCTTTAGTATCTTCGCGGCAGATATTCTTCAATTATGAAACTGCTATGATTCTCTAAGCTGACGACATTGCTATCTTCACGTCCGACGACTTAATCGCTGAAGCAGTAAATGACAAGCAACAAGATTTAAATACCTTTTCTAATTGGACTGAGAAATGGGGATTACACCTCAAAATACGAAACCAATATTTTTAGCCTGCGAATAATATCTATCCTTCCACTTTTAAAAGTAAATAATTACCCGACCACATGGGTCCCATAAATAAATCAATGAAATACATAGGCGTTCTCCTGGATACTCGTCTCATATAGAAACCTCATATTATTCATAGACTGAATAAAACGTATAGAACTCTTCTTAAATTATATCCCTTTATTAATAAAAAGTCATATCTAAAAGTAAAAAATTCTCTAATTCTCTGTAAATCAGTCCTAAGATTCTTAATAACTTACGCTCCCCAATCTGAGGTGGTGCTGCTTTTTCCGTTTTGAAAACCTTTCAAACCTAGAATAAATTGTTGCGTACAATTACCAATGATCCGCGGTGTGTAACCAACAGAAACCTTTACAGAGAACTGGACGTAGAACCTATTAAATATTTCCTTACTGTTGTCCAAATCCTTTTGTAATCTACAATTTCTAAAATTAACCGCAATCGTCATAGAGGTACCCAGTAAGATGTCCTCGTTCAGAAGTACGGGTATGATGGTGCGCTAATTTGCAGTTACTTGTACCTTCGGCCCACTGTAGAGCATCCATTTGTATATTACATAAATAAAAGCAAACACTTACCTGTAAAGTGGTAATCCCACTGATATGGTTAAATAAAGTTTTTGAACATGGTTGCATGAAAAGTAGTTTCATATTTTTAACGCTTATCCTGTAAATATATGTAACTTACACTCGTGTGATAATACATAAAATATGATGAGTATATTTATTTTAACTAACGTCAATATCTTTCTTTAAATTAGTGTATATGTAACTTTCAAAAAAAAAAAATCATTTTTGTTTTGTTAATTACTCACTTTGTTCTAAAAATACAAAGGTAACATAGTGAAAATTGTGTAATCAAAACTATCAACTCTTTCTCTTAATAGTGTTTTCTCTAGATGGGGAATAGACTTTAATAAAATATTGTTAATATGTTTATTTAAAATATTGTTAAGCCTAGCTTAATTACCTTCGACTTTTTTCTAGATAGACATTGCCGAATGTTTCTATTAAATTGCACCAAGATTGTGATTACATTTATTCCCTCTTAATCTTCGGTCTCTCAAAAGTCATCCGGTATGATTTTGATCAGGGATGGAAAAAAACATGTTTTTTTAAAAAAAACAAAAAAAACGTTTTTTTGTTTTAAAACGTTTTTTTGTTTTAAAACAGTTTTTTTTTAAAAACAGTTTTTTTGTTATAAATAAAAAAAACATAATAACCAAGCGAAAAAATCGACAATTCGATTCGATACTGAGACAATTCGATATTTACCCGGTACGGTGATTTCAGAACACATCGAATCATTGGAGTTTTCTTTAAGAGCTGTGTTTTAGTAACAAAACAGTATTTTGTAGTGATATTCTTCATTTTACAAAGGTAAATATTAAACACAATCTGTATTCGGACAAAGGAATGTACGAGTGGTTAGGAAAATATTACATTGCTCGAAATCGTAACCTGTGCGAATTATTATTGTTTTAACATACTTATGATTATTATTGTTTTAATGTCTCTAGGTGTGAAAACAAAAACATTTTCAAATGTCTGGGCGAAAGAGAGACGACATTTGGGAGGATTATGAAGAAATTAAAGAAGGAACATCATACTCGCGTGCGCAATGTAATCATTGCAAAAAGAAAATGGCTGGATTGGTAGCACGCATGAAGAAACATTTGCAGAACGAATGTCCTATTGTTTCTGAAACACAACAAAGCTCGTCTAAAGGTATGCATTGATGTCGAACCGCATATTTAATTACATTTAATTTAATTCTTATTTATTTTTTTTATAAGATTTAATTTGATAAAACTTAAATTTTTTCTTTCTTTTTTAATTCAGAATCAGGGACTAAGCGACCATCAATGTCTGATTCGAATCAACCCACCAAAAAAGTGAAGACATCAAACACCATGAATAATTTCATCCACGCCACCACAGATAAACAAAAAAAAGATTTGGACGAACAAGTTGCTCGTTTTATTTTCGGGACAAATTCTCCTTTTCAATTGGTAGAACACACACAATTCAAAAAATTTGTTTATATGTTGAGGCCTGGCTATGATCTACCAAACAGAAAGAAAGTTGGAGGTGAACTATTGGATAAGGTGTATGAGAAGGAGAAAACAAACATGGCGACTGCTCTAAAGAACCAGATTGTGTGTCTTTCACATGATGGTTGGTCTAATGTAAGAAACGAGTCAATCATATCTTCTTGCGTGGTTGACAAGATGGGCAATGCGTACTTGGTAGATTCTGAGGACACATCAGGACATAGTCACACGGCAGAGTACATGACTTCATTTGTTGAAAGTACCATCACTAAAACATGTGACATGTACGAGTGCGACATCGGTAGTATAGTAACCGATAATGCACCTAATATGTTAGCGATGCATAAGAATTTATCGAGACCCAATGCGAACATTATCACTATTGGATGTGGAGCGCATAATTTGAACTTATTGGCCAAAGATTTCGACATGCCTACTGCAACGAAGCACGTTGAAAAAATTGTTAAATACTTTCGTAATAACCATTTTGCGAGAGCAAAATTTGATGAACACAAAGACGGTCACAATCTTGTACTTCCCTTAGAAATTCGATGGAACACGATGTGTGCGTGTTTAGAAATTTTCCTGGAAAATTGGCTCACATTGTTGAAAATATGTGAGGAATACCCAGACAAGATTGACAAGGATATAAAAAAATTAGTATGCGACATCTCCATCAAAAGAACCGCGCAAGACCTAGTTGCTATCTTGAAACCAATCTCGATTGCTTCGGCCAAAATTCAATCTAATACTTGCAATATTGCCGATGCTGTGAAAATCTGGAAAAATTTGAAAACTGAATTGTACGCAGTCCTGAATTCATCTCAGAAAAAAATATTTGTCAAACGATATGAAAAAGCATTGTCAAGCAGTCATTTCCTCGCTTACATGCTTTCCCCGAAGTACATGTTAGACGATTCCATTGAGTTGACAGAGCAGGAAAAAGAAGCTACATTTGATTATGTAAAATCTAGTTTCGGCGATGCTGGGATTGACCTGACAACAAAACTATTGAAGCTTAAACTACGAGTTGCCCCTTTCACAGGCGCACTTATGGATGTGCAAATGATGACAAGTTTGACCGCTATAGAATGGTGGAAGAGTATTCAAGACGTAAAAAACATCTGTTCAGAAGAAGAAATGAGAATAATCATGCAACACCTTACAGCCAGCGCATCATCGGCGAGCGTGGAGCGAATATTTTCGATATTTGGATTGGTGCACTCAGTTATCAGGAACAGATTGGGAACAGAGAAAGCAGCTAAATTAGTTATGATTTATAAACAACTAAACTCTTAAAATATAACTCCATGTCCAGCAAGTTTGTCACCATCGAGAATTTGGATATTTTGTTTTTGTTTAAACAGATTGCTGTTATATATTATATATTAAGTTTATTTCAAAGTTAATATATGTTAATATATATTGTATAATGTTTATAAATAAATGATTTAAATATCCTTTGTTTTTATTATCTTTATAATCTATCAAATGTTAACAAAAACCGGAAATTTTGCCAGGAAAATTAAAAATTTTGGGAGATTTTACCTTGCGTTTGTTTTAAAACAATGTTTTTTTAAAAAAGCATGTTTTAAAACATGTTTAAAAACAATGTTTTAAAACAAATGTTTTAAAACATGCCAACCCTGATTTTGATGAAGCTGATGTAGATAGAATAACACAATAAAAAATGAACGATTAAGTTGGTTTTAAAAATTGCATTTGTGTACAGTAGACTTACTTACCTGATGCATTCAAGCGTCATTTTCTTCACCACAAGAGAATTCTCTGTATTCGTAGATAGAAATGAACAGAGTAGAAGCAAAAAACGTTGTGGCGTGTTCACCTGCAATAAGATTAATGGGATGGCCTGAAGTTTTCCCTAAGTTTCGAAATAGTGTAATTTTCACCATTTGTAAAATGTCCCTTTATTTTCTTTTTGAAGTCATTGAGAAACTAATTGAAATGTTATGGGAATATGAATGTGCTGTTCCGGAAATTGTATTAATTGCATAATTAAGATCTTCTGAGAGAGTGTAATTTCGTAACATAAACATTGAATCAAATAATATGTTAATGCAATTTGTATGAATACAAGTGTTGATCAGTAAAAAATGTATTCGCACTCGTGACCTCAAGGAGGATCTCTACTTTTACCTTTTAATTGAAGCAGCGTTTCATAAATGTTTCAGAAAATCGTAATATTGCTAATGTTTTTGTACTAATTATAGCGAATTCAACATATCCCTAACCTTGTTATTGATGCACTTAGAAAACACACCTCTTTCAATCATTATTTAATATTATATTCATCAAAATTAATTTTATTTTTAAATATAGAGCAGTCAAGATTCGTGTAATAACTGAAGTTGAAGTAAGAATTTTCTCTTAAACTTGAATAATCTTAAATTGAATAATATGGTGTTATTTGATGAATTTTTGAACTAATTGGCAACGAAGTTTATGCAAGGTATTTATTCACACATAGCTCAAATATTGCCCTTGATAACTATTTCTATTCCTTTATTTTATGACAATTTATTCGTTTATTTTATGATATTTTATTCGTTTTTTGTGCCAATTATTGTGAGTATTTTGCGTATAATGTTTCATTGAATCAAAATAATGTCTCAGTAACATGAATCAATCCATTGTATCAGTCGTTAAAACATAGTAGTACTTAGAATAAAATGTTTAAAGAAATGAAATTCTAAGCAAACCTTTCAAATGCTGGACACGAAAACAAGTTTATTAGATACAGCAGCGAAGATAAGATGTATGACATACTATTTTAGGATATAAATGGCACATTCGTGTTTTGAATGCATTATTCTATAGAAAAGATATGTGAATTGGTTTCTCAAATGAAAGCGTACGTTTTATGTTGAATGTTGCACTGTGTTTGTGAGGTGAATGAACATGGGGATAGTTTGGAAGGGAAATAATACACCTGGTTAGCCTTTATGATATTTATTAATAGTAAATGGTCTTATATCTTTAAGTAATCATTAACAATAATTACCATACAATCACAATCAAGCACTAAAATGACACTTGAGTGGAGGGGGCGACGGAGGACGGGGGTGGGGTGGGGTGGGACAGGATACGTTAAGTTAATGATTATTCCATTCTTCGTTTTGCTTCATTTCTAGATTCTGCAGTCATGAGCAGTGCCAATCAAATTCTCGGCGGGTGCCGAGCGCTTTGCGTCCGTTTAACACTTAATAATACAAACATTTGGTGGTTTCTCAGGCCAAAATATTCATTAGTATTAGTAATATTAGCAGTAGTTGGTAATTATGTCCTTGGCATTTTTACCGTTCTTATTTCAAGACTGACAAAAAACGGAAACTCAAAAGACAAATTCTGACACTAATCATGTGATGTGTATAGTACATGTTTTCTTTACGTAATAGTTGGACAAAACAGTAGCAGCATGGCTTTTTGAGGTCCATTGTCACTCGATTACATTTAGGAAAAATATTTCTTTGTTCGATGAAATCTCCCAATTTTACGTTACCAAACATACAACACAACGCGCTTAAAGCACCCCACTCCGCGAAGACAGAAATCACACATTTAGGCAGCGCGCGCGCACGAGGCTTCGTGCTGACCGGAAGTGGGCGGAGCCGGGACTTCCGGCGGGGGCTTGCGCCGCGCCAGGGGGCGCCAGCGGGCTACTAGATTCGCTTCGGCCGCGTAACACGAAGCGCTTGGCCGCTCGGCTTGAAGAAAGGAAACCACACAAAAGTTTTTTGTTTTTTTTTCTCCGTTTACTGACTCGTCTGCTGATTCGTTCGCCGCGCTCGCGCGGGCGATCGGAGTCAGCGAAACAGTTCACTTGGGGGGGACAAAGGATGATGACGAACGCCGACACACGTTGGATGCATTCGACGGAGGGAAATATGTACACATCATTCAGGAAATATCTTGAAAACGGAACTAAAAACACAGTTCGGGGAGTAACTCTCCTTTGGCTACCCAAGTTAAAGAATTCCCAACACACAATTATAATAAGTATGTCCCAGTGCCTCAAAAATATACAACAATAGTTCTTTACACGATATTAGACTGTGATATAGGCCCTTGTCACACTCTAGTTCGAACCTCTCCAAAAATGGGTTACCAGTTTTTACCTAAAAGTCCATTCACTCGCCTTGCAAAGTTTTTTTGTTATTGAAAAGATTCAGCAAGTTAAGTATGACACATTCGCTGCCACTACGTATCAGTCAGTGAGAACGAACCGTTTCTTGCGTCTTCTCTCCTTGAGTTAAAACGTGGAACCGCCGAGTGCTGCGTCTCTCTTGCGGCCGGCCGTTCCCAGTGTCGGGAAGGACGTGGGAGTCAAGAGGAGCGCAATAAAAGGGAGCCGAGGAACCGGACGGGCGCAGCGGTGGGCGCTAAAGTCGCCTCAAACCGCGTCAAGCCGCCCGGCGGCTGCTGGCCCCCACGCGGGCGTCCACGCGGCTCGATCTCCCAGCGCCTCCGCGGCAGGAGGCCCAGCTATGGATAGACGAGCTCTGTGAAATCCGCTCTTGCGGCACAAAACGAGGCAATATAAGGACGCGTATTCAGCTGATCATTTTGTCACAAACAGTGTGTCTACAGTGAAGTATTATTTTTTTTGTAGAATCATTGAAAATCTGGTACTGTTTTGATGCATAGAAAGCTGTCTTAAGTACTACCCAGTAAACGGTTTGTTGAAAAATGAAGAACAATCTTTTAAAAATGACCCAACGTTGTCGGTCATGCGATAATTTGAAGTGTTGCGCACAACACACAACTTGGATTATTTTTAATATATTTTTATTAATCTATACTTTACATATATTCATTTCCTCTTCTGGTACGTGATCGGATTTAACAGAGCGCACGATATTGCTATCCATTTGCTTCAACCTGCGAGATCTAGTCACGTGGACATGCATGCACACACACACACACACGTATTTCTCACGCCAAAGCGCGGCGCTTGCATCGCAAGATCAAAAAAAGGGAGTCCATGAGAGACACGGATTGGCCGCTCCTCGAACTGAAGAGTCGAAGTATTTTTCTTTTCCTGAACAAGCAGGTACCATCTTGGCACTTTAAAAAAGAATTCTTCGCACTCCCAAAGACACAATCGCACCCCCCGTCGGGCCTCTTCTCTTGCACATCACTCCTTCCAGTTGCTGCCGCCCCGCTAAGGGCACTCCCGCCTGCATCCAGAACACGAGACGACACAACACCGAAATGTAGAAATGTGTTTTTTTCAGTTTTTTTTTAAATAGTTCGTTCTTCGACCAAAGTGGACACGAACGAATCGCCCTTCAAAACATTCGTTTAAATATTCTTTTATGTACATACACAGTAGTCGGACAAAGTCAACTGCAGCTTCCGCACACAAGCCGCCTTATAGAATCCCTAAATCTGGTCCGATTTATCGATTTTTCTGCACAACAATCCATAAAATTGGGGAAGGAAATTCCCTTTCTTGAGGATATTTATCACAATTACATAAACGAGTTTTTACACTGAAAGCATAAAGAAAAATCCACAAGTAAAAATAACAATTATTGGAAAAATCGATACATCGTCGGTGATTACAATATTCTAATATAAGTATTATTTGACAGTTATAAAAAGACGTCTACCAAATGTCCTTTTGCATTCGAAATTGCGTGACACAAACAATGAAAAATTCAGTTAGGACTACTGACGTCGTCAGATGGAGTGTCGATTTTCGATCGACCCAAACTGGGAAGCCAATGAAGCGCCGTCTCTGCGAGAGCAGCTGGCCTCCCGCGAGTGCGGGCGATCGACGCAATCGATTTTCGAGAGTGTGCCGGCTCGGCGGAAGCTGCAGCGGCGGAGGGGTGGAGCGCGCGCGGGGCCGCGGGGCGGCGGGGCGGGCGGGCTGGGCGGGCGGGGCGAGCGGGGGCGGGGCGGGGCGTGGCGTAGGTGGGCGGCGGCGTGGGCGAGTGGGCGGGGCGGGGCTCCAGCCTACGTGTCGGTCCAGGCGAGGAGGTGGCTGGCCAGCCCGAGGGCCAGCACGGCGAGGGCGGCGGTGCGCGGCCGCAGGCAGGCGCCCAGCCCCAGGCCGGCCGACAGGTGGCTCCACCATCGGCCCGGGATGGGCGACGCGGCGTTCTTGCCGCGTTGCATGGCGGCCGGGTGCTCGCCTGCGGACACAGGGGCGGCGCGGTCATGGCCGTACGACGCCGCGTCCCACTCTGTGGCAGAGCACAGAGCGCACAGCGCTCAGCGCACACCGCTCCTCGCACGCACAGCGCGCGCGCCTCGCACGCACTCACCTCTACGCACCACTGGATACGCAACGGCGCGCCCGAACGCGTCCTGCCTTCGAAGTCTACGCTTGTCGCCTTTGCTGGTATTACGGTTTGCGTATGCCCTACTTTGCGGGTTCAAACCCGGTCGAAGCCGTGTATATTAAATCCTTCGTACACCTTCCTTCAAAAGGGAAGTAAAGCCGTCTGTCCCATGTAGATTGACTGCATGTAAAAGATACTCAAACCTAAATGAATCCTATAAAGTGAGTTTACATCGCCTGTTTCGTCACCCGAGTGAGTGATTATTTCTCCGCTAGATAGTGAAAGGAGCTTGGCGAAATTTGCCTGGTCAGACGGAAGGGCAGGCCTGATGGCCTGAGTCTCTCCCCGTAAAACGTTTCATTGAGTTGAATTTGGATTCTGCAGGCATGCAAGCAAATCCATTTCATCGGACCTATAGAAATGTCGCGCCTTTATTTAGTACTAAATGGCTGAAAATGTAGAATTGTCTAAACAAAGTGGCAAATATAATGGATATGAATAAATAATAAACATTTGTTTTACCTAAATGGAATAATGTAAATTAAAAATAATATTATCCATTATTTACGATGTAGGAAAAGAGTTCTGGTAATAACGTAATTTTTAGATATTCGTTATTAAAAAAGTGCAGGTTTATTTTTACCTTCTTCTAATTATTAAAGAGAGAAATGGAAATAGGATATGAGCCTTTGATGTTAAAATTGAAATCATACATAATTATGTAGTACCAAATCTCTTTACTGAATCATTGAAAGCATTTGAAGTTCTATGCACATACAGTCGTATATCATGGTTTTAATTTTACAGCTAGACTTTCCCCTAATCCGACCTTCTAATCCAATATGGCGACAATTGAATATTTCTACAGTAGGACACGTTCAAGCTGCCTTTTCTTATACAATGGCTTATCCAGTAATGTTAGAGATCAGTTCTTCCACTGTGTTGCCGCTTGCAATTGCCTTAAAAGATAAGTCAAGTTGCTCCTTTTTTGTGTGCGCGGACTAATGTTGATATGGGTTTTCGCTGCCGCAATCAATAGTCATTGCACTCTGAGGGATACCGCGTTCTAGGAAGAGTTGCCGACATTTCGATTGACATTCTGCAATCTTTTTTCAGGAATAACTTGCCGTGAAGTATTCTTCTCTGAAGAAAGCCGAAGTATGACAACCGAAACGTTGGCAACTCTGCCAAGTACGTGGTAAATCCTGGAGTTTCAGAATCTACGATAATATACATAATTTTCTTTAAAATAAAAACAGATGTCTCATATGAAATGTTAATTAATTATTAAGCAATAATCCGAAATTTCTCGATACCAGATAGTTTACATCAGGTAACAATATTTCGATTCTTGGATATCAATTTTTAGTCTAGGATTTTGGTATGAGAAGTCATGAGACCGTTTCCAAAAGTTGTATTTGTAGTCGTCCGTTACGTATACTTTGAAGCAACTTGACTTCACTAAGTGACGTCAGCAAAGCGACTGGATTTGCGTGCTCGAAGTGTTCTTACCACGTTGCTGACAGCTGCAACGACGCTTAAGTGCATTGAAAAAGCAAAGCTTTTAATTCCATTTTTGTACCTGGTATTTCATATTTTTGCTGTGAATAAAACATCGTGAGCTAATTGTTTGTGCGTTAATATTTAACAAAACCGAAGTAAATTAAAAAGTTCATTAAAAAGCGTGTACTTCGTGCTGTATAGCATTGTTGTTAAAAATGATGGAAAAAACTTACATTTATTTAAGTGAAAATGTGCAATGCACATTTATTTTGATCAATAAATTTGTAATTTCCGTTGCAATAAGACTTGCGTTATTCTATTTAATTTGTTTGATGTTTTTATTTATTGATAGTTGAAAGTAGTTGAAACAAATGATAGTTGATAGTTGAAAACCAAATTACTGAAAAGCTTCTTGATATTATAATAAATTTCTAATTATTTATTTAATTAGCTGCTGAATTTAAAAGTAAAAAATAATATAATATTAAGTGCAAATATACCAAAGAATTGCTGATTTATTTTTAACTAGAAAGTTGCGTACTGGAAAGGGGAGTTTTCAGTAGACAGGAGTTATTTTTGGTAAATATAAGTATTGACAAAATGCAACCATGAGATAGTGAGAAGATACATGACTTAGGATGATAAACCTTATCTCGTGAATGAGAAGTGTTATGAGACAGTGTGGATGTTTTTGTGGTGGTATATTTGTGAATACATGTGGCTTTAGAAGTGGGTTTAGAAAATCAGAATTTATTGGAATTAAAGAAAAAAAAGGGAAAAAGAGAAGGTGACACACTAACACTGAAATTGTCAAGCTAATAATCAAAATCTTCAAATAAGACTTATAATAAGAATATTCCGTTTTATAGTACAATCAATTAAGTATTAATCAAATTCAAAATTAAATAACTGTCTTTTATTTTCCCATAGTTGTCAAAAGGTTATCAGTTATAGCTTATACTTGGTTTTTGATATGCTACACAGTTTTATGAATGTATCGCATTTCGTTTCTTAGTATTTCATCGAATAATCCAAAATACGTGAAATTGTGTAAGGTGTGTATTTATTTTAAACTCATCACCTACATTCTGCGCAAGCCCTCCCTGGCAACGGAAGCCCTTGCTCCACTTATTCGCCCCTGATAAAGCGTCACACGCAGCGGTGCTTGTCGTCGAGCACGCGCAGAGCCAGGCAGGAGGAACAAATAGGGCGGGCGAGCTCGAGTAGTTGTTTGAACCCGCTCGCCTCTTGCTTTCCCGTCAGTTGTCCCGCCGAAAGCAATTACGTAACGGATTTTATTGACTGAAATGTCGATATACTTCACACCTCTCGGAGCATCTCCCTGCTACTTAACGATGATACGTATTTTTCCGTAGGGTAAGAAAGCTGTAACGTGTATATGAGCGTGTGTCGAGATGTGTGGAGTTTTGACGCACACCTGGAGGCCTATTTATGCACCCCCGCAACCACGTACATGCCCACCCACTAAATCATGGCGTGCAACGTATCTTAAGAAGTGTGTCAGGACAGTACTTAATCTTTAATTTGATCTAAAGTGTAGACGAGTGTTTATTATCGGCTTGAAGCCCACATCGTGCATATGCAATGCCCAAATGCAAGCAAGCACATGCCCCATCCGCATCCCCTGGTGTGCAGCTCTTCTCTTAAAGGCCACTTTACAGTGCTTTCTCTTTCTCTATACCACAAGAAAGCTACAAATAAGTGAATAGGCGAGTTAGTGGTTGTGTTTTTTTATTTCGACATGACGTTTGCAATCTACACACGTAATCTTTCGCATGCCATTCACCTGTGACATATTTCTAGAAGTGCATCACCTTATGTGTGCTTTGTATATGGTGACACCCGAAGAAAGATAGAATGTGAATACGAGCTAAATGTTTGAGTGTTTCGTTAAAAATTGACGCGCGGGACCCTTGCATACCATTCCCTTCTAATCAACAAAACTATATTTTTCAAACTTTTCATGAATGTGTTAAAAATATCAATTTGAAAACAATTATTATAAATTATATCCTTAATATTATTGCATATTGCTTTAATTATGTTTTATACTACAATTAATTCTTCCTCCTGACATTAACTAGTGGATTTATAAATGTTTTTTTTAAGTTTTTAAATGAAAGGCAGCACAAAGAAAATTATTATAAATGCTCCAGCGTGGGTGCAGAACAATTTGTGTGAGCTCCAATGAAATAAAGTAAAATGAAACAACCCCGTCCCCGACCGGAGCACGTGCCCGCGCAGAGCGCGTGGGGGGCTTACCGTTGAGCACGTGCAGCAGCACGGAGGCGGAGTCGAGGTTGGAGGGCGAGCACGTGTAGTTGCCCGAGTCCTCGCGCTGGCCGTTGTAGATGACGAGCGTGCCCACCGTGGTGTCGGGCCCCACGCGCTCCATGCGGATGTCCTTGGCCGTGCGGTCGTAGTTGAGCACGCGCTCGCTGTCGTGGTACCAGAAGATGTACGCCGGCTCCTCCAGGGACTGCGTGATCACGCACTTGAGGTTCACCGTGCTGCCCGTCTTCACGTAGATGTCCGACTCGCCCAGGATCTCGATCTTGGGAACTGCGCGAGAAGGCCAGACCAGCGTTAGAGAAAGACAAAAAACACGGGGCAGGGGAAAAAACATTCAAAATAATCGCCCATAAGTTAGAATAATAATAATAATAATAATAATAATAATAATAATAATAATAATAATAATAATAATAATAATAATAATAATAATAATAATAATAATCACACAAACTAAAGTCTCCTGACTCAGTGCAATAGTCGGGCAGTCGGAATTGGAAATAATGTAGCCAGTTATCAAGATGACCCACTAATGAGGTAGGTCATTAAATCTGTCCGAAGAATGAGTAACAGAGGAAGTGGAGCTTTGGAAGTGTAGCAAGAAGCATTGCGAAGAAGACTATGCACGACACGTAGAGTAATACACTGAACTTATGATGCAACTTAACATGAAATGTGAGACAGACAAAATGTTATAAAATTGTGGAGATACACTCTATGGTCAATATCTAACAACAACGGACAAGATGCTTATCAGTAAAGACCATTTATATGGCTTAAAAGGGGAAGAATATGAAGAGGAAGAATCAGAAGCAGTTGCAATAGCTGCCCAAGAGCAAGCCTTGAGAACAGGACATTATGATAAAGCGGTTCTCAAAACTTCTCAAGATTATAAATGCCGCATTTGCCAGAACCAAGGAGAAACCATTGATCATATCGTCTCAGCTTGTCCAATTCTAGCTAAGACCGAATACTTGAAAAGTCACGAAAAGGTGTGTAGTTATATCCAATGGTAGATACGAGTATGTAACGCCCTCAAAGTTCCAAGCACACCCCCCAAGTGCTATCAACACTCACCAAAACCGTGACATCTTTTGAATTATGTAGAATACTGTACGACCAGTAAATTCAAAATGATCGCTCGGTAGCGGAAAACCAATCGGATATTGCTATCCGGATCTTGAGAAAAAACGTGTCTACTTGTAGATAAGGCTGTATCGTGCGATGAAAACGTCGCAACCAAGAAGGCAGAGAAACGTCTTCAATACAAGACTTTGGATATCGAGATCAGGTGAATGTGAGGCGTCAAAGCATAGGTCATGCCGATAATTATCGGAGCTCTTTGCATACGTGTATCGGAGAATACAACAGTTCTTTACATTCCAAGAATATAGAAAATGCTCTTCAATATCCATTCAGCTGTGTTCGCGCAATATAAGAATCGGGGGAATAACACTATCAAATATTTGCAGTTTTCAGTGAAAATCGAATCACTGAAATTGTTTTTGAATTTTTTCGATTCCCTGGTTAAAAAACAAACAAAAAAAAACAGACCCCTGACACTTGGCCGGAGGCTGCAAAGTTTCCTTTCAATTTCTGCACCCATTGAAAATTATTAATAGTATGTTAAATATTTTTATGCAGTGACATTCAGCGGGAGCTCCGTAAAGCACATGATATTTTTGTGAAAAATCCATCATTCTACCTTAGTTATTTTACTTTATATCTCTCAGTGATCAAAAGTGAAAAAAATTATTATTTCTTCAAAACTATATCATTATTTTAAAAAATATTTCAATATAAAAAGGATTCATGACTTTACACCATTGTATACGATTTTAATAATTATTTTCTTAATAAACAATGTAAGCTTTCAAGGCTGGATTCACAATTCAAATTACCTTCCGGGCTGGCCGGCTGTGGTCTAGAGGAAATCATATTTCCATATTCATCGTAGCAAACATCTTCAGTTTCGAAGGGGTCCATGTGCTTCATACAATTGTTTTTAAACTATTAATGAAAACATATAGGCTATGATCAATGGCTAATTGTTCTCAATGTTAGGTTTTTAAACGACGCTGTTCTTGGCCGAACATCTGAACGATAATGAAGCTGAATAATAACTATCATTATACAACGATCTGAAGACATCAAATATAATAATTAAACAACAGAAATAGAAAAATAATTTTGTCGACAACGAGTTTTCTGGTTAGTCATTTTTGTCACTGTTTTCTACCGTAGAATAAAAGGAAATATATATACAATGGTTTTAAATTGCGCTATCATTACTACACTACATAATTTAGAAAGTACTTGAAAACATAAAAATTTTCAGGTTAGGAAATAACCTTAATAATAGCTAGATAATATACTTCTGAAGAACTCCAGGTCAAATTAATTTCCATACCGCTGTCGCCATTAACGGAAATGAAGAATTGTAATTTCTTAAAGTTCATTTAACGCCCTCTTCTTGAGAAGCAAATAAACTGGGTCACTGATAGCAGCATCTACCGTTCTTTGTAAGCGGGCTAATGCCCATCATTCATGCATGCACGCCTACATCCGACGTTCAACTTTTGAGATAACATTTATTAATTTCTTCCCGGTAATTATTAAACTTGCAAACTTTAGATATGAATTCATTTTGAAAAATAATGTTTCCCGCATTAAGTTTTAATCCACGTTCTACGTAATTCAAATGAGAAGTGCTGAGAATGCACTGAGTGAAGAAGTGCTAAACATCATCAAGTGAAGGTATTATGTTCACTTAATGTACGAAAACAGATTCACTTACATCACCTACAATTTATAGACAGGAAAACCAGCATAATAAATCGTCACAAAGAAAGGAGAAATTTCTGATGTATAAAAGCCAATGATTTTAATCAGTGAAAAGGAGTAAAAATGTATCAAATAGCAATCAATGTAGTAGATAATACTAAATATTAAAGATATGGTGTTTATTACAAAAGACATTATCTAAGGCAAAAATTACTAGCTTATATTTTGTAGTTTTGAAATATTAAGTTTTTGCAAGTTTCAAAAATACGGGGGAGTTTGCGAATAATGGGACCATATTTGTACCGCCTCTTACGAGGGGAAAATTTATAAAAAAGCTTTGGAAAATGGTAACATATATTTCATTTGATGGTCAACGAATCTCAACTTAGATTGATATACGAAATTGATTTTGAGAAAAACTAAACAAAGACATCTTTTTTTACGTTATACTTAAATTCTTATTATTCAAAATTTGTACCAAAGAAAGTCAGCTTGATTAACGTTTCTTAAATTTGGTAATTATAAATTATAATTGTAGAGGAATAATAATTTTAAGGTCAAATGTTACAGACAAAAAGTTCACATTTATGAAAATCTTGACCTAGTGACATTCTATGCAAAATATGAAAAATTCGTCTGGCCAGAATGTTTCTCGCCTGCCTACACTTTGGTAAGTTTTT